>CM031086.1:30093280-30173788 GCA_018257905.1 Gillenia trifoliata | reverse complement strand
TCAACTTGGAAACCTTCCAACAGAGTCAACTCAATCAAGAGTTTAATGCTAAAAGACCCTAGTATTTTTCACTTAGCACAGGATGAAAACAAACACACTTGGTACAGGCCGTACACAAACAAACTTTATACATATTTTACTTGCAGTTGCATACTAATATCCCATCTCATCCCATCTCAAGCCATCACCTGAGATAACAAGTTACAACCAACGAAAAAATAAATAAAACAGGGTAAGCTCCTATTGGCTGGAACAAAAACAAAAAGGGGTGTAGATGAATGAATATGAAATAATAAGAAAAAAATATGAAACGATTAAATATTCACATACGTCATAGATCTATTAGCAAGTCTCCTTGAGAACCACCCCATTTACGAAGGAATCTCCTTGTCATCTTCACTATTTGCATACAATGATAAACGGGAAAAATATGAGCATATAAAATAAGAAACATAGACGTATGTAAATGCAAATTAACAAATAAAGATATCAACTTTATTAAGAAAAACAAATGTAAGCAAAGGCAACAACAGAATAAAAGATGCGTGAACTAAGACTATATATAATACTATTTAGGCTAATTGAATGAGAGATTTCCAAGTTCCAAGGATTGAGGTCAAATTAGTAAGGAATGGATCACAAAATGTTGATAGAAAGGATTAGAAAATTCTCTGCATGAGCATTACAAAGGCATGTGAGAGAGTTTTGCCAATGACACCTTTCAAGTATCCCCCTTGCATACCTTTGTAGTGCTTATATGAGAATTTTTTAATCTCTCCTATCAACAGTTTGAACCGTTCCTTACTAGCTTGACCTCAATCCTCTAGGACTTTAAAAACAATCATCCAAACATAGCCTCAGTGACAAATACGGGTGGATCTCTGACGCAGCACAGTAGCAAGGGTCATCTCTACTAAGGAGTGTGAGCAAGTGTATCAATTTTGAACAACCAAAAATAGCATTATTATTGATATCAACAAAAGAAAGTAGATAGGTTCTAACATTTGATTTACAGACCGGTTTAACGATATATACCCGCTAGTGTTTTTGGACGTGTTCTAGCGAGATGTACCAGACTGGTTTCCAAATTTCTAAAAAAACATGCATATAATCTAGCGCATCGGAAACAATGCATGGGAATTCAAATTAGAATCAAACCGGTGAACGATGAAATGTACAAGACAGTTAGAAGGAACAAAATATAAAGGAAAAAAAAATATGTAGATGTACAAATAATAAGAAAAATAGAATGACTGAACGAATAATCACATACTCATAGTCCTTGGGCACCCCCTTCGAAGAACCCTTCATCCTCCTATCTATCCTGTTTGAATACAAAGTTTAAAGGGAAAAATGTGATCAGCATATAAATAAAATTTTATACATAAATGTTATCGTGGTCACCTGGTGACTAAGGAATGCACGGTCAATCACCTTTGTTTGATGTATAGATGTGCTTTCAAGTTTTTTATCTCAACCCTCTTAATATCAAATCAAATGATTGATGACCATAAGCTCCTTGCTCACCGGGGAACAAGTCTAATCGATGAACAAACAATACAGAAACTGATGTACATACATGGGCACACCAAGAGAACTCGGGTAAGGAATATGTGGCCAATTCCTCGGATCCGGATCCCTATGTCATAAAAATGAATCAGTGTATATATATATACAGGCGAATGAACAAATAATACAGGCGAAAGTGATGAGAGGTAAATAAAAAAGCACACACATACGCAGGCTCAAAATTGCCCTTTGTAGGAGTACGCATCGCCTCCCTGATGGCCTCCCTCACCCCCAACTCCCTGTTTGCAAACAAATAAATAAAATAAATAGGATGTTAAAAGGGATAAAATAGCAAATAAATAATAATCACATATATGAAGAATAATGAAAATGTGTCCTATATAATTACAGAAGAATAAACTAGACTAGCTAATATAATTCAACCTCCCAACTTCTGCGTCAATTCTGGCCTGTATCTGCCTTTCGCGTTCTTCTTCGCGAAGCTTCTGATGACTTTCGTAGGCGTAAAGGGAGGCCGTGGAGAGCGTAGTGGCCGAAAGCAAAACTGTCGAAACTTTGAATAACTTATTTGATTCCCACAATTTGTTCAGAGTCTGTTGCCTTAACATGTTTTTGATCGCGAACAGAGTCATCCTGGCTGCCCAACCATCCACACGAAACCCTAATTTTGTTTACACCTATATATATATATATATATATATATATCCCGGTGACCCGGTCTGGACGCTCCGTCTCTTAGAGCAAGTCCAGCCCTGCCTGGATTGCCTGAGCAGCGTGGGCAAATCCACTGGGTGGATTGCTGGAGTGGGCTGGAGGGCGAGATCCACCGAGGGAAAGGGGCCACTCGGGGGCCAGCCCGAGCAAAAATCGACAGCCCAAGCCACCGAGGTGGCTGACGTCAGCCACCCCGAATAAAAAATTTTGCGTCAGGCGCGTGTACAGCGCGTCCCGACAGCCGACTGCAGGGTGGGGCCCAGCTGTCGGCCACTATAATTCTAACCGTTGGGGGAAGCCACGTGGCTTCCCCTGGACCGTGCGATCTCAACGGCTCTTTAATTTGAGCCGTTGGATCTGCAACGGTAATAAAAAAATAAAAAAAGGATTTAATATCAACCGTTGGATCTCAGATCAACAGTTGATATTAATTCCTTTATAAATTAAAAAAAAATGTTTTAAAATGCAGAAAAGTCCACGTTGTGACACGTGGCACAATCTGGAGCGTTTAAATTCAAATTTTTTTAAATCCAACGGCAGAGATTAATTAGGTGAATAAAAAATTTAAAAAAATTGTAAAAAATCTGTAAAAATCGGGAAAATTTTTTAAAAAAATTTGTTTTTTTTTTTTTAACTTTTGTATAAAAACCTTGGCAATATCATCTACCTTACACCACAATTCCATAATTGACAACACATTTTTATTCAAAACACCAAATAAATTTTACATCAACACACCAAACAAAAATACTTAAACACACCAAATAAAAATTACATCAACACACCAAATAAAAATTACATCAACACACCAAACATAAATACTTAAACACACCAAATAAAAATTACATCAACACACCAAATGAACTTAAGCATCTTCAACACCCATGTGCGCCCACTGGTGCTCTATCAAGTCAAGTTGGCGGGCATTGTGCATATATGGTCGTTGAAGTGCAGTATATCGTTGAATGATCATGTCATTGTAACGTACATCCCTTTGTAATGGGTCGTGTTGCACAGGTTATTCGGTAGCGTCATGAGCACAATATATTTGTGTTCTAGAATTGTTCATCGGGTCTGGCTCATATTCATCAACGGCATCATAATCGTACTCATCTTCCACAATCATGTTGTGAAGAATGATGCACGTCATCATGATGGATCGAAGCGACTCTACATCAAACATTCTTGCAGCACCTCTAACAATAGCCCAGCGAGCTTGGAGTATACCAAAACAACGCTCCACATCCTTCCTGCATCCTTCTTGACATCTTGCAAAGTATTTTTTTGCGTGATCGTGGACGTGCACCGTTTTGACAAACGATCCCCACCTTGGGTAAATGCCGTCTCGGCTAGGATAGTATGCCCTGCCGTATCGACGTCCGTTGACCCAAAAGATGTGACTTCTTGGTGCCTTTTCCTTGCAGGACGTCGTTGAACACTGGGGATTGGGCAAGGACATTGAGATCATTTTGAGCACCAGGAACTCCGAAAAATGCGTGCCAGATCCATGTATCAAAAGATGCCACTGCCTCCAAAATGATACTTTTTGCTCCTTTTCGGTCCCCATAAGCGCCTTGCCATGCACTTGGACAGTTTTTCCAAGTCCAGTGCATACAATCAATGCTTCCAATCATCCCTGGAAAACCTCGCATCTCACCGTTCTTCAGAAGCCTTTGCAAGTCATCAGGAGTAGGCCTACGGAGGTACTCTGCAGTGTAAATAGATTCGATTGCCGAGCAAAATCTCATCAGGGACTCAAGAATGGTTGATTTTCCCATCCTCGTTAGCTCGTCCACTTGGTCTGCAGCTGCTCCATATGCAAGCATCCGCAAGGCAGCAGTAATTTTTTGCTCAGGCAGGAGACCCATAACACCAAAAGCATCTGCCTTTTGCACAAAGTAAGAATCATGATTGCAAACAGCGCCCATGATTTTGTTGAACAAATGTCGTTCCATTCTAAAACGACGTCGGAAGTACGTATCAGGGAATGCACTGTTACGAACAAAATAATCGTTCAACAGCTCCTGACCTCGTTGTTGCCTGTTTCTTTCAATGTTGATAGCACGGTTGGGCCTGGAGGTGTGAGCCACAGCTTGGATGACTCAACGGGAATGTGAGGCTCTTGCCATTCTTGATTCGTCATCTCTCCGTCTACGCTCATCATCCTCTTCCATCAGATTTTCGGCCCAATCCCCACAATTGAACGTTGCTTCTGATTGGTTAAACAATTCTTCCTCTGCTTGATCGATTTTCCACATCATCTTTGAAGAAGAAGAAGAAGACATTGTAAAAGAAGGAAGCAGAAACTATGAATAATGATAGGGATTTTGGTGAAGAAGGAAGCAGAAACTATGAATGGTGGTGTGAGATTTCTGAGGATGGATGGTGGATTATATGGAGGATTCATAAAGGATTAGGTTGTTGATAATGCCACGTGGCATGCCGCCATTTGTTAAAAATCTGGTGGAAATCTGTCATCAATGAGTGTAATCAGGTTGTGACACGTGGCACCCCGTGATTCGTTAAAAATCTTATCGGAAATCCATCACCAATAATTGTCTTTTCAGATTATGACACGTGGCGCAACGAGAACGATTAAAAATTTTATCCGATATAACAAATAAAATTATTTTAAATTATTTTATAAATAAATAAAAAATTACAAATATTTTATTGTTATTGGTTTTTCGGATAATGACACGTGGCGCACCGAGAACGATTAAAAATCTTATCCGAAATTACAAATAAACTTCTTATGTATTATTTTATAAATATAAAAAATACTAATATTTTATTACCAATTGCCAGGGCAATTTAATTGTAGGGGTGGAGATGTAAAAAGCAATTGACAGGGGAATACACTGTTCATTAGGGCAATTACTGTTCATTGGGGTGGATTGAATAGTGATTGCCTGGGGGGAGGTGGGCAACACTGGAACTGCTCTAGGCCCCCCTTGTAGAATGGAAACTTGAGGTCCTAAATTATAGGGTTTAGGATCCTATCAAAACCCACTTTGACTAAGGGTTGACTTTTCAGTAGATATAAAATCAAGTTAGAGTTAAATGAAATTCTTGCACTTCACCACCAACACCTTACTATAGTCAGTGTTCTAAAAATCGGCCTAGGCGGCGCCTGGCGCTAGCCCAGTCTTCGAGGGATTATTAGCAAATCGTTCTAAAAATCGATTTAGTGTTAAGCCGGTCCTAAGCTGACCTAAGGCGGTGACTTTTTTATATTATTTTTAAAAATGCAAAATGGTTTTCTGGGAAGAAAACCCAAATTCTTAATTTCTCAATTCCCATTTGAGTTTGATACGGAGGAGTCTTGGAAGGAAATAGAATAAGAGATTGAGGCCTAAGTAAACACAACACATCTCTCCAAATTCTTAATATAAGTATAGTTTTTATTTTTTTAAAGTGTAAATAGACATTTATTTATAGAGTATTAATAAATTTATTTAAAATCAGCTAGTCCACCTAGGCCTCTAGGCCCCGCCTGGCGCCTGCGCCTGGGCCCTGTTCGCGCCGACTAGGCATGGCGCTTTAGAACCTTGACTATAGTCATCACAACAAACACCTCAACCACCATCCCATTCCCATCACTATCTCCACTATCATCACCCTTCACCGCTGGTCAACTATATTAGTTCACCATGTCAATAATGTCTAAGTTTCATATTCAAATCGGGTTAGATTACTTACTTTTTTCTTTTAACAACAACATATTTTACTTTATTAAGAGAAAATTTACTAATTAAGTATATATTGTAAACTAGAAATCAACTTTAATTTGGTATGATGTAAATAAAACTTCTCATATCTGTAATCTTCACAAAAATAATCCACATCGATTCGTACTATAGAATGATAAAAGGAAATCATATAATCTTGTTGTTATCAATAGTGGAAGAAAATTACCTTAAAACAAGCTAAATCAACTCATTTCTCTACTCACCATGTGAGTGAATCAAGTTTGTGTTAGAATTGCCATGAACAAAATTAGCAGTACTATAATAATATACTGAAATCCATAAGTGTTCTCCATAATCTACAAAGGTACAAAAGCACTTAGAACTCTAGTTAGCTATAAAAACCCACCAATTGTAAGAACAAATCAAAACGCATTCCCTCTCATCTTACCAACTCGACTCCTCATTGGCTGCTATTTGCCTTATCACTAAGATGTGGCCAAGTTCTCTGCTTCCTTCTGCTTGTTTGTGGTCCTTTTGCTTTCACATCAGGTTTGTTTAATATTTTTTAAATAATAAAAAAAGATTAGGCGAGATTAGTTCTTCGGTAATAGTTGTTTTATTAGGCACCTACTCACCGAATGAAAAGCAATACTACTACACACTCCCGAGAAATCCCACATGTCCAACTACAAATCTTGACCAGATGTAGTTAGATATATTTGTATACTGTATGTTATTGTTTCCATCAATGTTTACAAGTGAGATTTGTTGCCTAAATTTTTTATTTTATTATTCTTTTATGCAGTCGCATTGATAACAATGGTGAATGCCGATTGTTATCTATCGACGATTGGGGAGTGGTTGTCCAGATAAGCACCAGTGCGAGATCACATGTAGTGCCCCATCGCCGCGGCATTGGGAAGTCGCTCGTTCTGCAAACCTGGTGGTGGAGGAATTCATATGAACAGCCAATGTTTTGTGTGATGGCAAAAGGTGCTCCCTGTAGTCATTCTTCGTTATAAGTGCCCTGACTGGCCTCGAGCTCTTATTGCTAGCAATTTTAACAATAATAAAAACTAATGTAATACAATCACTTCATTAATTATATGCGAATAAGAGCCACACGGATAATTAAATCAAAGTAATAAACATTACTAGGCTTTTGGTTCATATCTAGATTTGTTATTTTATTAATTTAATTTTGATTAACATTGATGCTATCATTGAATTTCATGCATGATGCAAATTTCCAACAATAAGAAAAAGAAATGTAATAAACCATGTTACAAGTGGCGAATTATTTTTGATGAATGTATTCCTATTTGTTTGAATTACCATTTTCTCTTCTCCTACTGTAGCTTACAGTAGGAATCAAAGAAAAAAATGAAGAAACTCAAGTCCACAATAACGGAGTATGCTACAATGCTCGCAAGCGGTGAATGCTCACACCGATCTCACCATTAAAAGGAGGGAGGAGGGGAAGAGAGGGAAGGAGGGTGAGATTGGTGTAGCCTCCAGTAGCTGACACTGTGGCAGTCTAATAACATGGCATAAATCAAAACTAAAGTGAATGTTCCTAATTTCCACCTCATTTGGATAATTCTTTTCACAAAATTCAAATAGTGGAGATGACTATGACATATTGAAAGGATTTGGACCAAAATAATACGTGAAAAATCTTTACGGAGGATAATAATAAAATGTTTGTTTTATTAGCACTCTACACACACATTTATAATTTATGTAATATTGTTAGCAAAAAGAAAATGATTTCTGCATTTTTCATTCTTCTTTCCTCCTTTGTTTCTTATCTATCTTTACGTTTGTCTCATTTCTCAATTTTGTACTAGAAACATATGTATTGTTTTGTTAAAAAAGTATCGTCAGCGATTACAATTGATCCTTATTGGCCCCAAAACGTCCACATGATATACATGTGAAAATAGTAGATTTCACAACATTAATTCGAGGAAAAAATATGGAGTCATTTGGGCTATAAATAAAAATAAGGTTTGCTATGAGCTTATTCCTACTTTACTTAACACCCAAAAGTCATGCGACTCAATTACCAACTTCGAAGTCAAGCCAAGGCTCAAACGACCACCTCATTCCTTCTAACCTGTTGAGGCTCAGACATGGTTCTCTCTATGGCAGAAGTGCTTCTGCCAAGCGGAAGAGCCAAAGGCGGGAATATCTCGCCTCCTTAAATGTATATACGGGTCATCCGACACACTGACGTCATTACTGCGATCGTGCAAACTGCTTCAGAGGCACAACTGAAGGCACCAATCAGGAATTACAGTTACTGTCAACGCCAAATGATTGATCTACACTTGCTCATTTCGGTGATATAATCGAGATTGCTCATTTTCCTCTGTATAAATAGAACCAGAGGCCTTCAGCTCAACACCTTTGTCAAAATAAGCTCGATTATAGCCACAAACCTTGAGTGATTCTTCAATCAACAACTGCTTTTCAACACAAACCCAATTGCTCATGACCAAACACTTAACTCTTCGACTACAATCTAAAGGCTTCATTTGAAGCAAATACTGCCTCGATCCCTGAGATCTAAAACTTTATAACTTTGCCACTTCATGGTATGATTTGGTTGACGTGCGATTCCAACCATTATGATTCCCTCTCTGTGGGTATGTTTTTGTACTGGATCCGAGTTTGATACCGGTGATCTCGGTGGACTCCTCTAGCATTATCTTGCTCTTCATGGCCTGAATCTTACTAAATATTTACTACTTTCTTTACATTTCCAGTCATTTTTACATTTAAGCTATGAAGTTCGGCCCATCTGACCTAGATTTTGCTTTATAAACGTTTATGTCTGACTCGTCATGAAATGATTACATTATGTTTCTCGTTTTAGTTTCCATTCCCTTTCATTTACTTTTGAAACTCAGACCATACACAAAGTCACACTGAATTTTAAGTCATGTTTACTCGAGGAACTGAAAAGAACCCTGGCCGGACCAAGCGTCTCACTCAGCACAATCATTTGGTTAAGAAGTCATTTCTGTCGCAATCTCACATTCCTCCACAACCTGGTCTGTTGGCAGCCTCCAACAATGGCATACCTTTTTTCTTTCTCGAGCCGTCTCCTGGCATTAAGACTGAAAGCAACACTTAGAGGTAAATACTTGTTGAACCCCGTCATGGCCTAAATAGAGTTTTGCTCTTGAGTAAAAAAATTAACCAGGTTGTAAAGCTAGACTTGTAAATGCATTTGGTAGTATTTTTTAAAAATGAAGGGAACTTTAATGAAAATGACAATTTTAAAACTTTTTCTTAACCAAGCACCTTAATAACTTTTTTAATGAAAAGGGCAAAAATTTTAATAAAAATGACAAATTTTATCACAACAAGACAAAAAACAAAAAAGGCAGCATGCTGGAAAGTAAACCCAACATGCAAGCTACAATTTTTTCCCAATCTACCTTTGTGAATCCAAACTTTGTTAGCCCAAATCTCTGACTTTTTAATTACCAAATACCATTAAACTTTCATTGTTACAAATATGTTATTATTATTAATGTCCAAAGACTACAACAAATATATTTTTTTTATAATTAGCCTAATGGTCCCTGATTATAACATTTTTTATTAGGCTCTACAAAAATACAAAAACAAGTTATAGTATCTACTCCCTATGTATTCATGTATCAAAATAACGTCCATTCTAATAATGAAGAACATGAATATAGAACTAATCAACAATTCAACAACAAAACACAAACTGCATATCAAATTAAAATTAAATAAAATAATTCTGTTCACATATTAGCAATATCATCAATTAATTGTTTGGTAATTTTTTTAAATAATACAAATTTTAAATTATTTTTAGAAATAGTGGTCACCATTTGTAGAAATAATGTCGATTTTTTTAGAAATAGTGTATCTTTTTCAGGAAAGTGTCACCGTTTGTGTCGGTTTTAGAAATAGTGTCGTTTCTCGAAATAGTGTCACGAGTTTCAGAAATAATGTCACTATTTCTAAAAATAATGACACTATTTCTACAAATATTGACCACTATTTCTAGAAACAATGACTATTTCTACAAATAGTGTCACCATTTCTCTAAATAGTGTCACCATTTTGAAAATTTACTGTCTGATTTTAGAAATAGTGTCACTATTTACAAAATTGTGTCACTATTTCGTGGTGTCACTATTTCTAGTAGTGACACTATTTCTACAAATAGTGACATTATTTCTAGAATAGTGTCACCATTTAAAAAATGATGACTTTATTGAAAGCGGTGATATATTTTTAGAAATTGTGTCAGCACATTTCTAGAAATAGTATTACTCTTTCTAGAAATAATGTCACTATTTCTAGAAATGAGTATATTTATTTTTCTCTAAAAATCAAATAAATTCAAAGAAGTACACACATAACTATTTATTAATATATATATGCCGACCTATTTCTAAAATGTTCCATATCAAAATCATTTTGTAACATTTGATCATACACCAAATAATTACATGATTATACTTAGTTTATTAGTGACTAATAAAATGAGTAAAAAGGCATATCGGCGGACCAGGCGGTGCTTGAGATCTTGAAAGAAAACTTGAGAAATCAATGTCACTCAATTTCTATGGACGATGCCACCGTCAAACTGAAGAAAAATTGAGAAATCAAAACCTGGCTACAAAATAAAAGGAGGTTCTTTTCTCTGGCATTGCGAATGGGCGTGCGATCAAAAATCCAAAGATGTTTCATTTTGTTACCAACTCACCATCAGTACTACTATTCTGTCATGGCCTGTTCGTGCCAAGAATGTATAAGAGAGACCAATGCTTTAGTCAATGTCATGTTCAAACAAATAAAGGAGACAACCACAACAACTTAATGCACCAAATATAAACTCTAAAAATTGGATGAAATAACGTCATATATGCAGGATGCATTGACTTTTTCAAGAGGAGAACATTGTAGATTGATCCCATCGTCATAGAGATTTCCTATACCACATTCAGAAGTCTTTAGTTACATTTAGAAATGCAACTAATACATATATGATGGTCGCTAACAAGAAGTACTCAAACAAGTCCAGCGTAGATAGTAGAAATAAGTTAAATTAACCGACAACATATTAGAATAATCAGGAAACAAGCATAACAAAAGACAATTGGCATCCGCATTTCATGAATCTCTCTCTTCAATAGGAGTTCTTAAAGATTTCAACCAAATAAATTGTTCATTTATAAAGATCATTGAATCTTTGGGTCAAGCATATTCACTAGGGATGTAAGAATTCCAGGTCATAAAACTTAAAGTTAACAAGCACTTTTAACTTTAAAATGACAATAAACTTTCATTAAACACACAGACAAAAAAGAAAATCAAGAAAATAATAAAAAAAGAAAGAACTTGTTCTGTAACTGGAAAATTGAATTTGATAAACATAAGCTGAAATCTGAATCCCCTAATTTCCCAAATCCCTAATACAAAGAAACAAAATCAGAAATTCCAGAGTACAATAATTGAATAATTAAAAAAAAAAAAAGGAAGTAAAATATTGCAGAGGAAGAACAACAATTAGAAAACTAGAAGAAGCGCTAAGCTATCAAATCCACCATAAACGGTTTGATTCAGAAAACTCACACTCAATAGCACTAAAAAAAACTGGTGGAGAAGATGCACAAGGAGGATACGCTTTGGCAGCCGGAGAAGATGACAATTACTACGCTTTGGCAGCCGAATTTGAGACTAACATGTCGTAGATCTCGATGATGCATCTTCCTCCATCTTAAATTTCACTTGCAACTCCAACATCTGGAAACTTATACTTACACACCTATATGTATATAGTATGAGGAATAACCAAACATAAAATTTAAGTTATCAAACCACCAAACATAAAATTTGAGCTACATTAGCATTTGAATAATTCTTACAAGGTTCAAGAACCGTAACTCCCGGTAAACAATTTGTAAAGAAGAAACAGGTTTAGATGTGCTCATAGTTCATTTCCACAGCTCTAATCGACTTGCGATAACGCAACGGATATCATGAGGAATCCTTTTTCTAACTGCCTAATCACTCAAAAATCCAAGCATACATATTTACCATTTCGGTGAAACTTACAAAAAAAATTTAATATTTTTTAATGTATTTATCTACAACTACCAAATTAAACTCCTTAATCAAAATTAAAAATCAAAACTCCATATTTTCCAAGCAAAGACAATTTACATTTGGCTCATTTGAATTCAAGAACCAATCAATTTGTCCAAACCAAAAATTTTTAGAGAAACCAAACAGATCATGAACCACCATCGCTTCATAATGACGACTTGAAGCTCAGGTAATCCACGGTTTGCTGATTCGGCAAAGCCCTACAAAATTTCACAAAAAAGCTAAAAAAAACAAATGCAAAATCGGTTGTTTTAGCAGCCAAATACATAATACGAAGATCAAAATAATCAAACATAAATTTTCCTAGAAAAAATGTGAGGACTTACCATTGAGTCTTAGTTTTGACACTGTAGTGGTGCAGAGAGCAGAGGGAGTGAAGAAATTGAGAGGATCTCATTGATTTGACAGAGAAGAAGATCGGCGAGTGACGTAATGAAATGAGAAAATTGCAAAAGAGAAGAAGGAATATGAGATCTGTAGAAACTGTTGAAAGCTTTTCTATCCATTCATCTGAAGTGAAACAGACCAAATGAACGGGGCAGGTTTGTCATCAGGGGGCAAAATCAAACTACGTTGTGTTTAACTGGATCAGTCTTATTTGTGGTGGTTTATGTTGGGCTTGTCTAACCATTAATAAAAGTTATTAAGGTGCTTTTGGTTAAGATACAGTTTTTATATCATTTCATTAGTTTTCCTAAAAAGAAAACACTAAGTACAAAATGTAAAGCTTATGTTTTTAAAACATCGAATTGATGTTCTTGTGTTTTCAAGAACACAAATTAAAAATAGAAAACACAATATGCATACAAAATGATTAGTTAAACAAATTTGTTATTTTCACGCATTTAGATTGAGATGTATTCATATTTCTTTCATATATTAAATGTTTGTGTTTTAGAACTTTGATCAAACTACCTCCTTAAAATGTGGCACCACATAGATTACCAGAAAAGCCATTTTAAGAAATAATTACATGAATCAATGTACAAATGTGAACCACAAAAATTTACCCAAGCCCATTTTTAAAAAATAATTACATAAGATCAATGTACAAATGTGAACAATTTATACAGAAAATGTACCCATGTGTACATGTAAAACAAATGTACCCAATTTATTTTAGCAATGAGCATATCGAAATTTATAAGCACATTTAAACAGACATTGATACTTAAACTTATGGAATTTGTTTGAATTCAAACATACCAATACAAATAGAAAAATGTGGCATCTTCATCTAACTATATACAAATTGAGATGTAAATTTTTTTTTTTTGAAATTTGAAACAACAAAAAAAACGTAAGCATAGTACAAGCAGATAAAAATTTAAAAACAAGAGATGACTATACTAAAAGTCAATCGTATTTATAAAGAGATAATTAAGCTTGAAGTTTGTTTTGATCTTTCTAAATTAAGGCAATTTAATTCAGGAAAATACCTAAACAAATGCTTCAGAAGAAACCTAATTGGGAAGTCATTATAGGCTTGGTTTAGTGTAAAATATGCAAGATTGACAGGTAATCTATAGAAAACAAATAAATAAATGGTGATGTGGATATTGGTTAAAACACTTTAATTAAATTCTTAAGGAACAAATGTTTAATCTAGAAAATATAAAAGATAAGTGAAGAGGAATCTAATTTCCGGCAGAAATTATATACTTTTCTTATTCCTTCACAGCTTTGCAGTTCATAGAGAATGACACAGTTGCAATAATTGTGCAATTCTCAGCTACCGCCAGTGATCTCTCTGTTATTTGTCGAAAAATATCTCTTTTGGGCTAGAATGGAGTTATGGGCAAATGGGCTAAGCATGAGAAGAAAGGCCCGGCTGATCCAGTAAATAATGAAGATAAAGGCTGCGTCTACCCCACTAGAGCATTAAATGCAAAGATCTCTGCAATATGGGGAAAGCAAATCAAATCTTGAGACAACAGCTAAAGTCTCCAAGTGGCCCAGTGGAAGCGAAGTAGCGGCGATCCGTGGTACCCGATGGTCTATATGAGCTGTTGGGCCTAAAGGAAGGGCTAGCCGAGGCTTAATGAAGCGAAAAGGGAAGTAAGTCTGAATAGTCCTCCACTGACTATATTTAATGCAAAAGCACTGGCAATTTGAAGGAACGGACACTATGAATAAAGAACCTTTTCTCGGTGGGAATGGTGAAATCAAGAGTGTTACACTGTGCTTTCGGATTAAGCCTTTCCTCATTAAGTCTTCAAGACAGGAAAGTGACGGCTATGACTTGTGGGCTCCCTGATGGTCTGTAAACAAGGAGGTTCGAAGACAAAGACACTCAACCAAATCAAAAGCGAACTCACGTTCGAAAGAAACCTCACGAGGAAACTCCTCAAAGCCTTTCCCAGGATGCAGACTTCGTCTCTATCTGCTGCTTTCTCATTCGCACTACTTGTGTAGCCAGTGACTTCTGAGAAGCCAAAGACCAGCAACCTAGGATCACATATATCCTAACTCCCCAAGAGTAGTGAATTTAGCTGCAACTATCAGCTCCAAATCGGCTATAGTATCGATTGAGAATCTTAGGCGGTGAGTCTTTGATCGGTTTCGCTTAGGAACTAGCCTTAAAACCATCCCGATAGAACAGAAACCACATCCCGATGAGACAAAACCTAATCAGTAATTTGTTGATCTGTGACGAACTTAAAATGTATAACGTTGATCTTTTTATACAAGTCTTTCGTTATAGCTCTTGCCTATATTTGTTCTTTACTTACAAGTTTTTACTTTCCATTTGCCAATTCACAGTCTTTACATTTCATCTTTAATTACTCGTCTTTACCTTTGTGTATGCGCGGCGTGGGGCATTTAGTTGAATTGATTATAACAAAATCTATATCTCAAACGATCTCTAGCATTATAAACATTGAGAAGAATAAAGTCCTTAACAAGCAAGGCAATAAAAGAACCTAACTACCTTATCTAACTAAAGTCGCCCAATCCTGATCGAGCGGAGTTATATTACTTGTGGGCGCAAATTACTTGTACATATTACATCTTTCTATTGGCGAGGGGAAGCCAATAGTGGCACACCTGACAACAACCATACTGCTGAGAAGGTCTCACGAGCATCCCTCCGAAGGGATAGGAGTGAAGCACATTGGGTAATCGCCAATAAGAGCTCGGACCCAGCGGACGGGCCGGCTCGTGTGCTCTAGCTTCATCACTGCAGAAGGCTCGCGAACATATTTTTGGCACACCCGGTAGGACATCTCTTTCTTACTGTTTATGCCCAAGCATAGAAAAGAGAGAAGAAGAAGCAAATTTTTCCAAACATAGCTTCTTACAATGACGGGAAAGATTCTGCATCTCCCCCTCTCTTTGATATGGGTCAGGACTTCACTGAGACCCAGGCCTCTAGCCAAACACCCTAGGACAGAAGTGAGGAACTGCAGTCACCATAATTCAGATGATGAATCCATGGAAAGAATAGCTCTGGACAACGGACAGACATCAGAAACCTATGCACATCTTCCAACAATGTCGGCCACAAAGATAGATCAAGGGTTCTCCCTCTTTTTCTTGATTATACAGTTTTAAAGAGATCATCTGAGAAACCTGTGCTGAACCTGGGAGGAATGGAGCACTTCATAAAGCCATTCGTCCATCCCGATGGAGAAATCCTCCTCTCAAAAGGCAAGGATGGAGAGGAAAGGAAGCAAGTTAAATCACCCCTAATCCGATGATGCATGATCTCTCATCGAAAAGAAGTGGAATGCCAAACACTTCCCTGAGTGGGAGAGGCTTGTTTCTCAACCACTGCCAGACGGGCAACCACCCAGTGTTTGAAAAGGAAAGTCAGGAAAGTATGTCCCCAAGGAAGACAGAACCTGAGGAGATTTCCTGGAGCATTTGCTCAGAAAGGAAGACCTGCATTCAATCAGGAGGCGGGATGGGGAGATCTGACCCCCAAAAAGCCGCTATATATGGTTGGAAGGGTTCAATCAATGTTTGGAGAGGCCCGACGTAGAACAAAGCTCAGACGAAGTCAGGAGCCCTCCATTGTTCTCCAGAGGATCCCGATCTGATATTATTGCAGAAGATGGTGATAAATGTCGGTTGAGAATAAGATAGCGGCGGGAGCTGACTAGTTCTCAAGGGGCGAGGCCAGGTGGCGGTCAATCAAGGCCGGTATATCAAAAACGTATCCCGGCCACCATTGATGAACTAAACCCATTCCCGATGAACTTTAAGGTTCCTAACTTCCCCACTTTCAATGGGAAGATTCATCGATATCATCTGCTTGGACACATTAGGAAGTACGCCAACTTGAGTCACGTGATGTTTGAGATAACCCCAACTACAAACTCAGACTGTTCGGCAATTCTCTATTGAGGATAACTTCTCACTGGTATTCCCAATCCTAGCCTGAACTCCATAAGATCCTGAGCGGATGGAGCGGCCTTTCACGACCAGTTCTACAGATTAGAACCTGAGGTAACCATCAACAATTTGGTGGAAGTAAAGCAATTTGAGCATGGAAACAACCGAGGACTTCATAATGAAGTTCAAAGAACAAGATAAAATGCAAGTTCCTGAGTAATGTTAAATCAGTGGTCATAACTCAAGGAGTTACGAAGATCTCTTTCTTGAAAGGAAGGATTACGGGATACGAGAATTCAAAGACCTCCAGGGAGATCATGATGGCTGCTGCCAAGTATGAAAGGCTACTGGCAGAAGAATCTCAGCATCAGCACTCTTTGGGTGCCTTTCGCCCCAGAGTACGACGGTACATCAATCATCTAGACTTGAGTTCATGAGCAACGAGTGACAACAGTGGCGTGTTCGAAGATAAATTTCTGTATTCGAGATACTGCCACCAACCTCCCCTGTGATGATTAAAAGGTGCAGTGAAGCCAGTGAAGGACAGAGAGCCGCCATGGAAGCAGAGTTATGTTCCCAACAAGCCCCTTAAGTTCCAAGATGCATTCGACATCACCAAACATCAAAGCTCTTTGATAGGTTGACGAACGAATGTATCGGTTGGACCCCTCAAAAAGGACGTCCAAGCCTGAGGAACTTAAGGGAGGAAGTATTGCAAGCTGACTGCTCCTGGAATCACAATACCGTCAACTGTGTGGCGTTGGTTGGATCGAGGAGATGATAAACAAGGGAAGTTGGTCTTGGAGAAGCCCAAGCCAACATGATGGTGGACACAGAGCACCAAGAAGTCCCAGTGAACCATGGTGAACTGAACTATTAAGACATAGCCAAAGGAAGGAAACAGACCTTATGAGGAAAGATCTTGCAGCGCCCAGTCAAGATGTGAGAATGGAATCTCAACCCGATCGACCAAGTACGGCCAGGAGTGGAATCGTACTGTGCAGCAAATGCAAGTGCGAATGTGAGCTCGAATCCCAACCCGGGGAATGTCATTGACGGAGACTTGGTAGGAAAAGAAGGAAGAGTGAAACTCAAGGCTATGAAAAGTCCAGCCAGAAATTATGGTCCTCCTGGCCCCAAGCCACCACCACAGGCATATTCGATCGGATTGGGGCATTAAGAAAGAACTAAGCAGGAATCAAACTCCCCAACCATCGAGAAGACATTGCCGACTTCGGGACGGGCAATGGGCTCCTAAGCGATGAAGGAAAGGCTGACCTTCATAGAGGGGCGTTGAAAGTCAAATTCCCAAGGAAGCCGTGAAGACCCCTACTCCAAACAAAATAGAAGAGTGACGAGGAGAGTAATTGTCGAAGTGGAAAGAATGGGCTGAGCCAAAGGAGTTATCGAACAATAAAGAAAGTCTGAGAGAAAATATGACGTTCATGCGGACACAGACTGACATGAATAGAACCACCTGCCTAACCAAGGCTGTTGCCAGCGAACACTAACCCGAGAAAGCTTGATGACCCAGGCTTATATCCCTATCAAGGGGCAGAAGGCCAACCCGATCAAACATAAGGGACTAAGTGATGGTCTACCATATTAACCGATCGAAAAGGGCAGTAGTGATCGAGACTGAAGGCTTCTCGACCAGGGCAATGGATGTAGATATCGATTAGGATCGATGGACTTGGCGGATAGGATTGCCGCTAATGAACAAGCGTAGTTTATGGCTCACGAGCGGACGTGATGTCGCGAGCGGATAGTGGCACCTACGCAAGCGATGAGAGGATGCAGCCAGAGCAGGTGAGGATGAAGAGTCGAGTCTTGGTGAAAAGATGATTGCCGACAACGAGACAGGTGACCAAATCGGAAAGAACTCAGAAAACTGGGAAGCCAATGTTAGAAAAGTCTAATTTTGACATCAACATGGTTTACGTGTTGCCATCTTTTTCATGCGAACCCGACTAGGAAGTGGTTCTGAAGGGAGATTATTCCTCGAGGTAATGTTACATATCCCTGATCACTGTCTAAGCCAACAAGAAGATGTGAGAATTGAATCTCAATCTTCGGAAGGAGCTTAATAAACAAGTCTTGGAGGATACATGATGATAGGATGATATTTGCAAATGACCAAAAAACATTGCTCATATGAGGCCTATCTACATGACTGCTCATCTAGAAGAAACACCCTTTTCAAGGGTCATGATCGACGGAGGAGCATCGGTGAATGTTTTGCCAATCAAGATGCGAGAGTTAAGATATCGAGCAGATTTAATGCCGATAAACTCGTATCCAACTATGCAGGGCATCACCAGAACCTATGGTGTTGTACCTTTGGAAGTAGACTTGGGATCAGAAGAAAATCATGGTGGTATTCTTCGTGGTGGAAAGCACCTCGGTATACAGCGCCTTACTAGGAAGGGATTGGATACATGAGTCTCTATGCATACTATCTACTCTCTGTGAGATCGCCATATATCATGAGGAGCCTTTGAGAAAAGAAGTCAAAAGGGTTCTAGGAGCCTCATCAGCCCGATCCGCGCCACCATCTTTCAGGCTTGATGCTCGAGAGGCAAACTTCTACAACCCATATGTAGAGACATTCCGATGTACGGGAGGCGTGAGCCAGCCTTTACAGTGGCGGCCGAAAGCTCCCCTAATAGGAAGAGGTACATCGATGACCCAGAGGAATAGGACGAAATATTCTAATTCCAGGTACAAGCCTTATGATAAGTGCAACAGACAAGAGAAAGGATCAGGTATTCAGCAAATCCGATCACTAATCCAGAAAGGCTAGAGGAGTACGGAAAGGAAAGGGGAGAGAGCACTAAAAGAGATTTCAGCGGAGATATGGATGAAAATCATGCTAGTACCTCGGGAACCAAAGAAGATACTATTCAAGCCTTGGACACTTATCAACTATTGATACAATGGGCGCGAGACAACATAATATACATATGATTTAGATTGGCCGGATGAGTTTGAGCCAAGCCGAGGTGCGGAAGTTTGTTTTGGTGAGTCGGATAAACTAATGCCAGAGGAGTCCGCATCCCTTAGAAACTATTGAGCTAGGCACCGAAGGTGATTCAAGGCCAATAAGGATTAGTGGCTGTTGTAATGTGACTACTCGGGTTGGGGTTAGTCAAGGCACAACGGCCAAATTCAGGACTGCTTTGCGTGGCATTACGATGAGATGCGGGGTTGGACTCCAACCTTGGTAGAGCATAGAATGCCAATCAGGAAGGATATAAGCCGAGTTCAACAAGCAGCCAGGAGGATGTCCAAGGAGATTGAAGAGAGAAAGTGCGAGGAAGAGAGATAAAGCTTGAAGAGGCAGGGTTCATTAGATCGGCCAAGTATGTAGAATGCATTTGGCTAATATTGTACTTGTAATAAAAGTTTTGACTAACGCAATAAGAGTTTGTATTATAGAAGTTACAGAAATATTAATGATGCTACTCCCAAGGATTTCTATCAATGCTATAATAGGATATGTCTATTGATCTGCAACCAGCCATAAATTCTGTATCTATTCGCGGATGGAAATGCTAGTTATAATCAAATCGGAATGGCTGAAGCAGATATTCATAAAACAACATTCAGATGTCTTTGGTCATGTTGGGCCGCTGAATATGTAGTCATGCCCTTAGGTTTTGAAAAATGCAGGGGCTACATATCAAAGAGCCATGAATACGATCTTCCATGACCTCATCGGTCACAACAGAGTCTATATCGACGATGTGGTGGTTTAAATCCAAGTCCGATATAGACCACCTAGCAGACTTAAGACAAGTGCTAGGGAGGATAGGAGCTGCATAAATTGAAAATGAACCCGAAGAAATGTGCCTTTGGGAGTAAGGGCAGAGTTCTTGGATTCTTAGTTCATCAAAGAGGTATAGAGGTAGACAAGAATAAGGCCAAGGCAATCATAGACGCACCCTCACCAAGAAATAAGAAAGAACTCCAAATATTTACTAGGAAAAATCAATTTCTTGAGAGAGTTCTGTAAATTTGGCCGGAAAACTTAAACCTTCTCTTATCCCCCCTTTGCTAAAGCTCAAGGAAACGAGAAAAGTTTGAATGAGGGTCGGTCCTGAGAAGAGGCTTTTGAGGAGATAAAGCGATACATGGCTAAACCGCCTGTGTTGATGCCACCAAAGAAGAAACCCTCTATTGCCTAAGCAGGAGTTTTGACTAATGTAAACAAAGGTACGCGATAGAGAAGGCTATGCTTAGCTCTATATTTTCACATTGCGGTCAAACTCGAGGCATTACATGTTGCCATACACAGTCACATAATTGCTAATACTGATGTGGTCAAATACATATTATCCAAGCCAATGATGGCTGGTCGGATTGGAAAATGGATGTTAGCTCTGTTGCAGTCACTTGTATGTGCCTAGAAGGCTATTAAAGATGACGTGTGAGACTTTTTTGGCATCACATCCAAGAAATTCGACGGCGTGAAAGAAACACCTCTCTAAGATATGGAATCAGCGTATCCAGTCTGCTAATCAGAAAAAAGAAAGGGATGTTTCTTTCCGAAATTACCAGACCATTCGCGATTTATGTCACTCCTTAATGCTTGTTCTTTGATAGTTTCTTTGCACAAGCCAAGCCTCGGAGTGCGAGGGATAGTAGTTGATCCCAAGGAAGCGTCATTATCATTTCTCAGTCCATCTGGGCTTTGATGGCCTAACTAACAACCGAGCCGAATATGGCTTACTCATCATCGGGTTGGAAATATTAATGGGTACAGGGCACCAAGTGTAGACATCTTTTGTGATTCACGAGCTAGTCATCAACCAGCTCTGAGGAAATACAAGTGCAAAAACTTGGTAATGGCTAGTTATATATGTGGCTGCTGTCAAATACTTGAAACCTGGAAGATTGCATTATTGCACAAAACACATTCCCCGAGAAGAGAATTTGAGCGCCAATGATATGGCCCAAATTGCATACGGAGTACAAGTTCGGTTTAGGTCAAACGTTGAGTGGGTTGAAGTCCAAACAAGATCACTTCCCTCATTTGATAGAGTTTGAGATGGATGTTATGCAAATAGAACCAGAGGTTGAAGACTGGAGGGTTCCAATAATAAACATCAGCAATCCCATCAATACGGAGACGGAAGGAAGCTAAGAACTCAAGCATCAAATTATTCGATATGGGATGAAGTCTAGTCAGAAAAACACCAGATGGGTTTCTGCTAAGATGTGGAACTACTGAATCCACTGAAGATAATGGCTGAGGTTCATGAAGGAGTGCAGCAGCGCTCATCAAGTTTGCAGGATTAAAATCGTTGGCTAATATGAAGAATATGGCTATTTTTGGCCAAAAATGGAAAAAGATTGCTAGGAATATGCCAAAGGATGTGAAGAGTGCCGAGGGAAACATGGCCCTCTTCTGCATAATTCGTAAGCTGATAGTCTTGTGGTCGGAGTCGTGGCCCTTAGGGCTGGGCGATGGATTCATTGGACAGATTTATCCTGCTCCACTATCAGGGACATGCAAATTCATTATAAGCGACTCTCTTGGTTCTTCACCAAATGGGTGGAAACCGTGGTGTCTAGAAAAATCATCTGCGAGGAGGTCTCATCAAGTTCATAAAAGCAAGATTTTGCACAGATATGGGATATCAGAAACTATCGTAACTGATAAGGGACCATCTTTTATATCTAAAGAAACGATGGGTTTGCGAGAAGAATTCAAGATCGTTCAATGGGTCAAGTCCTTACTATCCACGGTCAATGGACAAGGTAAGGCAAGCAATAAAGTCTTGGTGAACATCATCAAGCAAACTGATGATAATCCAAGGAAATGGCATGAGAAGTTAGGGGACACTTTGTGGGCCTATCAGCGGACCTTTAAAGGTCTGGTGCGGGAGACCCACCGTTTGCTCCAACTTACGGCCAAGGCAGATCACTACCCATGGAAATTAATGTAATGTCTCTGAGGAGTTCAGAACCAATATGGTTTACACTCATATATGAGTATTTTAGGCCATATGCCAAGGGTGAAAATGTGGATGAGGTCGGCTCAAGCCTTGAATAAAATTAAGCGGTCAGCAATCGGTGGCTGACATATAATAACAAAAAGGTAAAAGGAAAGCTTTTCAACCCAATGAGTTAGTATGGAAGGCTATCCTTCCATTTTGGAACTCAAGTAAGAGGATTTGGAAAGTGGAGTCAACTTGGGAAGGACCTTTTGATAGATCAGGTGATCGGGAAGGGGGCATATAAGTTAGATGGATGAAGAATTGACAACAACATTCCATAAATGGAAGTTCATGAAAAAATATTCCCAACTCTTTGGCATGTTAGAGATATTTGTTTGGAGTCATCGGATTAGTAAGTTTTGTAAGGGCTTTGTTTAGATATTAGATAGGAGAAATAAACTTATTTTATTATAAGACAAAGAGTTGTTCTTACAACCTACAAACAAGCTATAAAGAAGGAAAGCCAAAATCTAGAGAGCGAGCTAAAAGTTTACATTGCTCGAACTCTGCCTTAACCTATTACTCAGTAACCTTGGTTTGTTGGCCTCTACTCCCTTTCTCCTTGACTGACGATCATCTGAATTTCAGCTTGAAGAGGAGATACGGCTTCAGGATTTGACCCTCAAACGTTCCTCTAAATCTGATTGTTGGGTCCTCAGGAAATTGACTTCGGCTAGCAGAGCGCTAAAGCCTATCAATACGGTGGACAGCTCATCACCCGATCATAGAGCATTCCTCCACCGAGGATTGGAAAGCTGGGAAGACCTCTCGGAATGAGAGCTAATAAAGGCATGAGCTTCCCTTGCCTTGGTAATTTGCTTCTTAAAATCCCGTGTTGCTTGACCAATGATGGTCAAGCAAGAGAAAGGAAAAAGGAACTATGATGATTTAGGAAGCAAACCGACTGTGTAGCAGGAGTTAATATCTTGAATTTGATGGGCTGGCTCTGCCATTTCATCAGATCAAAGTTTTGGCCGACCTAAGACTTCCTATGTTCTTTGGCATCTTCAATATCTCTTTGAGGTTTGGGTGTGAGCCCGACCTTTCGACCTTTTTAGCCTGTATTGGTGAAGAAGGATGGAAGGCCTGAACCCGGAAAGAGGGCTTCTTGAGGAACAACCATTGATGGCCCTGCAACCTCCAACCAGGTTGATTTCTGCAAAGAAGTCAGCACAAAGCCGCCAGTTGCGATCGGAGAAGAAGACTCAACCTGGCAGCACTGATTAACACAAGTTAGGCTGACAGACTTTATACGATAAGGCGGGGAAGTGTTTAATAAGAAACATCTTACCTCTTCGATCGGATCAGGCTCTTGGAGACTTAAGTCATCCCTACCACTACCCATCCTAAAGCCGGGACGTGAGTGTCGGATTGCTCCACTAGCCTGAGTGGTGGAGCAACCTGCATACCACCAGTGAGGGCCCCGAACCTAGGAAAGGTCATGCTCCTCCTCCATAGGGACTGATTGTCTTCTGGTGAGGAAAGAGCGAAGGACAAGATCGGATCAACGAGGTTCGGTGGTCTCACGGGACCGAGATCGGCTTGAGGTTCGGTGGTCTTTGGGAATGGGATTCCTTCCCCAGCGGTGGATTCGGTAGCAACTGAAACAAACAAGAAGTATGTCATGACCAAATTATGGATATAACTGCAATTTATCATCGGGAAGGATGTTACCTCACTAGTCCGGTTTCCTTACGGTTCTTCCTCTTTTGCCTTTTCTTACGAGATCGGAAGCGAGTGGGAAGAGACTCAGCTGCATCCTCCTCTCTTGGTTTGACCCCTAAGAAACAAACCAAAGACCTCAGCTTCATCTGAGATCTCGGATTATTTCCATCTGATGACTCGTGTCAGGTGGAGAGCCTCCACACAGCCAACGGAGTAGGGACGTCTGTGTCAATGTCCCTAAACAGTGGGGGAAAGGGCCCTGGCAGTCAGGTTTTTCTAGACCCTTGAAGGTTGAGAGTGTCAACCTACATGAGAAAAGAAACATTTAGTTCCAAAACTAAAGAAAAGTTGATCGGATTCAGCAAGCCCTTCAAAGATTATATACGTTACGAGAGAGATGGGTTCACGAGAGCAGGCCTTCTTCTTCTACTTCATCTTTCCTCCCAATGGATCGTCTTCTTCTTTTAGAGCCTATTTGAAGGGACGAAAAGAACCAATCATTATGAATAATAGTTAACTACCAAAACCCAGAATAGTTTAGAGAGAGAAAAAGACTTACTAGAGGAGAAGTAGCTGTAGTTGCAGGAGTTTCGACGGCGGGGGACATTGGAGCGGAGCGGAGACGGCTCACTGGATTCCCTTGCTGGAGAATGAGAGTAGACCCGAGGGCCAGTCTTCCCTGCTTTGTCCTGGCCTCACCAACCTTCTCCTTGCGCTACGGAGGTCAGAATGACCAACAGGGGCGGAAACGAGGCTCTTGAACCTCCTCCTCGCCATCATCTCGCAGAGATTTCGATTGTCATTCTTGTCATGGTTCCACGCCAACTGCGACGTAGACACAATGAGGTCAACGAGAGGTAATAAAGAATCATCCCGATAGCGGGATAATAGAAAAAGTAATCCAATGACAAGGCTGAGGGCTTACCAATAGTACTTTCTTATTCTTTATGCCCAATTTCCGGGCTAGGGTCTTGTGGACACTTGGCGTCCATGGAACCTCAATGTCAAAATGTGAAGAGTCAGCATTCATGGAGGGATCCTCTGGAAATCGCTCAAAGGCTGGGTCTCCCGCAAGAGGCGAACCCATGGATGTATTGGACATTGAAGGTATCGAGGGTTTATGCCAAGACCTTTGCACCACAGGCCTCTTCTTGCCTCGTACCTGGGCATCCGATGGCTTCTTGTTTGAAATGGGGTTGTCATTTTGCCTCAAGATATGAGTATTCAGGAATGGTCTGGAGAAGACCAAGCGACACAGAGGAAGTTGGGGTGATAGACCTCGACAGTGAGTGTGTGGGATGTACAACCCACTTAAGAAAAGATCAGATGTTCTGCGTTGAAGTCTTGAACAAGGTCAGTCGCTCCCCAATCTTTCAAGGAAAGACCTATCAATAACCGAGGGATGAGTTACATTGCGAGACAGCCCCCATTATAGATCGTCCTGCGTCTTACTCCAGAAATAATAAAGTGACAGTAGAAAGGAAATTCATCGCGGTGAAAACTTCCATTGGATTGTAGGGACGGTGTCGTCGCTAAAGCCAGGTCATGGAGCCCTGAGGCGAGGAAGTACCACTGCAGCAGATGCGGAGCATCCATGTCGGCCCATTGAAGTTCAAAAACAATAGGCTTAGGCAGAGTCATCTTGTGCATCATATGATAAATATGAGCCAAGGCAAAGGCGGCCCCATGGCGATCGTGTTGATGAAGTGAAGGGCGAGCCAGCAAGGAAGTCCCTCCGCCTTGTGTTACATTTGGATGCGTTCGGGATGAGAACACTATAGAAATATACCAGGAAATACATGTTCCGAGCAAGATCCACAGGCAAATCGATTGGCATAATACCAGGATAATGACCGAAAGCAAGATGCTCACTGAAGTCATTATCCGGGTTCCACCTTCGGTAGCTGCAATTAGGTTGCCTCCTTAACCTCGGCAGATTGATTATAAGGCTGCTCCAACGGTGATGTCCACCACCCTTCTAGATGCTTTGAGGCCCAAAAAGTTGGGCCATGTCCGGAAACAGGTTAGGACATAGAATACACAGAAATCAAAGGTGTTAGTGGTGGTGTTCCCGAACATGGCTTTCTGAGAAGAAGCAAGGCCAGATCGGGTTCTTGAGGAATCTTCGTCATCTCGATCAAATAGTAGATGCCGTTCGCCCTCCGCGATCCTGGCTGGCTCAAGGTGGTCAACCCAATCCGACGGTCGGCTCCATATTCGTCGATCGGATTCAGCCCCATAGACATGAGGGAAGAAAACCCCTTTCCACCAAATGCGGGAGGTCTTCTCCAAATGGCACATATATGGTGGGGGCAGGTCAGGTTTCGTGTTGGCTTCGTCCCGGCGGATGGCAGGCAATAACCAGCCGAGCTGACGGTGCAACGACCGCAAAAATTAGGGTTGAGCATGCATAAGTGGGGGGACAGGCCTCAAGGAGCTCCGTCACCATTTTTGCAACCTTAACAATTAGTTTCTACATTTGATAGAAGTGGGGTTCTCTTTAAAGACCATGGTGGAAATTAGAGGTAAGAGATAGAAGCGGGAGAGTTTGAAGTTTGAATTGAAAGTGAGGGTTAGAAACTGAGTAAGAAAGGGAGTGGTTGGAGATGAGATTGCTAGTACACCAGTCACAGTTATAAAGACAAATTTATGCAGCTCAAGCTGTCAAAAGCAGGTTCCGGTCCTGCTCTCAAAAGTAACGATTAGTGGGTGATTTTGCATTGAAACGTGTTTAAGTGCCCTGAAAATGGCGTCATCACCAGAGTTCAGCGTCTTAAAGCTTGAAAAAGAAGCTGATTAAACGATTAGTTTTTAAATTAAAAGGGTAAATAGGACATTTTCTATTGATGGTTTTGTGGATGTTAATTGAGAATCAGTGAGTTAGTGAGACGAATAGATTATTTTGGGAGATCTTGTGAACAAATATATGATAGAAAAATAAACTCATTTTATTATAGGATAGAAATTGTTCATGACTTTGAAGATAAACTAGAAAAAAGAAAACATGAGTGATAAACATTCAATACCCTAATTCTAACCTAGAGTGAGTTTCCAAAGGAAACCTTTAAACATTAAAATCCATTGAGTACAAACATCTTCTCAAACTTCCTCTTTATTCAAGAAAGGCAACCAAAGATTTGGGATCCTATTTACTCCCCACTTGACCCAGGAGGTTGGAGGCTGGAGAAACCAAAGACCCAACATCCCAAGACAAAGGAAATGTGTTAAGGATGTGGGATCATGGTCAAGGGAGAGATAGGCGACGGATCCCGGAGGGAGTTTCTGGGTCCCGGGAAGTTAGGCTCGGACTCCACACATACGGCTGAGGATAGGGCATGGTAGTACCCCCATAAGCATTCCGATCACTAGTATCATGGGCACATTAGGATGAAACCAATGAAAGTTAGAACAAGCCTCGGGGGCTGTTCCCATTTTGTAGGGTGTGCGAAAACTTACTAGTGACATGTCAAATTTCTCTCTATCATTACCAAGGATATGAAATTGAAAAGAGGAAGAAAGTTTTGGATGCTAGGAGATCTTTGGAGAATGGCGTTGCTAAGGCTGGATTACCACTTGAATATAAAGCGGATATTTTCCACGATTCAGGGAATAGGGGTTACCAAGGACTTCCGTGAGCTTGACCAGCCTGTCTTTATAAACAGTGGGTTCTACAAAAGAATTGAATAATTTATACAGATTCAAAAAGACAATATTAAGCAAATCAGGAAGTCTTAAAACTTGACTGAAGCCGGTCTGGAGCGGCAAAGTAAGTTTAAGGGGAACAACTATTTACACCAAAAAATATCTCTCTTGAGGCTAGAATGGAGTTATGGGCAAAATGGGCCTAAGCAGCAGGGAAGGCCCATTTAGTCAGTAAATAATGAATGATAAAGAAGTACAAATACCCCACTAGAGCATTAAATACGAATCTCTGCAATATGGGAAGACAAATCAAATCTTCAGAGAACAGCTAAAGTCTCCAAAGTAAGCTGACTGGAGAAAGCGAAGTGACAGCGATCACGTATTTTGATGGTCTATATGAGCTTTAGGCCTAAAGGAAAATTAGCCCAGACCAATGGTGAAAAGAGTAAGTCTGAATAGTCCTCCACTGACTTCATTTAATGCAAAGCACTGGGCAATTTAGAGGAACCGGACTATGAATAAAGACAACCTTTTCGATGGGAGTAAATTTGTCAGTGTTACCTGTGCTTTCCGGATTGACCCTTTTCCTCATTAAGTCTTCAAAGGCAGAGAGAAGCTGACGGCTATGACATGGGCTCATACTGGTCTATATAAACAAGGAGAGGATTCAAAGACAAAGACATTCAACCAGTCAAGCAGAACTCACGTTGAGAAAGAAACCTCAGGAAACCCCTCCAAGCCTTTCCAGATACAGACTTTGTCTCTATCTGCCTGCTTTCTCCATTCCCCTTTTCACCTTGTAGCCAGCGACTTCGAAGCCAAAGACCAGCAACCTGGGGTCATATATCCTAACTCCCCGAGGAGTAGTGAATTTAGCTACGCTATCCAACCAAACCGAGCGATAGTATCGATTGAAATCCAAATAGAGAGTCTTTGATCATTTCCATAAGAACTAGCCTTAAAACCATCCTGATAGAATAGGAAACCATCCCGATGGAACCAAACCTAATCCGATGGACGTTTTATTCGATCTGTAGCGAACTTAAATGTAATAACATTGATCTTTTTGCCAAAGTCTTCGTTATCAGCTCTTACACCCACTGTTCTTTACTTACAAGGTTTTTACTTTCAAGTCTTTTCGTTATCGCTCTTACTTACTGTTCTTTACTTACCAGTTTTTACTTTCAACCATAGTACAGTCTTTACATTAGTCTTTAATTATGATGTTTACCTTTGTGCATCTGCGCGACGTGAGGGCATTTAGGTATAACTTGATTTATAACAAATCTATCTCAGCGATCTATCTGGTATAAACAGGAATAAAGTCCTTAACAAGTAAGGCAATAAAAAAGAACCTAGTACTTAACATCTAACTAAGTGGCCCAATCCGATGAGCGGAAGTTATATTACTTATGGCGCAAGTACTTAATACAATATTACATCTTTCTATTGGCAAATAATAATTGTACCTTGTTAACAACCAGCAGCAGAAGGTCTCACGAGCATCCCTCTGAAGGATAGGAGTGAAGCTTTGTTGGAGCAATACGCCAATAGAAGGCTCAGGACCAGCGGACGGGCCGACCGTGTGCTCTAGCCTACTCCCTGCGAAAGGATCTCAGACAATCTCATATATCGCGAATGAGCTAAAAGTCCTTGTGTTGTCATTTCATTTGCAGTAGAGACTCAACTTTGTCTCAGTTCAGTTCCCTTTCTTGGCGGCAATATACGAAGCGATCTCTTTCCAGATAGTTTGTAGTAGCAGACCTTGTTGCCTACTAATACTATGAGTGGAAGATGTTACATCAAATATGCATAGATGATGATTTTGGTCGAAATGCATTGCTGTTTTGGGGATAGCTTGCTGAAAAATTTTGCAACATTTCACCAAAAGTGCCTCTGAACCTAAAAACAACAAAGATGAAATCACCACAGCATTAATTCGTGTCTTCCATGAAGTTTGAGGATTATAATCATGCACATTCATGCCTGGTTTAGAGGGTCTGATTCTTAGAGAAGAAAAAACCTTCTGATGATTGGGAGTGGATTATAATCATGCCATCGCTTAACTAAATTGCTAATTGACTCTCTACTGCATATTAGACACAGATTCTTCCTAAATTTAGTGGCAAAAAATGACCAAGATCCTCGCAACCGTATTGGCTTGACGTAGTATAAACTATAATCAAATTTCTAGAAAACTTAATATAATCTCACTACTGTAAGTATATTTCATGAAAAACCCAATATTTTGTAATTTTTAGTTGAAACTCATTGACTATTTTCACCTCTAAACAAAATTTCATTATTTTGGTTATGAGTCAGCCTAATTTGTTGAGGTGGATAGTTTTGACTTTTCTCTCTACCTATCTTTGCCTATTCAACAAAAATTAAATTTCCTAATTAACAAAAGAAAAGGAATTTTTAGTTTAAACACCAATTCTAAAGAAAACTTTTAGCTAAAACACTGTAGTTTGGTTTACTAATGAAAATGTCAATCACCCAACATTCTCATCACTATAATTCCATAATGACGAGCGATTGCCCTTCAATCTTACCACGTTTTTCGACTGGCCAACTTTTTTGGGCGGCGAGCCAACTTTTTCTGATGATTGGCCGATCAAATTTTCTAGTTTCAAAGTCACTGTCGAAAAAAAAAACATATCTTAAGTGGCTTTTTGACATATATCAAAGGACATGAAACCGAGGCATGTTCTTAAGTCCGACACCCGAAAAGAATTGGCAATACATAACATGCAAGTGATGTCATAAAAAAGCGAATAATTACAACCAAAGTCTAGAAATAATTTATACTAAGGTAAGAGTGCGCAGAAGTGTGGAGAGAACCCTTATTACAAATGCAATGTCGGAGCATAGTTAAAAGTGCGGTAAAAGCAAGAATATTCCCATCTTGGTGCAGGATGCATAATATACAACCTAAACATGAAATAAATTCCCTATATTAGCTAAGCCGATGTTAGAACCACCAGTGATCCTCGCTCGCCACTAAATCCAACTACAAAGTTCTAGGGGGTGTAAAACAGAAAGTGTGATGGGCAAAAACTAAAACCTTTATTTTTCCCCGTATAATAACCTCGCTTTAAAAACCACTATAGTTTCCAAAATCTATGCACACTCGTATGGTTTGAAAATCACAATAACGGTATAAAGACAGTTATGCCAAGAATCTAGATAATCACAAATATCTCAAATATAGTACAATATGCATCAAAATATACAGACCTTTCGCCCATGCAGAAATAGCTACATGGAACAGGTTGAGTGCAATAAATCTACGGCTCGTGTACCACAATAACATGAAGTTGGTGATAAGCGTGTCACACACAGTCCTGAAGCCTAGTATAACCTGAAGTATAGGATGACACCTACAATAGATCAAGGTAAAACGGTGGTGTGAACATACATGTGAAGTTGGTTTTGGCCCGAAACGAGTACTAGACACCGGTGTAAGCATGTATAATGAGAAAATAAAATATGTATATATATGATTATGCCATCATAATTTCATAAACTCAATAACACAATTTATACTTATGCTTATAAGCTCACGCTGGCATGATGCAAAAACACTTAACAAAACCGTTGTGGAAACTATATAAATAGAGTATAAGTTTGAAAATAAAGCCCACTCACTGATACGTAGTTGGATTGTAGCCACCTTGCCTTCACATGCTATACTCCTCGAGATAAGGTCTCTTCTACATGTGAAACCACTATACTAATCATTTAACTACTCAAAGTTCGTAAAATACTAAGGAAAAGACTTGGAAATTCCTTTGTTTGCTCAAATAGAGTTAAAAGTACTTAAAAACGAGCTCACGCGCCGCCACGCGTCTCCATTGGGCCTACGCGTGACGTCATGTGTCGCCACCTTTGCCAGTGGGTACCACCTAAAGTTAACGGAATATGTTGACCATAATGCATGCCAGAATATGCGTCGAAAATTGAGTTTTCACATAATTTTTCAGAAACTGATCAACACCAAAAACAAGGTCAAAACTCAACTACTTTCGCTCTTTATGTCAAAATGAAACATGAAGAGAAGAACAAGATTATACCTACTAGAAGTTCAAAGATGATCGAAAATGGCATGAAATTGGTCAGAAAGTCTCCGGTTCAAAACAGAAGAGTTATCTCCATGATTTCGAGATAGGTCTGAGCACCTAAAGCTTGAATCTTGACCCTATCGATGCTAGGGAGTTGATGGTGATGATCTTGTCAACTCAACGAGGATTAAGCGGCAATGTCGTCTAAGTTTCTTAAAAGTTGCGGAAGCTGCAAGCGAGAAGCCTCGTCAATCTGCACCAAAAACTTGACCATTTAACACAAACTATCTCGAAACTTTATCTACTCAACACAAGGAGAAGATTTGTGGTGGTTTGAGACTTACCTTCTCCATAAGAAAGTCAAGCTAGCATCGAGCTTGATGATGGGCTATGAATTTGGATTCTCGCTACAAGAACTCTGACTTGAGTTTGTAGTGGTGAGGGATGATGATGGTGATTTGGTTAGATGGGGGATGATGGCGATGCCATTCATTCTAGGTTGCAGCGGGAAGGACTAACGGAGACAGAGAGAAAGAGTGAGGGGAGTGAGCTGAGTGAGAGAGTGAGCCAAGTGAGAGGGAACAAAGTGTTGGTGGGTTTGAGTTTCCCTGCTATAAATAACCCAACACCCAAATAGGAAAAGAAAAATCTTCCCGTATAATCGGAAGACTTCGGAAAATTCACAAAATATCTGTGGGTTAATTACCATTTGCCCTTGGATTTAAACGCATAACGTTTTCGTTGCGCTTCTGATTTAAATCTTTTTGGCCTCCACGCGTTATTGATGACAGTTCTACAAAGAATATGGCAAGAAAAGAGACAAAATTTGGAAATAAGCTAAATGTCCATAGGATTTTCATGACTCTTTAGGAGGCATTACAGTCAATTTACACTTTCGAAAAAAGTTAATAAAATTAGGGATGTTGTCACATAAAAGTAATGGGTACTACTCATAGAGTTTCTCTAATTTTATTGTGTATACATGCTGAAAAATAAACACAATAAACTCACACAACAAACATAATTCAAGATAAAGTTGCACCTATTGCTACATTTTTTAATGTCACTATTGAATGATGATTAGGGCTGTAAACGAGCCGAACCAGATATCATTATTATCAATTGGGTTTGTTTAATATTTTTGAGTTTTGAGCTAAACGGCTTACTTCATAGATGAGCCAAGCGCGAAAGAAGCTGGGAGTTAAAAAAAAATCGATTCCAATACCGAGCTCAAGCTGTTTTCCCGAGCTATTTCTTATAGTAAGTTGGTTCGATTGTGTAAAAATTTTACAACTTGGCAGTGCATGTCAATAATAAAATATATAAAACATAAAAAGGTTTGAAACTGAAATTCAAAATTTTGAAATAATAAACATATTAAATCAAGGCTTTAATATTTAATATTAAATTTTAAAACTTTAGCCATGCAAATTAAGTAATCTAGTCAGCAGGTTGTTTACGTAGATTATTTTTGTAGTGGAGGATTTTCCACAATTTCTACCGTTGATTAGCTTGCTAAATCAAAATGCTCCATAAGAATAATCGTTCTTATTAGGTCAGGGCGGCCGACCTAGGGGATTACCTGCGATTGGTAATGGCATAACCAAAGAGGGTAGAGGGCAAGGTTACGCTGATGGCGCAACCTATCTGTTTTGGGTACAAAGTCGACGAGGTATGCTAACCTTCTTAAGCCAGCGGAGTCACAGGTGGGCCGACCATAAGAGTTCGAATCTTGCCATCTTTCTTGTCACTACGGAAAAATGGACAATATGACCAAATAATATGTGACTGACAAATTCGTCATAAGATTGGAATATGGGAGAAATGACATTGGTCGTCACTTTTAATTTGATTCGGATATAAATAATTTTGGCGGATATCAATGGCCTCACATTTAGTTTAGCGCCCTTTAGTGGGATTGACAAGCAAAATCTTGTATTTCCTCATACATTTGGAAATGTGGCGTCATATTCTGTGATGGAGTTTCACGACTATTGAAATAAAATAAAAGTTTCTAGCAAGGATAGTTTTTGGCCCCCAGCAATAATTTTTAATTATATTTCTTTATTTTTTGTTGCAATTAATATATACTCAAAAGTGAGGATAAATAAGCAAAATAATAAAATAAAAACAAAATCAATTAGACCTGACGATTGTGTTATTTGTGTTTGTCGTGTTCATTATCAATTTTCGTGTAATATATGTTATCTTAACAAATCGTGTCGATATTTATATTAAAATTAACGAATTAAAAGGACCAGACCTATTAGAAACTCGTTAAGGAGAAAGCGAATTAGTGTTCGTGTCATTTCAAGTACTACATAGTGTCTAGACCTGACAAACGGGTCGGTCATTTTAGCCGTTAACGGGTTAACCAGACCTGTTGTTTTCTTAAATAGTTCATGTGCTTGGATTCACAGAGTCGTGCAGAAATTGCTAGGTCTACATGTATGAGCAAAAAATTTGAATGACACAAAATGTCAATGAATTTAACATGTCAATCCATGTCCTAGATTCATATTGAGTGGATTAGTTCATAATCATATTTATTAATTATTTCTCTCTTTTTTGTTCAGAGTGGTATTTTTCTTTTAATACAACAATATTTTACTTTAACATGAAGAATTTATTTATTAATTAAATCATGTGTATTCGTATATATTAAATATTGTGAACAAGAAATCCAACTTTAATTTTGTATGATTTCAAAACGAGACTTGTAAATTGGTGTATAGTGTTACATCCGTCTACGTTTATTGTTTATTTCCCGACGGTGTAAAATGACCAAAACGCCCTTAGAGGCGTAATATTATCGTCCGGATTCGTCCCTTCTATAAGATGTGTTTGAAATCCTGGTATACTTTTGGTGTAACACACATTAAATTGCAAATCACGTTATTATAGAACGACACTCCGAATCGGACTTGTTTTGGACAAATTACAGTGAAGGTAAAGCAGTAAGAGATTTTCTTGAGTTATATTTTAAATCAGTGGAGGCTTAGCCCATGGTTTCTGCAAACCACGAGACCTGCAACCACCTCCACGAGACACAACACTGTGTCGAATTTGCAGTGAAGAGCACTCACTGTTTGTTGAACCAGATTTATTGATTTGGTTTCGCCAGCAACATCACTGTGCATTGCTACTTTTTACTCAGCTATCCTCACCACTCTCTTATTCTTCTTCGAGCTACATTCAATTGCTGCTGCAATTTTTGCACTAAACCTTCACACCCAAGCCCGAGAAATTCATCTAGGCACCCAACCTTTCAAACCTGCCATTTGTGAACCCTGCATTCAGCCTCGTACTGGTGGAAGTCACCACCCTCAACTCGAATCAAGGACACTGCCTTGAACCCGATTAGCACCAAAACTGCGAGAAAAAAAAAAAAAAAACCCGGACCGTTAAATTGCTTGGAGCCACCCCACGGCCTCTGTCAGGCAAACCGTGCCCTCTTCCTGCTATTGAGAAACTTCAATACCAAGAAAGTGATGTAGCTTTCCCAAATCTATCATCTCAAACTCTTTCATCATAGAAAGCTTAAAACCTTTCAATAACTCCAAATCATTTCCGGTAAAGATAAGATCATCCACATAAAGACTAACGACCATGAAACTTCCTTGTGAGGTGCTTTTGACATAGAGGGTATGCTCATACGGGCACTTCTGAAAACCATGCTTCTCGAAGTATGAATTAATACGGATGTACCATGCACGTGGTGATTGCTTGAGCCCATATAACGCCTTCTTCAGCTTGTAAACTTTATTTTCCTCTCATTTCCTCACATATCCAGGTGGCTGCTCCAAATAAACTTCTTCTTGAAGGACACCATTCAAGAACGCAAACTTTACATCCATTTGAAAAATTTCCCAACTGTTTTGTGCAGCAAGAGAGATGATTAATCGAATAGTGTCAAGTCTGGAAACAGGAGCAAAAACCTCAGTATAGTCTTCACCTTCCTTTTGCTTATAACCCTTTGCAACGAGTCTCGCCTTGTACTTGTTAATGGACCCATCTACATTTTTCTTTGTCTTATATACCCATTTAACACCAATACACCAATAGGATTCTTGTGTGCTGGCAGATTTGTGAGCTCCCAAGTCTCATTCTTCTCAATAGCCTTTATTTCTTCATCCATGGCTTGCTTCCATTTTTCTTCTTCACATGCTTCATTAAATGAGATTGGATCATCTCCAGCAAAGAAGGCAAAGAATATAGTATTATCCTCCAAATCTACTCGCTCTGAGGAGTCATAAAGATCTTGTATACTTCTGAACTTTCTTGGAGGCGAGACGTCATCACTTGATGTAACTCTTGGAGATTGAGGAGCAATTTCTGATTGACAAGTATCATCTTCTTCTTGCATAATAGGCAATTTTGCTGGACCATTTTCTTCTTCAAAGAAAGCATTTTCATCAAAGTGGACATCACGGCTGATTAAGAACTTTTTGGTCTTCAGATTGTACAGCTTGTAGGCCTTGCTCCTTTCACTATATCCAATGAAAATGCACTTTTCTGCCTTATGGTCGAGCTTGTTTCTCAACTCCTTTGGAATATGGGAATAGGCAACACAGCCAAAAATCTTCAAATGTTACACTCTCGGCTTCACTCCATACCATGCTTCATGAGGTATGCAATCCTTGAAACTCTTTGTTGGTGATCTGTTGATTAAATATGCAGCACAAGAGACAGCTTCTGCCCAAAGTTCTTGTTGCAATCTTTTCTTCTTGAGCATGCATCTCACCATCTCCATGATTGTCCGGTTTTTTCTTTCACTCACGCCATTTTGTTGCGGTGTATATCGGGCTGTCAACTGGTGCTTTATTTCATGATCTCTGCAATATTTTTGAAATTCATTGGAGAGATACTCTCCACCACAATCTGTCCTCAAACTTTTGATTGGAAGACTTACAAACTTTTCAACTTCGGCCTTGAAATCTTTAAAGGCTTGAAATGCTTCAGATTTTTCTTTGAGAAAGTAGACCCAAACTTTTCTTGAGAAATCATCAATAAACGTAATGAAATATAGATTACCTCCAAAAGATGTTACTGGCATTGGACCACACAAGTCAGAATGAATAAGCTCCAACGACTTCTTTGCTCGCCAAGAAGACTCTGAAGGAAATGAACTTCTATGTTGCTTACCAAATTGACAATCTTCACAAATGCCATCCATTGGATCAATTTGAGGCAGCCCATGTACCATTCTGTTGTTTGATAGCAACTTCAAACTTCCATAATTTAAATGGCCATATTTGTCATGCCATAACTTAGAGACTTCTTTTTCAGCACTCATAAAACAAGATAGTTTTGTTGTCTGAAGCTTCAAAGGAAACAAGTTATTTTCAGCAAGTCCAACCTTGGCAACAAATTTATCCTTCTTTTTTAGAACACAAAAATCACCACGAAGGCGAATATCATAACCCTTCCTTAATAGATGACCCATACTCAATAAATTACTCTTCAAACTACTCTTCAAACCAGGAACATAATACACTTCAGAAACCTTCTCAATTGTTCCAGATTTTGATTTGAAAGATACCTCACCAATTCCCTCAATTTTATAGGCTCTATCATCACCAGTTCTTACTTGACCACGATCGAACTTATAGAGGGCAGAAAAAAGGTTTTTGTTACCTGTCATATGCTTGCTAGCTCCGCTATCCAAATACCACACATCATTCATTTGATCTCCATGACATGCAAGCAATAAAGTTTCTTTATAATCACCTTCTCCAGAATTGGTTTGATGCATATAACTTGCTCCATATTGTTTTTCATCATCAGCCTTTTTGAACCGACATTCTCTGATCTTGTGCCCAGGTTTGTTGTAGTAGTAGCATTCTGGAGTGCCACGTCCTCTACCTCTTTGAAAAACACGTCATCTTCCTCGATACGAATTGAAGTTTCTTTCACCTTCGTTATTGGAATTGCTTGATGAGCCTCGTTCATTGCCATGAGAATTAGTGCCTCTGTCATTCCAATTTCTTCCTCTACCTCGTCCACCTCTTCCACGTCCGAAACTTTGATTAGAGCTAGAAGCTTGATTGTCATTGCCTCCCGTAGTTGTAACTTGAGACTTGAGTGCTTGATCAGGTTGAGTAGCCGAAGGATTCCTCAAATTAATTTTGATCTCATGTGCTTCAAATTTTCCTTGCACCTCTTTTATAGAAAAAGTTGAAATATCATTTGACTCTTCAATGGCAGCCACAACATAATCTCGCTGGTAAGCTACGGAGAATTTTCTCAACAATTCTTGCATCTTCGAGGATCTCCCCATTTGAAGCCATTTGATTAACGACAGAGGTAACTTTGATAAAGTAGTCTTTGATTGTCTCATCTTCTTTCATTTCCAACTTTTCAAATTCTTTCCTTAAAGATTGCAAACGAACCTTCTTTACCTTCTCCTTACCTTTGTAGGCATTCTCGATCATATCCCATGCTTGCTTTGCATTTTCGGCTTTCGCAATTCTTTCATATACTTGCATCTCAATGGTTTGATAGATGTGGAAAAGTGCCTTGCTGTCCTTCTTTCGGTTCTCCCTCAAAGTATTCATCTAGGGGTCATCATTTGGCCCAGAAGCCCATGGGCCGGTGGGGGCCCGCCTGGCCCAAAGAGAAAAAGCCCGGCCCGGCCCACCACCAGGCCCAGGCCGACCCAGCCCATCGATTAGTAGGCTAGGCTTAGGTTAGGAATTTTGAAACCCGGCCTGGCCCATAGGCCTGGCCCACGTAGGCCCACATAGGCCCAGCCCGGCCTGCCCAGGAAAGCCCAGCCCACAGGCCCGCCTATCAATTTTTTTGCAGATACACCATACATGTTTATTATATGAGAGCTGCATTTTTTGTATTTTGGAGTTTCATAAGTTGAAGACAATATGTTTTGAGTTTTTTATAATTTGAAGATACTTCTATTTCATATTTTAATATGATTTTTTCTAGATTTTTTTTTATTATATTTTTTTGTCTTCAGCCCGTTTAGGCCCAGCCCAACTGGGCCAGTTCGGCCCGGCCCGCCAAGCCCACAAAAGCTCGGCCCATGAGCTGGGCTTGGGTTTTAATATTTTCATAAAAGCCCGGCCCAGCCCGGCCCATATTTTTTGTTATTCTAATTGAAGCCCAGCTCGGCCCAACCCAAGCCTAGTATTTTTGGGCCGGGTTGGCCCGGCCCGGCCCATTGCCGATTCATCTGTGCTTGAGTTAACGCAACCTCGTTATCTGTCTCTTCGTATCCTGCTTCAACAATATTCCATAGCTCCAAAGCTTTCAACAACACCTTCATATTATTGCTCCAGTAGTCATAATTATCGCCACCAAATCGAGGAATTAGTGAAGCCAAGTTATGACCATTTGCATTTGCATTCGCCATATTGACAAAACTTCAACTAGGCTCTTGATACAAATTTGTTGAAGGAAGGGTGATAGAGGAACGTAGGAGAGGGAGAGGTTTTTCTATAGCTTGAAAAGACTACTTATTTCTAATTTCTTTTTTTTTCCACACAAAACTCATAACACTACATGATTTTTATAGCCACTACAATACATCATCATTTATTTAGCTAATTATAAATTTCTCAATAACTGAAACATCTAGAGAAATCAAGATTATCTCTAGAAATTCCAAACATCACAACTCTAGAACTTCTATTCTTTTATGACTCTTTCTTTGTAACTTGAATTTGGTTTAATCTTCCAACAACTTGGACTGTATTACCAATTACAGGCTCAACCCTTTGGAATATTTCCACAGCCAATGCTTCTTGGTTAGCCTTTCCAAGAACAGCCAAGATAGTGGCAAGCATTCGAACATTCGGGGAGTTCCAATGGCGTAAATTCAACCGTTTGTACACCTCCAACGCGCGCTGCCAGCTCGACTGGCCTACCCATTTTTCACCACAAAGTAAAAATCAGTCGGGGTCATTTGAACTCTCCTATCATCCAACACGTCGGCCACAAACTCGTCGGATGTCAACCCTAAACCCAAAATCCTATCAGTAAAATGCTACACTCTTTCCCGCCAATCTTTGGCTCTTTTGAGAGCCAGCTTCGTCATTTTCTTCGCCTTAGTCTTGCTCGGCCTCCCCAGCACTTGGAAAATGAAGGGGATGAGGATATCTAGTCTGAATGCAGTAAGGATGATGTGGCGAGGGTCAGCATTCCGGAGAACGCCATATGGCTGCTCTTGTTTTAGACTGCAACGTTATTTTTCTTCCATTGTTTTCGTCGAATTTGAGAGGTTGCAGAGACTGAGATCTGGTGCTCACGTTTTTGGCTGTGAAGAAGAAGAAGATAGTAATTTGTCGTAGATATTTCTGTTTTGGATTTGGGCTAACGATGTGATTAGGCTTTTTTGTTTTAAATGTTATATGTGGGTTTCAAACGCTCCTAACCGTTCTTGGAATATTTATATAGAATAATATTTGCGACTGATTCCGTAGAATTGTGAGGAAGGAGAGAAATTTCATTAATTTGGTTTTTCAGAGAACAAATTGGATGTCATTTGTGAATTAGTGTCGAATATCTTGAGCATTTTTGTGTTTATGATGAATTGTGGCTTACTTCTTCTATTAAAATTTTTATTTCCAATGATTATGCGTTATAGGAATCTGCAGAGATAAAAAAGACGACTATTGCTTAAGTTGTTTACGACAAAACCATCGATGAATCGTGTAGTAGGATTGTTTGATTGAGAGTTTCATGGTGAAGACGGTGATTGTGAAAGAGTTGGGAGAGGAATTAGGAGGGGGAAGGAATAGTAAAGGACGACATAATCAACGTGAATTGGGTTTCACGTTGCTAACTAGGGTTTAGGGTTGGGAGAGGTCAAATTAACAAAAAGTTGATAAAAATTTGATGGTTGGGAAGAAATTGCACTAACTGACAATTTGAGGTGACTCAAAACCACTCAAAACCAAAGTTTAAAGTTCAAATGAAAGTGAAACGAAGTTTAAAGTTCAAATGAAAGTGAAACGAGGTTTAAAGTTCAAATGAAAGTGAAACGAGGTTTAAAGTTCAAATGAAAGTGAAACGGTTTAAAGTTCAAATGAAAGTGAAACGAAGTTTAAAGTTCAAATGAAAGTGAAACGAAGTTTAAAGTTCAAATGAAAGTGAAACGAAGTTTAAAGTTCTAATGAAAGTGAAACGAAGTTTAAAGTTCAAATGAATGTTAAACGAAGTTTAAAGTTGATCGAGCTGTTGAAATGAAAAAAAAAAAATCAGTCACGAATGACATGGGGCCCAAATTCTAAAATGGGTCAAATTAACCATGGCTTACCATACCAATTAAAAGAAGTAAAGCCCATTATGTTGTTCATTGACTTAATCAAATGGCAAAATCACAAAAATATTGAGACAGTTAGAATAAAAAAAAAAAAGGAATATTGTTTGAATGGATGAAATGCTCCATATCCACATACATGATAAGTATCAGGTGGTTTCAATATTTGGAATTAGTCAGCAGTCTTAATCCAAATGAAATGATCAGCAAGTTTCAAAATTCAAATATTCCCCCCTTCCGATCCAAAAAGGCTGAGGTTTCATGCCTATAAATAGAAGGCCAAATAGCAGAAGTAGAAAGGATAGTAGAGAGAAAGTATTAAAGAGGAATCAGAAACCCTGCTAAAATTCAAGGGAGATCGTGGAAATACAAAGAAGAAAAGCTTGAAGAAATAAGGAAGCAAAGCTAAGAAGAACATTGAAGGTATAATGTCTTCTTTTGATCAAAGCTTATCATTCTTTATACTTTTTGGACAGGTTCAATTTATTTTCAAGAAAGAAGCAGCCAAAATCTTCTCAAGTTGCCAAAGAAAATAATCCAAATGGAGTTAAGAGGGAATGACAGAAAAATCAACACGAAAAGAAGTTGGCAGGTGGTTTCCCTTTGTGGCGACGCTGTCTAGTCTCCTACGACAAGGCATTTTCCTAGAAGTCCTTTCTCAATTCAAAACCAGTCCTCGTAAGGCTCGCCCATTTCATCCATTCACCAAGCCATAGGCAATTGAAGCGTTTCGATATAAAGAGATGATTGATCAAGAAGGAAAAGTTGCAGTGAAGAAGGACAACCGATCTCCACTGTCTTTGTCATCTCCATTCAATTGCCATTGATGTTCTATAAAGAAAGCATTCCCTTTAACGATGCACTGTTTGGCCTAACAAAGTTCTCAAAGACGCAAGTAGCCCCTGTCCACTCCAACAACCATGCATCATGTGACCAAAGTCGCTGGACAAGAGAGTCATAGCCAGCAGTGGATTTGGATGAACAAAGTTGAAGAAAGAAGTCGCACCAACCAAAAAGATGGGTACTTCTAGCAAAGAAAGCAAGAAGCAACATTCTTGCTGCCTTTGTTTCCATCTTAGAGTCGAAGAAGGAAAAGAATTGTTGTGAATGAAATTCTAATGGCAAAGAGATTTGAAATTAAACTAAAGAAGTGTTCAAAGTTTCATATGTGAATCCATTGACTATATGAAAAGAGAAAAAGTATATGCAATCTTGGTGGTAACGTCCTACCAAAAGAATACCTGAAATGATTTGACAATTTGATCGAAAGGATCCTTTTTTTTTTTTTTTGAAGACCTGCGCAACACTGGTTCTTGTTACAGTTAACAGAAAGTTGGTGTCTAGAGAATTATACAGGGGAATTCAAGAGCAAAAGAAGGAGCCATGTTCTATTCAATGACAAATTGTTGAGTTAAAGTTAAAGTTAAAGTTGTAAACTTGTGTCAAACTAGAGAAGTGATAAGTTTCAAAGAAAAAGAAGGATCAAAATCTCTCCACCGCTTGGAAATAATCCATAATTGATTAATAGGCTTCCACTATTAATCATCAAAGTACAAATCCAAAATTCATTTGAACTACGTTGGTTTGACCCCGTTATGGGTACGTAGGCAGTCTAATACCAAATTTTACACGCAACCACAATCCGATTTGAATCATTGGTTTTGTTCCGAATCAAATTTATCTAAACACTTCTATTTTACAAACTACGTCCGGTTTGATCCCGCAATGGGTACGTAGGCAACCTAGTACGAAATTATAGATGCAACCGCAAAGCCCAAACACCAAATCAAATCCCTGGTTTATTCCAAACCAAATTCACTCAAACATTCCAACCCAAATTTTTCAAGAACTACGAGTGGCTTGATTCATTTTGGATACGTAGGCAATTCGGGATTTTCTTGAGTGCAGCTGCAAAAATCAAATTAACCCACCATCCCTTTTCAGTTAGAATCAGAAAGTTTCTCTTTGAAATAGAGGAGTGTAATTAAGAAGCATATTTTTTTTTAATGGGTCGAACTTGAAATTAATAAAACCCCATTGATACAACAATGGTGGTGAAATTATGTTGAGTGACAATTTTTCGTGAACACGAGCATTGTTAAAACTTTCTCTTTTTTAATGAATTCTAGAGAAGAAATTTGAATGATTTCTTTTAACATTGGAAAGAAAAATATTACTGAACTAAAAGAGATTAGTTGGTCGTCTAGCTTCCCTTTGATTGTCAAATATTCATATGATTGATCATTCCATAAACCAACCAGAACAAGCACTCCTCAAGGTTTTTAGTTTAGAGTCTAGACGGCAATAACATGATAAAACAAGTGGCAGTAAACTTATAGGGACAGACTTCCACAAGGCCCTAAACGATAAATAAAATAAATAAATTAGTCGATTAATCATTTTATCTCGTATTCCTTTTATTATCAAAAGGAAATATAGGCTTTATACTTAGGACCACTTACACCGTCCACAAAAGAATGTAATATTTTGGTCAAAAGGTAATTTTTTGGGTCTTGAGTGTATTAAAACTAATAACACCCTACCTTTTGTGATTAAATTGTACGTAATTACACCAAACACCAAATTTATACCACTGACAAATATCCAACATGTTACGAAAGAATGCGTAGAATATTTCAACCAAGTGAAACTTTTATCCGATAGTTTGAGTCACTGACTCGTTGGCTCCTTCTCACTAAGCAATATAAATTATGCAATGATGAGTAGTTTAATGCAGAGAAAGTCGTGGCTGAGTTACTCGTAACTACTAACTAGGGCTAAGTCGACACATAAGGATAATTAGGCACGTTAGTAGTTACTAACAACATGGACTAAAATAGAAACCCGTACAGAAGTCAAATACTCAATAGACAGAAAAGAAGTGTTTTTAAAAAATGATTGTGGCAAGCTGTGAGAAACTTCACTGAGAGAGACATGAAATCATTTTTTTTCTTCTAAAAAAAACTTCAATGGGTGGATGCGCTGATCAACACTATGCATATATATATGTTAACTTGGGCGGGGGTATGATCTTCAATTTAACAGAAGATAATTGGAGTACTGAATGTTAATCTAGAGAGAGAGGTGGGCCTATTGTCAAACAGGATTACGAGGGAGGAGCTCCAGCCGGGAGATCACATCTATGCTTATAGAAAAACGCATACATACTCCCGCCATGGTGAGTAAGTTTTTTCTTTTTCTGAAAGTTTGTTAGATTGCAATTAGCTAGTGATCCATCGTTAATTACAAAAAAATAAAATTTTTTGCACTCTCCTTTTATGCACCCTCATTTATTTATGTCTATTGATTTTTATTTGCTTGATTTATTCAATTCAAATCACAATAGAGATGTGTATAAAAAAATATAGAAATCATTTTCCAAAATAAATCCTGCATGCATATATGTGTGTGTCTATATTTATGGCATGGTTGCATTATTACACATTATTATACATATATGCAGGTATATACGTAGGGGAAGGTAGGGTTATTCATTTTGTCGCAACAAAGGAAAAAACAAATAGTACGAGAGAGCCTCGATGCAGCGACTGCAAGAACGACCCAAACACAGCACGCGGAGTGCTGAAAACCTGCGTTGATTGCTTCCTGAAAGGCCACCGCCTTCTTCGATTCGAATACGATGTTTCTCGCGATCGCTTCAAATTCAAACACAAGGGAACTTGCAGCACTGAGAGTTGTTTACCGAGAGGCGAAACGGTTAGTCGTGCCTCCGAGATTTTCAACAAGGATCGGAGTCATGGGACGGGTTTCGATGAATACGATTTGCTTAATAACAACTGCGAGGACTTTGCCAGTTATTGCAAAAGAGGCACGAGGGTGAGCGAGCAGGTTGTCAGGGCAATGTCTGTGGGGAATAGTTTTGCAGGTTCATCAAATAGTAGTAGTACTAGTACTGCTTCTTCTCCATCCAGAACTGATGATGCTACTACTTCCAAGACTGCTTTTCTTGTTTCCATGGCTACTTCTTTCTTTTCTTCCGAGTCTTGATTCTTCATCATTGCATTTAAATGTATTATGTATCACGGAATTATATATATCCTTGTTAAGATAATTCTACGTCAAACGATACACCTAACGGTACAAAAATGCCCTAGCATTTTTCATATGTATCATAAAAATTAATTTCTTGTATTTTTTAATTTATATATATGCACTGAATTTACATATGTACGTACATCATACTTATATTGTCAATGCCAGAGACGCCAAGTGTAACGTTACACTTTGTTATACAAATGTGAATTAGGTCATGTCACCATGACAAAGGACTGGTCATATTGCACCCAAATTCAAAATTTTTTTTCTTAAAAACCAAAGTGGGGTTTGAAATGTCATTTTATTGTCGAGCTAAAAACAATGTCGTTTTTTTTAAAACCAATATTTTACAAAGGTCTTGATAATTGAAGAGAGGAGAGAGGAAATAGACAAAGGAGTATATTGCAAATTCTTACCGACAACCCAATATTCTTGCGAAATTTATAGCCAAAGAATTAAATAATAGTTTTTATTTTGCAAAATAATGAAAAAAGCTATTGAATTAACGGAACATGCAAGTACAAAAGGATTTCAAGTACAAATTGCAGAGCGTATTGACGGAAAAGAAATTGCACGTGTTGAATGGATCCGATAAGGTAGAGTTCCTCTACAAACCATTCGAGCTAAAATTGATTGTTATTCCTATGTAGTTTGAACTAAGCCTCTCGCGTTTCGAGATCCGGTCCATCATCAACTCAATCGGATCTTCTTGTATGGGAAAGATAAAGAAACCAAAAAAGAAAAATCTCTTCGATAAATGAGAAATTGGCTAAACTCAAAATCAACAATCTTCGAAAACATTTTGAGCAAATATCGATCGGATAATGGGAAAAATCTTAGGTGGTACTACCATTCAACGGTTTGGCCATTGAATTGTCCAAATTAATTTGCAGTGAGTCCTAATTGAATCTTAAATCATTTAACAGTAGTGGGCTCCAAATTAATTTGCAGCGGACCCTAATTGAATCGTAAACCCTAAATGCCATTGAAGTTTGATCCGAGATAATAATACTCAAACACTTATATGAAAAATAATTATTTTGACAAATTTTCCAAAATAAATGTTGTTGGAATATGTTTGGGACTCGATCATCAGGCTAGGGCCGGAATGTCCAAGACACCTGATTGGGCCTCCAGTCTCACCAACCGAACTCTTTACCTTTCTACTTCTCCGCCCGTGTTATGTTAATTTGTAACTTTATCATCTTCTTCTTTCCACAAAAGCAACACAAAGCACTCTGATGAAAGTGTAGTTCTAGTAACAAAACAATGAACCATTTTTGGGTTGATTTCACTTACCTTGAATTGGTCTCGTATGCAGGTGTTGGCACATAAAAATCGCTCACAAAAAAGCGGTTGTTCATTCCCTTATTCTTTGCACCCACAAAGTCACATTTATATTTATAAAAAGGGTAAACTGCCGTTTGACTCTCTGAATTATCACTTTAGTTGAAATTGACCCCCTGAACTATTTTTTTGGTAAATTAACCCCTTAAACTTTTCTAAATTAGTAGATTTACCCCATACCGCTAGTTTCCATCCAATTTGCTGTTAATTCCTTAGAATGTCAACTAGAGCTACCAATTAAAATACGACACGTGCTAGTATTTGACAGCAAAGTGGATGAAATTTCGTTGAATCTGGCGGTGAGGGGTTAAATGGCTGATTTCAAATAGTTCAGGGGGTCAAACTAGGGGTGGGTTCGAAAAACCGAAAACCGAAAAAAATCGAACCGAATACCGAACCGAGACCGAAAAAAACCAAACCGAAGTACAAAAAATCGAGTAAATATAAATTAATAATTTATTTATTTATTTTTTATTGGGTATTAATTTTTCAAGCCCAATTCCAAAAATTAGTCCAATTTCAACACAAGCTTAATAGGCCCACACTTGGCCCAAACATTTAAAAAGCCTTATTCTCTATATTAACCCTAGCCTACCCTCTCTTTTATTTGGGTAGTGATTGAATAGTGTAATTTTATTCGGGTTGATGGGTTTTTTGTATTTTATTTGGGATCTGAGAACTGGTCTTATTCTAGTGTCTGAAGTATTGAGATTTTTGTATTGATTTGTTGGATTTTAATGGTTAGGTCATTTTCTACTGATTAGAATTGTAAGGTTTCTAAGGTATGATTATCCAAACCAATGTTTTAAATTTGTTTATTTTGATTCTCATTCCAGCCCATAATACATGGCTGCTAATCAATAATTGGAACTAATTTTTCCTACTTATTAGAATTAACTCTTGATGATTTAATATCTATGCCTTTCGTCTATTTGTTTGGTTGGCTTTGTATAATCATTGGTTGTTCAAAAAAAAAAAATTTTTTTTAACAAAAGAATTTTCGAATTAAAAAAAAAAACCGAACCGAACTGGAAAAAACTGAACAAAAAAAAATCGAACCAAACAGTAATTTCGGTTTGATTTCGATTTTGGCCAAAAACCGAACCGAATGAAACCGAACCCAGCCCAGATCAAACGGCAGTTTACCCTTATAAAAATCACTATAAAATCTTTGCTTCTTAGTTTTTTTCGCACACTTGTTAGAAAAAATGCAAGACATGCCAATCTTTGAGCTCGAGATTCATGCAAACATAACATTTTAAGAAATTTGTTATAACTTGTAGTAAGAGACTAAAGACTTCGTGATGAATGCCTAAACATGTGGGTTTTGGTGTAATCCATGCTTGCCTAATATACTAGGGAATATTCGAGTTCCATCTAAGCATAAAAAGGACTTTCAATTGTTAATTAGGGCTCTTTTTGTTTCTCTAATAATTTAAGTGATTATTAAACTAAATAGATATAGAAATAGATGTGAATAAAAAGATTCCATTTCACTCAAGTAAAGAGTAAGTTTAATTAACTTTAATTAATCAAGTGAAGAGTAAGTTCGCACATGTTACTACCTAAAGTTGCTAGCAATAATTAATCAACTAGCAGTCAATAAACGACCACTGGACTTTAGAGCGCCACATAAACCTTCGTGCCTTATAAGTTCAATAGTTTTTTTATTGCATTTACAAATCACATTGTTGATTATGTATCTAATAAATGTGAGTTTTAAGTAAACATAATGTGATACAAATATATGCAGTCATACAAATACAAGCAATGTGATTAATATATACAGTATCAATATCAATAAAATTATTTAGACACACAACACCGACTAATAACTAATAGAGGTGAACCTTATTATCCTCTATATAAGAGGATTTGTTAATATGAACATGTCGATTTCGTGTCTAAATTACCCAATAACTACACAAAAACGAGCCAATGACCAAACGCCACGGCATAACAAACGCCTCTATCAACGCCGTTAAAGAATTAAAACGAGAATATTCAATATTCCACGAAGTGCGCGTCACGGACGCGTAAGACAAACCCAATCGTCAAAACTAGAAACGACGCCGCTTGGTACTAGCAAAGAGTACGGGGCCCGGTAGGTGGCTATCTGGGGCAGATGGATGTAAAATATCAGACACCAACCTCCACTATATAACACTGACTTATCATCCAAATCGTTTTAGACCGAAAAGCCAACGATCGCTCACTCCCTCTCTCTCTCTCTCTACAGACACACACTCTCTCTCTCTACAGACACACACTCTCTCTCTCTACACTTGTGCTTAGTCTTTTACTTGTATGGCCGCCAATTCGAGCAGTCGAGGGATCGCGAGCTTGGGGAAGCGACTTGTCAACGAGATCCGAGCGCGCGATTCAGCTCAGCTCTCTACTCTCACTCTCAGGTATCGATTTTAATTTGATTCGAGCTTCTTCGCCTGTGTATGTGCCTTTAATTTCTCTAATTTCGTGGAAAATTTGATCTGTTTATTATGTGATGATCAATTTAAATAGTTAATAATTTCATGTTAAAGAAGCTGCGATCTGATCATCCGAGTTGTTTCGGTAGCTTACCGTTTGGAAATTTTGCTTTAATTTGTGAAAAAAAAACAGTTGAAATTTATTGAACAGAAATAAATGATTAATTAAGAGTGACTTTTGGAATCTGTCCCTTCCTTTTTTGTGATCGTGGCGTGAGATTTTCCTCTGAATGAATCTCTTTTTCTGTTTAAATTCTTTGCTTTCTTTTCGCTGCCACCTGATGCTTAATATTGTTGACGTTTTGATTTAGAGCTTATCAGATTTTGTAGTTCATTTCGGGATTGTGTAGTATACTATGGGTATTCTATAGTCCGGGCTTCTAACCTTTAAGATCCTTTGGTCAAAGATACAATGACTAAGATTTAACCGTTAAAAATTCCGGAACATAGGATCTACCGTGGATCATAGAATTTTCCTTCTATTTCAGTCAGCTTCGTTTTTATCGATATTGTTCTTTTATGACTTATCTTTTTTAGGGAGGAAAGGATAAAAGTTTAGAAACAAAATAAATAATATTTATGGGCATTTTCGTACCAAGGGCCTGTTAGCCGTAGTACTCGCTGGGTGCCGGGTTTGGATAAGGACATGCCACTGACTAGGATCCTCATTGGACAATTGTCAACCGATTCATGAATATTAGAAGCTTTAATATCAATCCAAAAGCCTTAGCATGTTTTAGGAAAACCCAAAAATTTGAAAATTTTCTATATTAAACCCTGGACTATCTTTCTAATGACTGTATTGCCCTTGCTATTAAATTTTGTCTCACTCCTTAAATTTTGCTCTTGTTTAATGTTTTTTTAAGACGTTTGTAATAACTACTAAAAGTAGACAGCGATGTTCAATTTTTGTATCTTTGTTATGGGTAGATAATGATGCTAAATATTTTTCATACGTAGATAGTGGTGTCAAATGACTCGGATCCTCATTGGACAATTGTCAACCGATTCAAGAATATAATAAATAAAGGGTTGTGCTACCCCTTTTTACCTTCCACACACACCCTGTTAACTTCTGTCTTTTGATTCTCTTCAATTCATTCGATCCGATGGCCGGAAATTGAGGGGTGTGGATAGCACCACCCTAAATAAAAAGGAAGAGAATAGAGGGAGAAAAAAAAGAGAGAAAAAATATGTTACTTTTGGTAATTAGGCTATGTAATTACGATTGGGGTTTTGTTTTTGGAGTTAACCATGGTGATGATCATAATTGGGAATCCTTCGATCTTTTGCGGATTTATATCTTATTAGGTGGTTTCGTTTGTCAAATTTATATATGGAAGTAAACCTTTCAATAGCGACAGATGTGGATGTGCATATGCCTAAAATCTAGTGTCATTTTCATGGCAAGATCTTTTAGTGAAATATCAACTTCAGATAAGAACTAGATAAATTTTTAGGTGCCTTGCGTTTGCAATTTCAGATCTATAATCTTTTAGTGAACCATCTAATAGCATGGTTTTCAATTTGTTTTTATTTCGTTCTTCTTGAGATATATCCAATCCGTTTATGTTTTCGTTTCTGGGTTTCATTATCTTTTAATTTCTACTCATGTGCATAGATACATACATGTTTTGGACTGAGTTTTTTTTTTGGTATAATAATAACGGAATAATGAGACTCCACCTTCCACCGTCCAAGGTATCATACTCGTCGCCTACTTGGGCTGCTCTGATATTTCTTCATAAATAAATTGTGTGGTCTTAACTCGACTTTTGGTAGCTTTTAGCATTAATATTAGTAATCCGCTTACTTTGACCATGAAGATTTTTTATTTTCTTTGGTCAGATATTTGGTTTATATATAATCGTATTACTTTATTCGGATGAATGACCATATACATAATACACACATGCCTGCTTCAGGACAATAGGCCGGCGAAGTGCAGTGTGAGAAATGCAATACCGTACCAGTATTAATTTTGGAATATAAAAATTGTTGGGTCTGTTGCAAGTCATTATCTTTTATTAGATAACGTAAAGCCGCATGGTTGGCAATGGCATTGACGCCTACCGTTAAACAAATCCTTAAGCTTTGGCAATTAGGGAATCTAATTAAGATAAAACCGATGCCCAACTTGTTTGGTAAGCAGGTAAAGTTGAAAATTGTGCTTTTTGTTTTCTTTTTTGTAGAAATATTAGCGGCCAGGAGTACTCAACTACCGTCTCAATTAATTTTTGGCCTAATTTTAAATACCCTCTTGTAGAAGTCTCCAAGTTTTTTTATGCTCTTTGTGGTTGCATTTATATAATGGTCAAGTATGTATATATAACTGTTAATTGACCATGTGCTTGTATGTATGGGTATTCAGGAGGGCTGCTCACACCTCAATCTATGACAAGAACATAGAGGAACAGACTCGACCCAGCTTTGTTCCAGATGATGTGATCCCGCCCCAACCTGACAAGTACTGGGCTCCACACCCCCACACAGGGGTATTCGGGCCTGAAGCTGAACATACTTCTTCCGCAGGCAGGGAGGACGGCTCCTCCCCAGTGGATGGTGGCGAGGGATCCTCGGTGCTGGAGCAGAAGGCGTGGTTCCGCCCTACCAGCATTGAGGACTTGGAGAAGCCTCACCTCCCCTAACTAGGAGACAACATATTCAAGTATTGTCTTGAATATATATTATAGATAAATAAATAAATAATATATATATATATATATATAGGCGTGCTGCAGGCTGCCGATATATATATATATATGTATGTGTAGTGCTAAAAGTAGTAGTATTCTGTGTGTTTACATGTAGAATACAAGCAGTAGTACTGGGTTGATGTTGATAGAATCATTTTTTTATATAGTTGGTAGCAGAGCTGGAGTTGACTGTGTTACATATTGTATGCAACTTAATGGTTATGTTATGTACCTACCTATGTATGTGGGCTCTGTGTTTCTACGGTATCTTTGCAATGAAATACAGGGATATGCTTGTGACCCTCTCTCTCTTGCAAGAAACTGGAAAAAGATGAATTACTCGTGAAAAAAAGTTATCATTTTCGATCCATATAAGCTGGTAGGATTAGATGGAATAGGTTTCCTTCATGTCTTATTCCTCATTCACCTCTCGGGCTCAACCTTCACGCTAAATACACTCAAATAAAACATGGCAAGAAAAAAAAAACCAAATAAAGTAGAATCAAATTAAATCAAGAAAGGATCGGTACAATGCTACCGATTCCTGCTGGGGTTGGTCATTACATTGGGAGGTCGGTAGCTTTCTACTGATCCTTTCTCCTTTTTTTTTTCCTTATTATAACACTCAATTACTGTCTCTCTCTTTTTGCAATATGAACTTTTCGATCCAACTGTGGTTCTGAGGGTGGCAAAGCCCGCCGCCCGCAGTTGGTGACTGATGGAAGGAGTTGAACACATTCTAAAATCAAGAACATTTCTTGAATTGTATAAACTATCCAATTCAAGCTAATGATGGGCACCAATCAAGCCATGTTTACATATAATTAGTAATTTGGGAATGTGTTGTCATGGGAATGCTCGCAATTTTGATTGTTCAATATAGGGTGCTGAAAGTGAGTTTCACGTACATAATTGAGGTTCAAATCTATTTAAAATGGGCCAACAAGGTTATCAGTAAATGACGTCGAAAAACTAGGGCCTAAACCCCAAAAAAATTCGGTGTTTAAAAAAGTTAATAAAATAATGATTCTTTGTACACCCAATTTTTATCTTTGGACACCACAATTAAATTTACATATTTCTATGAACCCTCATGTAAATTTATAATATTTCTAAATTATCCCTATTTTTAAAAACCCAAATATTATATTAATTTTTCACCCCACCATTTGCCTTTCGTTACTCTCTAGATGAAATTTTGGTTAGACTCACTTTCTCTCTTATCTCTCTCTGCCTCTTCAATTCCTCTCACCAAATTCCATGATTGCCTGCAAATTGTCAAACCCAAACCATGGAGCAAAAAGTGGTTGAAAATTTAGGTGATTGGGCTTAGTGAAGAGGTTGCCAATGTTTGATTATGGAGACAAGGCAGCAGGTCGCGTGAGTTCGCCAGATTCGTGTTTGTCAGGCAGCGGAATCTGGGTTGTGGGTTCGTCAGACATGGGAATCCGTGTTGTGGTTTCGTCGAGTCTCATGGGAGGGAGATAAATCAGTTTGAAGCAAAAGAGGGGGTTGGGGTTGTGGGACGAAGTGGATCGCCATTTCTAATTTGGTGGCCGGAAAATGGGAGCTGTTTTTATTTATTTTTAAAATGCTAAGAATTATTCCCTAAAATTTAGTTGGGTATTTTGGTAACTTTAACAATGGAATACAATAGTCATTAAAATAAAAAAAAATTGTACAAGAACCACTCGAGATACCCATATTTTTTGGGTACCCACTTTTTCTTTATTTCGATCTTTCTCTAGACACTCAAAATAATTTATTAATTTTTAAACAATGCCCTTTTACTTAATTAATTGAAGCCCAAAAAAACTAGGGCTCCTACTATTATTGCGTTCAGTTCAAGTATTATAAGTTATAGCACTTTTATCGAAGAGTTACGGAGACCAAAACGCAATGGCTGATGAGTATTATAAGTTATAGCACTTTTGCAAGCTTTATTCTTTCCAAGCAATGGACAGATGCGTGGCCTTCGATCCCCATATTTAATCTCGAGGAGGGAGAGCGAGACGATGATTATGAAGTTGGCCTAGTTCAACATAAAAAGTTCAAAAACTTCGTGGAAGGGTGTTTGAAATACCGAAAGAAAGATGCGTTGGTAGATAAATTCAGGCTATGCATGGATTGGATCACGCGCAAGGAAAGCGTTAAAGTAGATGAGTGGGTGAATTTTGCAGTTGAAAGAAGCGTCAAAGAGTTAGATATCCGCTTTGCTAAAGGACGGGGATATACAACATATTCCTGCAGCGAACCCTTCTTAATGCAAAATCTTTAACTAATTTAAATTTGGAGAGTGTTACTGTTACCATGAGAGAGGTCAGTGAGGAACTTGTATGTCCTCCATCCTTGAAAAACATGTTTTATTCTTTGGTTTTTTCTTATTACGGATTTATTTTCGGGTGCCCTGCCGTTGAGTATTTGTCATTAACTTCATGTAACAGTACCGGTGGTTTCCCCGTGCAGACCCTTCTTAATGCAAAATATTTAACAACCTAAAATTTGGAGGATGTGTCCGTAAAGGATGACACTACCGATGATCCTTCAAGTCTTTCATCCCTGAAGAATGTGTCCCTCAAAGCTGTGAAATTCATTGATTTTTCTTTTTTCAAATTAATTTCAGGGTGCCCTTCCATTGAGTATTTGTCAATACGTTCTATATAACCAGATTTTGGAGTTCCCCTTCGGGTAAAGTATTTTTATGTTGAACGGTGACTTTCTGCCTGTTTCGGACGGTAAGTATATTTCCGTACTTACCCCGTTTTTCTACCTACTATTATAGTACGTTTTCTGAAACGGTTTTTCCAACCAACTACTTGATTTTGACGGCGAGGGGTTACTACTTTCAGAAAACAAAGGTTTTTACAAAATGACTATTATTGGCCCACTCACCCTTCTGTTTTTGCGCCCCTCCAGGTTTAGTGGCTGAAGCTGTCGACGTTCGAGGCGGTGGTATGACGAAGGTTTAAATTTCTTGGTATTGTAATACTTCGTATTCCGTACCATGTACAACTGTGTTTGTATAAATTCTTCCGCTCGTACATTTGTGTACACATTGATCTTAGTTTATTCAAATATTCCTTAATTCTTTCAAATTGGCTTTCGTCATCCTACGTGGTGTCGGCCAGCACACTCGACTTTTGGGTGTCCACGTGTACATCCGGGTCGGGATGTGCCAATGGTGCAGGCTCTCATCTTTCCGGAAAATTTTAGAAAAAACCTGTCTCCACCATTACCTAGTCTCAAGAATCTTAAGGTACTCGTCGATTCTCCAAAAGAAGCAAGAAATTCTGACTTGATCATGATCGAGGGTCTCTGTGCTTTGGATGACACCTTCTGCCGAGACTATATATTTCTACAGTTTCAATTACACGAGAAAATTGCATGGACTATTAATTTCGGGTACACTTTTCAAGTATCCTGAAATTTCTTTATCATGATTTCTCTGTTTTATTTTGTTAATTGTGAAGGTGGAGGCTGTCACCTTTATGGTAAATTACTAAATTTCAGAAAGACATGCTGTCGAAGATTATGTAGTCTTACGTTACATGCTTTGATTCAAAATCCATGAGAAATACTAGTTACTTGAGACTCGGGATCTTTGAGGGGATATTTGTTGAAAAACTTATTTGTTTTAATTTCATCTGAACAAAGATCATATGTGCATTCTACAGTCTACTTAGAAATGCACTTACGAAGAGTGCAAAATAATTTTTTTGTAGTGTCAATAACATCTTTTTTTGCGAAACTTAAAATATGTGTGTTTGTCAAAGATTAAATTGGACGCATAACTCAATATATGGAAGGTATGTTGACTGATGAAAGGAAGAAATTTTATACTGCTTCCATTTGTTAATTTTTTTCATGTCTAATTCATTTAATCCCCTCAAAATAAATAATTATTCATCTCCACCTTCACACATACGTACCTTAAATTGTAAGAGCTATCCAATCCAATCCAAACCAATTATAGGCACCAAAGGAGCCGTGTCTAAATATAATAATTAGCGATTTGAAAAGGAACAATTGGAAATTGTTGAGAGTGAATCTCACATTCAAAAAAGAAGAGATTTTGCATGTGCTTATAACTTATAAGAGATTTGGTTACTTTTCATATTATCAATTTGTTTTATGGTGTAACCTCAACTTATACATAAATCAATATACCGTCATAAGCTTTCAGCAAACACAAGGGAAGTCTTTTCACATATGTGAAATTGAAAAGAAAAGTACATTTCTTTTTTATATTTCCTTTTGAGAAAGGACGACTAGATTGATGCAAGAAGGAAATTACCAAAAGAAAGAAAAAAGATTAATACACGCAGAATAGTAAAAAAAAAACTTCAATTTGCACCATTTATGCTCCTTAATCAACACGTATATATTTTCTGAGCATGTTAGGGATGGTCGTTTGATACATCCCGACCAAATATCCATGTGTCAATATTAAGTCGAGATATGCTGGTCGACATCCTATGAGGGATGACGAAAGTCACAATGTAAGTGTAGTGTAAAAATCCTAATGAATTAAAACTAAAGTCTACTTTGAAATGAAATTCAAAATAGAGTGCGCAGTGCAGGGCCCAAAGTACAAAATAACCGGTCTTAGAGCATAGCCAAAGTGCAGTAACGTCAAAATAATTTTATCCTGGTAAGGATAGGCATAATACAACTAGTAGGCAAAATAGTTCTGTACAATAGCTGCAGCGGATGTCAGAACCACCAGTAAAAACTTCACTTGCCACAAGATCAGCCCCTAAAACTTGGACGGGCGTAAAACATAAAATGTGAGTGGGTAAAAATAAAGATTTGATAAAACCTTTGCTTTCACAAATAATAACCCCTCGCTGAAAATCATGTATAGTTTCCAAATCATACTATGAATAAGTATGAAAACAATCGTGATAAAAATATAGCAGTTGTGCTAGGCATACGGGTAAATCACAATATCATCAACTAATAAAATATTGCTCATCAACGATATGCTGACACACAAGTCCATGCAATAGTTACATGGAACAGGCTGGGTGTAACATACATATGTTCAGTACTACGATTACGTGAAGCTGGCGCTAATCGCGTCACATACGAGTCCTAGCTGCCTAACACAAACTAGTACATGCTGGCATCTACAATGGATCGAGAGTGAGCATAACGGTGCAGATGTGAACATACACGTGAAGGCATGTCCTAGCCTGGACGAGTACTACACCGGGTGTAAGCATGTATGATGAGCATATACAATACTACGAATATGCCACTAGCCATATCATAACTTAACTCAGCATCACTAGTAATATTTCTAGGTACGCGTGATATGATGTAAAACATTTAATAAAACATTCGTGGAAACTATATAAGTATAGTAGGTTCAAAACAAAACCCACTCATTGATACATAGTTGGGTCGTAGTTGCCTCGCCTTGCTTGACTTTTGTACTCCTTGTGATAAGTCTCACCTATATGAGATATCACAATAGTAATGATTAAACTCATAAGGGTTACTAATTAAACTAATAAAAAACACTTATCCTTGGTTTGCTCAATTCAGAGGTTCGAAACACTTCGAAAAATACCATACATACTGCCTCTAGGTAGTGCGCATTGTCATGAGTCCCCTCGCGTCGACAGAAGTCGAAAAAGTGATCCCACGTGCCCCCACGAGCTGGCCTGCCTCGGCTCACGAGCGGCTCATGCGAGGTCAACTCAAGCTGGTCAAACTAACGACGTTAGTTGATGCCATTAGATTTAACGGAAGATTCTGATATCTCCGTTAAATCTAACGGAATATTCCTAATGACGTTAAATGAATATACCTAAGAATATTCTCGGTTTGGACCGGGTTTGAACCGGTTGCTGACACCACAACCCAGTTTGGACCAGGTCCAGGCAGGTCACCGAAGCCACTGTCCTCCGCCGCGCTGTAGCCATCTGAACTCGCCGATTTTTGAAAAATTTTCAAAACTTCATATCTTTTTCATTTCTCAGTCAAATTTTACGTTCTTTATGTCAAAATGAAGCTAGATATGAGTAGAATGAGATGGTACCTGTTTAGGGTTTGAAAAGTGGTCGGAAATGGCCTGAAATTGGTCAGAAAGTCTTGGTCTACTCTCGAGGTATGATCTACTCCAAATCACGACCAAAACACACGAATTTAGTATGAAAATTGATCTACTCAACAAGAGGAAGCTAATGGTGGTGGTTAGAAACCTCACATTGGTCGAAATTTGCGAGAAACTAGCCGAAAAAGCTCAGTTCTTCCGTGTATGATTTCTGTCAATTGGCGAGGAGTTTGGGCAATTGGTTTACACTGTTGAACTCAGTGAGTTACGACGAACAAGTTGTTGTTGTTGGTGGTGGTGGTTTGGCTCGATTCGAAGAAAATGACATGGCTACTATTTGTTTGTGAGTGTTTCTACGAGAAGAAAGAAGCAGAAAATGAGGGAGAGAGAGAAGGAAAAATCTGAGGGAAAAAAGAGAGAAAAAAGAGCTTTGGGTTTCCAAAATTAGTAGGGTAAAGGGAGTCTCTCGTGGCATGCAACACAACACTCCCAAAACAGGAAATAAATATTTAAATGTAACTTTTTTGTTACACGTCGGAATCACTTCCTGTTCGCGCTCACACATTCGTGGTGACGGGTACTACAAGAATACGATAAGTAAGAAGTCAAAATTAAAAAAGAGTTCAAACGTCCATGTAAGACTTCCACTTAACCCGTTCAGGGGCATTTTCGTCAATTTACAACTTCGGAGAAATAAAATACAATAAAATTAGGGACGGGTCGTCACATCATCCCAATTGTTCTTTACTGCCTCTAGATACTCTTCGTCAAACTGATCTTCATCATCGGCATCATTGACAGCATCGACATTCTGATCATCCTCCGCCGCCAAGAGCTTTTTAAGATTGGATATAATTTCCTTATAGTTATAGCCAAATGCAATCAGTTTTTCAATTGCTTGTTTCAACTGCATGTGTTTGTGTGGGTGATGAACTTTCACGTCTTGAAGAAGCCTTTCCACGTTATACTTCACAAAAGCTTTCACCGCTTGTTTACCCAAGTTTAATTATGGCAGAAAATGCCTGCTGCCGGCTCGTGCGCTTGTTTGTTTTGCAGTAAATCGCAAACGACTCCGTATTAACAGCCCCGTATTATAATAAATTCTCACGGTACCTATTTCCATACAATGGTTAAGGGGAACAAGATGAGCATATAATGTAAAATAAGAGACACAGATGTATATAGATGCAGATCAGCAAACAGAGGAATAAGTAAAATAAGAAAATGCAAGTGTAAAACAGACTTGATCAGCAAAGGAGATTAGTTAATAGAGAAATAAATAAAATAAGAAAATTTAAGAGATTGTTTTATGGCACCTTACATATTGTTGAATCCGCTCTACTTCAAAATTTAATATTAAATTACTTATATGTCCCTAATATGAAATGACAATTTAGTTAAACCTAATATATCTCTATCCGGATTTGGTTTCACAGTTAACTTAGGAAACAAGTAAGGTTATAGTTTAATAAGGACTATACCTTGTACACTAAGTCTTGTGATAAACCCGGATTTGATTAGGTGTAATTAAGGGATTTCTTGTGGACTTAGTAATCCACACAGGCTTTGGTATTCCAGTTGTAGGCTTTTAGGGTTTCTAATATAGTCCGTTTATGGGTAGAACTTTATTAGACTTATGCCTATAAATACTTGAGGTCCCTACTCATATTGCAATCATCACAAAGCTCCAAACACCCTATATAGTTTTGTGATTAAGGTGTAGTAGTGAGGAGAATGTCTCGAGTTTCTTTTCTGCTAAAGTTCCACCTTTTGATTAGTATGTCGTGTCGACTAGTCAAGGTTAGTATTTATATTTATGTATTTTAATGGCATGGACTGATAAGGACTAACATTTAGGCCTAAGAAGGTTTTTTTTTTTCTGAATATGTCCGAAATCATTTTTAACTTTAGATAACTTGTATATATATGCTAATATTCCGTTTCTTCGAGCTCTCAAACTACTCCCACCTTCAATTGTGAAACAAAACCCTAATATAAGATTGGCTATAATTTTCTTGCAGCCTTGAAGGGCAAGGTAACCAGAGTTTCTATAGTTTGTTTCAACTGCTTGTGCTTGTCTGGGTGATGAACATGTTAAGATCGAAGGAGAAATGAAGATATTAGAAGATTCTTACATGAATGATAAGAGAGGAGAGCTTTATACAAAAGCTTACTGAAAGACTAATTAACAGACTTCAACTTCATTAGATTCAGACACTCGCAGAATCCTAGAGCTTTACATTATATTAGTCTCAGCCACACATCTTATAAAATTTTAGACTTGGCATGGTCTACTAGAATTAATCAACACTGACTCAGTAATAGTAATTCAATATGAGATTAATTAATTTATATATACCAAACGAACTTTCTAAGTAGAGAGGAGTGGGGACTGAAATCGTGTTAAACTGTTAATACACAAATTAAATGGTCCATGCTTGCAAAGATGGATCTAAAGACCAAGACTCAGAGAGTTGACCTAATTTACTAATTAGTTTGTCTTATGTAATGATAACATGACGTTACTTGTTCATTGTTTTATTTATTTATTAATTTGTGAACTCTATATTTTACTCTTTTTTTTGGTCGAAAAAACCCCTTTATTTTACTTAATACCAACAAAAATGCATACAACTTGTCAAGATAGATCAAACGCAGAGACTCAAAAGGTTGACCTTTGTTAATATGCAATAATAACAAAATTAAGGAAGTTTTTAGTTTGTTCATCTCTCTCTGTTCAAGTACGGCATGACCTCAGAAAATAATATTATTGTTAGAAATTAAATTTTGTCAATTGGATATATATGTTTGTTAAATTATTCATGTCTCCATTATTTGTTTTTAAATCATTGATTCCTTAGCCTTTTATTTTTATTTTATTTATCGAAACCCCGTTGAATTATAATCAACAATCCTTAAACGATTCCTTGAGTTTTGCAATTCACTCCCTAATTTTCAAAAACAAATGATTTCATCTTAAAAATAGAACAAAAAAGAGTTTACATGCACACTTTATAGGCAATGGCTATCTACTACCTTGACACTTTTGCGCCATAAACGTACGGTACGTGCATGGGGAGGGGGAAGTGAGAAGAGAAGAGAAGAGAAGAGGGGGAAAGATCTTGTATACGTACCCCAAAACTCCACATGCAATTATTAACTAGCGGATTTTACAACCTCTAAATGTCGAGATCCAGATCCATATATATGACCAAACATTTAATAATTTAGCTTATTTAAGCAAACACAAGAAAATGATTCATGAAGGAATTAGTGAAAAACTTCAAGCACTAGCTGGAATAAAGGGAAACGATCCATTCTCACAATGCCAAGTTGAAAGATCTAAGTGCTCCACAATCAAAACATACATATCTCATGAGATAAGATCGCTGAACGTCAATCGTCAAATTCAAGAACTAATAGCTTAGCTTACAACATGAGTTTATTTATATAAAGGACCCTATTTTTTCTTACAATACTACAAATTTTCTCAGATGCTTCTGAATTAAAAGTACTAACTGATGTCCTTAATCGCCAAAAACCTCTGCCTCATTTGCCAAAAACCCTAGATCTAGAACTTTCACAGTCGCCGGCCCCATATTCCGGCTTGGGGCAGGTGGCAGCCCTCCCCTCTCCCTCCTAGCCTCCTCCTCCTCCCCTCTGTTCTCCTCCCACCCATTCATCCCCTTTGTTTCTTGGCTCCGCTCTCACCCTTCCCCACCCCCCATCCTCGACCCCCGCGCCTCATCTTCTTTCTCGTTTCCCCTTCTTCCTACGGTGTTTCCATCACTCATCCGTAGTTTGGTTGAGTCTGGATATTTTTGTTTTAACGAGAATGAGCCAATTTTTTTGCTCCTAAACTATGGAGGGTGTTGCCATGGGTGATCCCGGCGTTGGCTTGCCTTGGTGCCTGCGACGGTTGGTGTACAGATATGAAGTCGTGGTTTCTCTCAGTGGATTGGGCTTTCCTGGGGCTTTGCCCTTGGAAACTATCGTTCGGCCCTTATATTATGGGTTCGTAGTGGTGGCGGGCTACAGCTGTGCATCGACGTTGGAATTTTGGCCTGGCAACCCCTCTGCCACCCATGCCGTTGCCGTTTTCTTGCTAAAACTGCGACCCACGCCGGCCGGAAGAAATTATTGGCTGCTCGTGGTGCTTTCAAATCTTTTGCAGGTTTATGGGCTCGTGGCGTTACGATGATGATGGTGGCTTCCTACCACCCCACCCTTCTGTGCGCTGTCCTGGCTACAGTGGGCGTCCCACATGACCTGCTACCCACGACTCATGCCAATTATGCACATGCATTTCCAATGTGGACACATCATGTCAGTTTTGTTTTTGAGTTGTTGTTTGTGGCTTTAGCGAGTTGTTTGTGTCGCTACGACGATTGTGTGGCCTTGCTGATTGTGATGGCTTTATGTGAGGGTTTCGTTCTGTCTATCGTCTTTGTGACAAATCTACTTCGGGACTCGTTCTTGTGGTGGGGTCTATGTGGTAACCGTATAAGGGTTTGAAATCATTTGACTTTTGTGTGAATTATCTCCAGATTAAGAAATTGGTCATTGAAAACATGTACCCATATGACACCTCTTGTAATTGATTGTTCGTAGTAATGGAACTCTATCACTTGTGTAAAAAAAAAAAAAAAAACCTGACGTCCTTAATCAAGAATAATTAGAGACATCACTTTTATTACAAAATTATATATAAAAATAAGATGATTGAGATGCATGGATTTCCATCTCGGCCCCTTAATTCTTCTCCATTATCTAGATACTATCCTTTGCGTCTTCGTCATCGACATCGTCCTGATCATCATCCTGAATAATATCCTTTGCGTTGAGCATTTTAAGATTGGCTATAATTTCCTTATAGGCCAATGTAGAACTAGTAATCAGAGTCTCAATAGCTTGTTTCAACTGCATGTGTTTGTTTGGGTTATGAACAGACACGTCATGAAGAAGCCTATCCACGTTATGCTTCACCAAATCTCTGACTGCAATTTTAGCAAAACTCATGGCAGAAATTGCCTGTTCGCTCATACGCTTGTTTGTTTTGCAGTACATCGCAAATGACTCGCAATTGTTCTCAAACAGGTTGTAGTCTCCAAAACCCTTGTTGCTGTTGAGCATGTCGTTGAGCATGTCGTTGGCACGACGGATGCTGTCGTCTACCGAGTCAGAAGGGCCCGTCGTGCAAGTCCCTGGCATTTTTACGACGAAGTGATGATAAGATACATCGTATTCGAAGCGGTAAAGCCCATGGCCATGTAGGAAGCAGTCAACGCAAGTTTTGATCACTCCTCGCGCCATCTTTGGGTGATGCCCGCAGTTGTTGCATTTAGTATTCCCAATCATCCATAATTTCTTGTTTGCAACTTGTGTTCTATTGTAGTGGATCACCCTATCTGCCTCCACGCATATTCCTGAATATGTTTATACCAAAAATCAATCGCCTAATATGTATAAATTAACTAAATAAATTATACTGAGAGTGAATTAGGGGTGTTAGGCCCTGTGTGGATTGCTTCTTGAGGGTTAAAATTAAGCATTTTCTAACAGCCAAAAATACTTCTCGACTTTGTTTGACAAAAAACTTAGATGTACTTCTGACTCGTAAAAGCATTTTATGGAGAAATCGTATGCCAGATACTTTTACGCTATTTCATAAAGCACTTAAAATTTTATAAAAATTTTAACATGTTTATAATAAAAGCGTTTTTCAGAGAAACAATGACAAACATGCTCTTAATTACTGACCGTGGTGGGAGTATGTGTGCAGTTTTCTATAGGTATAGATGTGATCTCCTGGCTGGATCTGGGACTTATCAACCTTGTTTGAGATCAGTCCCATCTCTCTCTCTCTATTGGGGTTACTCGATCTATCTTTGAAAGACAAATTTAGCAATTATTGTGATTAGCTAGAATCAGCTGCTAATACTTTTTATAGCCAATGGGCAGTGAAATGGTCTTACAAGAATCAACAGTACTGATTAATAATAATGATCATGATAATTAACTAATCATACAAGAAGCACTAAAATAAACTAATCAGTACAGTTGGTGAGAGTGGGAACTGAAACCGTGTGACATGTACAAATTAATTAAACATACAAATTGCCAATTTGCCAAGATGGATTATCTAAAGACCAACAAGACTCTCAAAGACGGATCTTTTTCGTCTTTCCTTCCTTTTGCAACTTGTTACCTCTCACTCTCAAACACCAAAAAAATGTACAACTTGTGAGATTAACACACAAAAAATGCACAATTTGTGACATTAACTGTTAATATATGCAATAATTAATAACAACAGGATGTTTTTAGTATGTGTTCATCTATCTTTCTGTCCAAGTGCATGCATATGTGACCTTAGAAAATAATATTATTGACTAAATATTGTCTAATTGGATGTAAGGTTTTAGTTGTTCATGCTTTGTTTCCCAAAAAAAATTTATTACATTTTAAAAGTTTTTATTGAAACCCTATTAAATTATAATCAACAATCCTTAAACGATGCAAACCTGGACTCAATCAAGTTGGTTGTAATGTGCTCCCTTCCCCGCACTCAAGTTTAATTTTTCTCCTTATAGTTTAGATAAATTTAGTCTAGAATATTACTTGTATTGAAAAAAAAAACCAAATCCTTAAACTATTCCTTGAGTTTACAATTCAGTCATTAATGTTAAAAATAAAAAACCTTCGGTGGTACATACCATTTAATAGTCTGACTATTGGATGATCCTAGATTAATTTGCGGTGGGCTTCATATTGAAGGATCGTATCAATTAACATACTTGATTTTCCTTAATTGTAGGATCTAAACAATGTAATTATGTGTATAGTTGACTTCCTAGAATAGCTGTCTTTGTACAATATAAAATATGTAACTTGGTGTACAGAAAGAATCAATCAAATATTGAGAGTTTTCTCCCAAACTTCCCAATTATACTCTACGATCCAAACCCTAGTCATCTCAAGTTTTTACACTCCAAATGAATCTTGAACATTTAATGATCGGACCATTGAATGATATGTACCACCCAAGTTTGACCTTAGAAAACGAACAAATTAAAGAGTTCACACTAGAGGCAATGGCACTTTTGCGCCATTGACGTGCATGGGGAGGGTAAGTGATCGAGAAGAGAAGGAATTATCATTCGACTCATTTGTACTAAAGCAAAGTAAGCCGTTGAGCATCCAATATAAGACATGAAGGCCTCATTTCGTTTTTTGGATTAGATTGGAATGAATAACATATTATATTCAACTCGGCACAGTTATTTACCGAGTTCAAGCTAGGCATACATTTTAGGGGGGCGGGTTGTAATCCACCAGCCACTTGAGCTCTATTATTTTCCGAGCTAACTGCCACTGGAGAAATTGTTTGAGTGGAGAAGTCTTTTTTTCCGAGCTGTGTATCACATTAATTAGAACATTGCATGACTTATCTCAGAAGGTTGGTTAGTCGAGACCAAGATGCCATGAGATTGGTAGTAGACTGACTGTAGATGTTGAAGTTTCCAAGCTGAGAAGATCATTGCTAGTGCTTGGTTGATGTAGTAATTAAACTTAGCTAGGACCTTTGGTAGAGGATATATATATGCCGATCGAGCCTTAATCTGATGGAGGCGCCCTGGGCTTGTGGTGGTCGGTTGGTCTGCATGGAGGCTGGAGCACGCTCTTCCGTCACATTTGGTTCCAGGCTCGGACCATATATGAACATGTCAGATGAAGCCCGCAGCTCGGATCGGACCATGTGTTTCTTCTCTTTATTTTTCTCTATTATTGTCTAGCTGAATGCTCTTTCTTCCATTTTTCTGTTTGGTGGTGGTCTGATCGATTTATATATTCATCCAACAAGATCGATCGAACAGGAGTTTAGGTGGTGGAGGAGTACTGCTAGGTGACATTGTGGTGGAGCATCAAGTTATTTAGACCTTCTCGTGGCTGTCTCGGCTCTCCCACTTTCATTGAGGCTCGGATGAGACAATATCAAAGCACATGGTCCGCTCAGCACATAGCTAGGCAGGCTACTTGGAACTGTGGAAAATTGATTTTGGGGACTGATTTTTGAGATTTATTCCCCGCGAGAAAAAAAATTGAGAGATAGAGGAACAAACCGACGCGGATTTTTGCTTGGAGTCGGCCGGGGTTCCCACCCCTACTGTTTGACGTGTCGGGGTTTAGTATGGTCAATGAAGGACTTCAAGCGGGTCAAAGTCCAAGAGCCTAGCTAGGGCTTGCTAAGATTGCATTCATGCATACACACAAGAGAGATTTGAGTGCTTTTACCCATCATTGGGCTACATCCACCGTACTGTATGTATATTGTATTTGAGTATATATATACACCTCAATTGAACATTTACGGGTCAACGACTCACATAGAGAAAGAACTCAAAAGTTTTTAAAGGCAAATGGAATCCTGCAAATGCATTTGTGCACTGCATTATTTACTATTACATAATTACTATTGGACCAGTCATCTTCTCCCGCACCTCAATCGCATCAACTTATCACTCTTTACCGAGCGAGCACAATCCAATCCTCTATTTTGCGCATGGGATATTTCTTGCATTCAACAAACCAATGGCCACTATCCCCACAAGAATCACAAAACTTCCTAATAACACCTCCTTGCCAGTCCTTATGAAGCACAACAGAGTGCTCACCGAGAGCATACCTACATTGAGAAATTTGGAAAAATAACTAAAATTTGGATCCTATATAGAAATATAGCCACCCTTTTAAGATTATAATAATTATAACCAAAAGTTGATATGAAAGTACTAATCTATCCTTAATAACTAAAATCTTCCTCATTTGCTTTTTACTGTGAAAGAACTATCAGTGTTGTAGTAGGCATTGTCGTCTAGCTTCACTTTTCCACAATCCTTGCATCCCAAAATTCCAACTGTCTTTCTCTTTCCAGCATACTTGCCACATAATTCATGTAATATATGACCAATATCAAGCACTAATGCATGAGTAATTAGAAAACACAAAGCTTTGAAAATCAATATGTTAAACTAGCAAAATATCATATAAACTCTTTGCATCTTTTGTTCTTAAACTCCAATAATATAAAAGTCAATTAAGTAGTAATCCCGAAAAAAAAAACATTTCACAATCATGCCCTGGAATCACAATCATGCCCTAGAATGGAGTTCGCATTTCTTCGTGATCTTTCCTCCCCGAGATGGATTTTGCAAACATGGTATAATAGGAATATATAATCTCGCATCATGGGTGAAAAGGAAAAAATGGACCATTCATGAAATAAGGTGTAGGAGTTCTTTGCGCCCGTGGAGGAGGCTAGTCCATGATTGGGAATCGGAATGTAGGTACTTGACCGGATGCCCCCTCCGTTGATCTTGGCTTGCTTCATTGCATTCATGAATTTCTTGTTTGATTCTCAGGGCTTCTTCCTTCCATTTTTCCCATCTTACCATTATAATAAAAGGCAAGCACCGGTCAAAGGTATCCTCGAGTAGGAATTCCGGCAACACCAAAAAGTATTCATTCTTAACACAATGAAACCGCCGACGAGGTTTAATCGTGTAAGATGGAGAGACTAGAGATGTAGCTATGTTAGGATTTTAGGAGTTATGAAGGTTATATTAGTACTTTTATATCAACTTTGGTTATAATTATCATAAATTTGAAAGAGTGGCTAGAATTTATATAGAGTTTAAATTCTTGGTTATTTTTCCAAATCTCCCATCCACGGTCCCTACAAACTATCTCATATCCACTGCCAATTTTAGAGCCCTCTGGGACCAAAACGTAGTACGGGCATTTAATCGAAGTGGTGGTCTTCTTTTAAGACAAACTTCACAAAAATAACGCCCTCTTGGATTAGGAGTTTATCTTTTTCTATTTTGTCTAGACAGCTTGTATATCCTTCTCTTTGACTGTTTCTTCAAAGTTTCATCGTTAGAATATAAAGAAAATTCACATGTGCACAAAAAAATAAATAAGAACATAAGGCCCATATGAAGTTTTATAGGTTCTAAAAGGTGGTTATGATAAACGTTTTTTGTTAGAAGTATTTTTACTACAGAAAAATATTAAAATTTCTTAAAATTTTTATTTTCAAATCAAACAAAATTATTATACCCGTGCTTGTCACATCTCGGGACGGCTTCGTCAGAAGATCTATTGTCCGCTATGGTCACGCCTGCTCTGGCTTGTTTCGGGAACTCACGAGCAACTTCCCAAGGTCACCTATCAGGATTGCTCTAGACCAAACTTGGCTTAACTTCAGAGTTCCGATGGAATCGGAAGCCAGTGAGCTCCCAAAAGGCCTCGTACTAAATGGAGGTGGGCATGTACATATAAGACACATCACCCCCTCTCCGTTGGTCGATGTGGGATGTCACAATGCTACATGAGATAAATCCTACCACATAAACTACATGAAATATTAATATTAAAAGAGAATATTATGGACACAAAAATTAGGAATTAAATTAAATTCCTTAACAGAAAAAGAAAATAACAACATTGTTTTCTCCTCAGATCACACGCAGGAGTCCCAAAAAATTCCAAATGATTTAGTAACAATTGAGTTTCAAGAAAAGTAGATCCGTGCATATACGGGAGATGAAGAAAATTATAATACTCAATTAGCATATGGAAAAACTCCAGATAATCTTCTACTCCACAAATTAACCCTAAAATAAAAATCAAAAGCAAACCATTAGAATTCTGGTTATCGTTGTCCTCCCGTCGGAGCTTTGCCAGTTGGCCTGGACTCTGCCCTTCCCCGGACACTGATCCCACGTCGGCCATGGCTTCGTCAGAAGAGAGAGAGAGAGTGCAGGAGTTGTGGTTTAGACTGAGCCTAGTTGTGACTATATAGGTGATAGATAACTGGCCTAGGGTTTTTGGAAATTTCGAAAACTAACCCATTTCAAAATATATTTGAAGTAATTAGAATCCCCTACAATTTTTTTCACTTTTTTGTAGACTAAACATCTGCTATTTTTCAAATTTTGATTATGATGCTTTCATCAACTGCTATCTCAGCATTTTTTTTATTTTTTAAAGATTTAAGCTAACAACTAATTGCCTATAATCTAGGAATTTAATTTCGTGAATTTTTCTATTAAAAATTAATAATTGTTGTAGATAAAATATAACATGTGTTAAATGTGATTGTGTAAATCCTAGGTAGATATGGATTATGGGCCTATTCCGTCTCGTATGGATTAGTATCCTATTTTACTTGTACTTCCATTACTATAATAAGCAGCATCTGGTATGTGGAATATATGAATTACATTCCACATACACTGCGCTCACCAAATTTCTATTCTTCTCTGTCAGCATTCCCTTCACTAAAATCAGCCCACAACACGCTATCAAGACGCTCTTCCGCCGTGCTCAAGAGAATTATACCGTGAGTTCAGCCATCTTCAATCATGGGAGCATTAATTTCAATAGTTTTTTACTTTGATTTATTTATTTTTATTGAATTAATATATTTATCGATTCAATTTTCCCCTTATTTTGAACAAGATTCAACGCATTGACGATGGAACCGAGTTGAAAGCAATCCGCAAACAAATTGTTCAACCATCATCATCAAGAATCCAAAGTTCTTCTAAAACACCTGCCCCGATTGTCGATATTTTGTCGACCGGGCCTGTGTTTTAATCCTTCACTACGATGCATAACCCACCCTTCTCGCTTAAAGAATTATTGATCTTCTCGCAAATATTGTGTTAACATCGGCATTTAATATATCTCAAATATATTAAGTGAATTGATGATCGCGGTGAACGAAGGAAAATCGCGGTTTTTTCTTATTTTTTCGCTTTCTACAAAAAAACATCAAATTCTCGCTTTTCCGAAAAACTCGAAATTCTTTATCTAAAAAAATTTTCGCTTTTTTGAAAAAAATAAAGAAAAAAAAACCTAACTGGAGCCGGTAGCCTGCCAGGCGAGCCCGAGCCGAGCCGAGTCGGCCGGCCGGTTTGTGCCTCACCAGCCGAGCCGTAAGACGCACAGCTCGAGTTTCCGACCCAATCGGCTCCACCGAGCCACCTGTACCCACCAACCTAGCCCCACCTGCTATTTGGCTTTCTTCTCTCTACTCATTACCCTTTGTCTCACTACCGCACCACTTGGCCCATTCACACACCTTCGCCTCCCTCCCTACCCACTGCCGGGCTCGTGGCCCCGCACCCGCTTTTCCTTCTCTCTATCAGCCTCGGATGGGCGGCTTCCAAACACGAACCACCGGGCTAGGTTTTCTCAGCCTAAAATTTTTTGACATTTTCTTGCCGTCAAAGAAATTAAAATAAAAGTCAAATCTCACAGCTCCAACCACGACCCACCAAAAGTTATTTTGGGTCATATTTGTAAACCCCCAAGGTCCCGCATCTATATTTCACTACCCATTCACAATATATGTTAAAAAATTTATTATTTGTATTATTTTTGTTCTATATATTGCGTTTGATTACAGTATATATGAACTTGAAGTTCATAAATTCAACCCGGTTTCTATCAAGTGCCATGAAACCCGAAGTTTCCTTTAAAATTAATACCTATGAAACTTTAGTTTTCATGAAAATTTAAACTAAACCATGTCTTGTGAACCCGAATGTTCTAAATTTTATGATTGCTAAGAATTTATTTCCCATAACCATAAGCACTAACTACACAATTTTGTTCCCTCCATCTAGTGGACTTTCGAATGCTAGTAACAAATTCGACTTCACTAACATGGAGTTTCCTGGAAGAAACTAATTTATGTGGGCACAAAATTGTGAAGCTCCACTTGACCACCGAGAAGCCGAGAAACATTGAAGCCAACAATGACGTGGATGTAAAGCCAACAAGCTCTCCGTCATGATCTTCATCTCAAGACTTATGCCTCAAGCATTATAAATGCAAAGTACCCTCAATGACGCAGGATTCCATGGCTTCTTTGACTCACTCTACGGATCGTTTCTAATCATGCAAAGATGATCTTGCCCGGCAAGACACCTTGCCCGAAGCAAGACACACTTTGTCGAAAGCAAGACATACTCTCGTTCGAAGCAAGACATATCTTGCCCCGACACAAGGCATGATTGAACTCCATCCCCGTGAATAGGTACAAATTCTGGTTTATGAACTGATTGAATTTCGACTCTGAGAATATTTTTCTCGCTCCTTCCATACCTCTAAATGCTCCTCGAAGAAGCACCCTGCAGGTCGAGGTTCACTAAATTTCCTGACCGATACTACCACTTTGCTCACCTAAAAGCACAACAAAGGAAAGCGCACCCCAGTTGATTCTACTGAAGGTACCGAATCTGGCAGATCCACTACTGAGAGCCTACCGAATGGTATGACTCACTGGCAGAGTCTACCGAATCTGTATAGACATGGGCCAAGTTCACGAATCCAAGATGCCCTACTTCCTAAGCAGGATGTACCAAGGTCTCGTCTCGTCAAGCAGAGGTGTACTCGAACTTGGGGTGCCTGCTTCAACAGGCCTACCGACCTACTCTTCATCTCTTCTACCGAGAAATCATTAAAGGGTAGAACTGTGTATCAACCAAGCGGGTGGCATCACGACCAAACATGTGATCCCTTGGCAACTGTTCAAAACTCACAAGAATAAGGGGACGCATTCCCTAACCTCAACCGGGTAAAATCTACCTCCATTTTGATGGAATAGATCATTGGTTATGCACTTATTTATGCCCCTACTAATGTTGTTTCGAGGAGTACCATTCGTGATAGTCAATTGTGAGACTAATTTGCTTCACCTAACACATATGGGAAAGGCACTTTGACATGGAAGTGCCATGTCGTCGAACCCCTTATCTTTTGGTTTAAGTTTTGAACAATTTTTCCTTTTTGTTCGATGATTGTTTTTGTATTTCGCTTTAAATTTTTTGGATATTATTATGATATTGTCTCTAATATGAGTTAATTGAATCATGTTTATACATGTGACCGCATTCAATTAACATGCGATAAGGTATAAATGCTGGGAAGCACGTTCTGGATGAACGTATGCATCATGCACTAACTTCATACCTAAATCACCCTTCTAGAAACGACCAGTCTACCTAACCCGACATGGCAATGGCACCGCACTTTGCATTAATGGTACCAATTACTATTGCGGCCTTATATTCTCCGCTCCGTAAGAACGCTATTGAGTTATAAGTGATATTCGAGCGAACAATGATCATAAAACCACCGTATAAAATAGAGTGGACGTATCTTGCATCACCTTCCAAAATATGAAGCCTGGGTTATGTTTTGGGGCCAATGGGCTACCTCCCAATTGAGACATGCCACATAGCCGGCTCGCCGTGATCTTGGAGCATGCATTTTGCTTAAGTACCCACCATTTGGAACATTCGTAAGTCAAAAACACATGCAATGTGTTACACAATGCATAACCTTACTCAAGTAAGGATTTTGTGCCTACAAGCACACTTTGCCAAGCCTCATTGGGAAATTGATTTTACATCATCCTAGCAAAGCTATTACATAACCCCCTTTTCACAAAGTGGATCAAAGGGAATAACGTGTGGGACTCTTCCAACCAAAATGCGGACCATGTAAATATGGTTTTTGGTTGATATATCGACACAATGGTCACATGTCCTGGCCCACATACACATTGTCGCTAAACTCGTCAATTCTTACTATGGCTCACCACCCTAATTATCCCATAAAGTCTAAGACTGGATAATGTTGAGAGTTTACCTAATGTTATTCGATAAGTATTGTATGTTTGGGCTTGAAATTGAACATTGAATTCCCTATGTTCAACCCCAAATAGTCACAGGCTTTCATCAAGTAAAGTCGCATTATCAATTGACGCCTGTGACCTTGGTGAACGCACTAAGCTTTGCCATCGCTTGTATGCAACTTGTATGCGCCATGTTGGTCCGCCCGAGGCCCATTAAGCACCCGATACTTTATAGCGTTATAACATGCCAATGGGTACGAACCTCGATGTTCGTATTTACGCATTGGGGTACGCACCTTTCGCTACATTACAACAAGAATGTACCAATATGGGTCCTCAAAGAAGGATGTGAATCTTGTCGATTAGATTCTCCTTCTAATTAGCTCTTGAGCTCCCTTGCACGCGATCTCTTTACCGCCATTTTGCGGATTGTCACTTCGATGACAAGCTTTTCCGGGCCATAGGGAGATAAGAACGCCAACGCCCGAAGAACGGGCGTCGAATTATCGGGACGGCCTGACTATGTCTCATCTCGATCCCCATATTCTGTGATTTCGTAGCATTGGCTCGCACGCTTCCGATCTAGATAAAGTGACGAGATCATATATACCAGTCGCAACATGCCTCGCAAGGATGTACGCACCTTAACCACGCCGCAGTCAACATCCTCGGGCGCGTGTCACTTCAGCGACGGCCGCCGCCCCGACCCGCCCGCACGCCGACGCCAGCCAATCAACTGCTCTCGCCCGGCGCGCTGCATCACTCGGGTTCGGCGATTCACCTCCCTAGAAGTGGAGAAGTATGGCACAAATGAATCCTTCCTCGCTCGGGCTATCTCAACCATTCCACCTCATGAAATTAATCCCGATTATCCCGAGACCAGTCTTGGTCCATTATGCATGCATGGATGAGTTAATGGAATTGGAATGAGATTATCATCGGCGATATTCACGATATGGTAGCTACCTCCGAAATAGTGAAAAGCTGCATTTATATCGAATCAAGCGTTCGTCATTTAATGTCGACATAGAATCGATGTCAAATCGAAACAAGCAATCCAGTCGAACTTGATTCACTTGCGAACGTAGCGTTTGGGTCTAGTTCCTACACTTCCACATGTGAAGCCCGTTTGTTACAAGCGGGTTTTCGTAAGGAATCGAAATGAGAAGCACGAAATAAAGGCACACGAAGCACGCCCCTCGCGGGCAAGGCTCTCCCCAAACGCCCCGAGATTGATTACGAGGTGACTTATTTCCCGTAATGGACGTATAACGCTCCACTACCCACGCTTGCAGTTTCCGAAACCGAATATGCAAACTATTTATCGGTTGTAACGTGATCTATAGGATCTTTGATACTTGGAATATATGTGAGTTCCCCAAGAACTTATAGACTAATCCGCCATTTCTAGACCACAGAATACCCTCTATTGAATTGAAGCTTTTCACTTTACGGATTGAACAATCCGAGCGGGACGTGGTATACCCGCTTAAGTGAATATTCGATCGGGCTAGTGATATGTGAATAAACTACGCCCCCGCGTACAAAACCGACTTGGTAAAAGTTGCGTATTTGCGTCGATGACATAAATCTCACTTCTAGACTCGGAAGAGCTTGAGAAAACCGCCGCACCCAAGTCTAATTTGAGATGAAAGATCTTGGGAAAACTCATATTTATGTCTCGACCAAGTTTCGAGCAAAGTTCGATGGTATTCGGTCCACCAATCGAACTACACCCGTAAGGTGCTGCCTTTGGAGCACACCCCATGACCGTTCATACGCTAGATGCAAATGAGATCCTTGAAAAGGTTGTGGAACTTGAAGTTCTATATCTAAGTTCAATTACGCTTTATTGTACTTAGCTCATCAGAGATTATGCATGATATCTCATTCGTTGTTGATCTTTTTGTAAGATAGCAACATTGCGCTACACGCTACCACCAAATAGGTAAGCAAAGACGCGCTCAAGCACACGGATTTGGGCTATTCTATCCCTACGCATCTCAGACTAACCACAACTCCCTTGGTTATCGACGATGCCTACCTTGCTGATACGTCGATACGCTGCATCTATCCATCCGATCCAGACAAGGCACGTTTCCCAAACGGATTCATGTCTTTACTCACAGGGAACACCGGCAAGAATATCTTGAGGTCAACCAAATAGACCTTAGTTGCGACGTCTTCTTCAAGCTCATCGCCATACACGAAGCCACCCGTACACGGAGCATATTCAAGACCTCGTAATTCTTCATCCTTCGTTGAGTTCCAACGACGCATTTATGAAGACAACGCCGTATGTATCGGCTGCATCCATAACCTCGACATCCAAGAAGTCAACACCAAGCATATTATGCCTTACATCATATCGCGATGAGCATCGGGAAGATCAAGCCAAGCATATCCGACCAAGACAACCTTGCCGACTCTTCACGGTTGTCAAGAAGCTTGTTCGAGGATTCGTATGTGCAAATTTTCTCATTTGCTACGCTTGTAGCGTTCTCAGGTGGGGAGTTTCACTGAACTCGGGGGAGTATCCTCGAAGTATACTCACTTGACCTTAATGTACTCTTTTCCCTACGATCGTGATCATTTTTCCCATTTGGCTTTTGGCTACCGACTAGGTTTTAACGAGTGCACCCATTCGGGTCGGCCATACCCTTGTGTTTTCTTACTACTTCACGCCTTGAAGATGTTAAGTATCGACATTGCATTAACTCATTTTTCCTGCACTACGGGTTTTGTCCGTCTGCCTTACCATACCAAATAGATAGTTTTTATTCTTTTATATGCAAGTCTCTATACGAGACTCTCGAGTGTTCTCATCAAGGCCTACGTAGACGATTTCATCAACTATCATCATCTCTTTAAGATCTCGATGCGATATCTACTGAGTATTTGCACACCTGCCGGAGCGTCAGAGATAAAATATAATACGTGTTAAATGTGATTGTGTAAATCCTAGGTAGATATGTGATTAGGCTATTCCGCTCGTAAGGATTAGTATCCTATTTTACTTGTACTTCTATTACTATAATACAGACCTCGGTATGTGGAATATAAGGAATTACATATTCCACATACACTCGCTTCACCAAATTCTCTCTATTCTTCTCTTGCCGCACCCTTCACTAAAATCTGTCCACAACAATAATTTAACTAATTCCACATTATCAGTAGAGAAAAAGAGAGATAATTTTCAATTAAATACATCTATTTCTATTATTATATATAAATTAGTCTCTTTTTTTTTGTGAATAAATAAATTAGTCTCTTCCTCCATTAAAAAAAGTCATCAATACTTTCATAACAAAACTTCATTAATTTATCAAAATTTTTTGTATAAATACAAAAAAGAATGTCATTAAAACTTATGGTGCAAAACTTCATTAATTTATCCACTTAGCATTTTTTAAATTTTTTAAATATTTATCCATTTAGTAGGGGATAGATAACTGGCCTAGGGTTTAGAAAATTTAAAAAAAACTAACCCATTTTGAATGATAATCAGTTTTAGGCCCACTTCCTTTCTTTTTTGGGAAATTTTGAAAGTTAACCCTTTTCAAAGGCACTTATAATTAATGACTTTTAGAGTGTTTGGAAATACTTTTAAAATACCCTTTTGAGGAAGTAAGGGAAGCAAAATAAATGTATATTGTAGTTCACTGGTACAATAGTTCTTATCACTTGTACATTGTAAATGTATATTGTTCCTTCTTCAAGCAGTAACGATTAAAAAAAATATAATACGATTCACTATGCAATTAGTATTATGATCCTCCTTCCCATGTTGTGCCTTCTATTGTCTTGCCAATTATTTGATTAAATTGACCTACAATAAGAATAAGAAAAAAAAGAAGATATTTTTATCACATATAAGGTCAGGAAATCAATTACGACATAACAAATATATAACAAACTAAAAAAAATAAAGGGTTCATTCAACTTGTCTATTTGGCTAAAACGTTAATATGTGCTTGTAATTAGACACTGATATAAGAGAGCTAGGGCCTAGGGGAGGGCATTGAATGAATTAGTTATGAAGTAGGAGAGAAATTTTGGTAGGGGCGCCATCAGTTCTATTTCAATCAGGATGAAATATATTATAAACAAAAGAATGAGGAATAGATATTACCTGTAAGATAATACTGCTGATTGATATTGTTGACTGAATAATGCTGCTGTTGCTGGTGTAGTGGAACAACAACAGAATCTACCATTTTTACTTGCTTTACTACCTTCTCATGACTCTGTTGTTCACAATTTAAAGGGTAACCAAACGAGGCTGAATCCGTTATAACATCATCGTTATCACGAAGATAACCCGAATTGTTAATATTCGTGATTCCACCATTCCAATTACCCACCAAATCTGACAAGGATTTGTTAAAACACATTCCCTTTTGCACTTGTAACGGAACAATATGGTTTTCACGATTCTGCTGCTGCTTATACCTTTTAAGCTCATCAGAAACCATCCTATACTGTCCGTACGCACCAAGCACTGGATCTTTTTGCCTACAAAGAGCTTCCCATACCAACGATTCAGCGACCTTTCTCCGATTGGGTTCATCGACATTCTTGACCATCTTCGTCACGTTGCTAACCCCGAAAACTTTGTGCACGGAGAGGAATTCCCGAGTTCTATCAGCAGGAAAATAAGGAGCCAATATGCAACCAGCATGACACTTTTTCCTTTGATGTTTGCATGCTGCACATGCTGGTTGTGTTGATCCTGGTGTGCCATTAATATTCGTCCTCTGCATGATCTTAAGTCCTATATATATATAGTACTTTTATAAATTAAAACAAATTAGTTAGATATAATACCAACAATAACAATTGGTTAATATGATAGCGAAAGAAAAAAGTAATCAACAAAATTCAATGAACTTTTTTTTTATTTATAAGAAACGATATTTCATTCAAGTAACTTAAACAAAGAGAGGAACAAGAAGCTTACGAACCTTGTTGGTATAAATAATAATAGTAATAAGAAATAAATACAAATGGTCTGGTCGACGAGAAGAAGGTTTAAATCTTATATCTAAAAAGTACGTAGCATGTAAAGATGGCACGCCTCTGCTATAAAAAGAATGGCTTGTGCAGGGTTGATTAGGGTTTTAGGTAGCTCACGGGAAGAAAGAGACTTGTATGGGAAAACAATAAAATAATGGGGGCTGATTTTTGGTAATCAGTAGGTGTCTTGGACTCTTGGGCTCACATCCAACTTCATCGTTACTCAAACTCAAGCCCATATATAACATTTACAACACAAAGCCCAATCATATCATCAGCCCAATCCAAAACAGAAATATCTGCGACTTATTTGCATCTTCTGCTTCGATGCCAAAACGTGGAGCAATACTCAGAGTGATACACTGTGTGACTTGTGTTCCCAATACTAAAAAATTCTCTACAACGTGAGCACCAGAGCTCTGTCTCAATAACCTCTCTCAAATTTGACGAAAACAATGGAAAGAAATAGCGTTGTAGTCTAAAACCATAGCAGGCAGGCATGGCATTTGCAGGAGTGACGACCCTCGCCAACCCACCGTTACTGCATTCAATTGGAGTGTTTCAAACTCGGGACTTAGCCTACTCATACCCATCATCCTATCGAGTTCACTCCAGTGGCTTTAATGATTCCAATTTCATCTACATGCGACCAAAAAAACCAACCAAAAGAAAAGAGCAAGAACAAAATGAAACCAAAACAGGTTTTCGTAAAAAATAAAAAAAAAAACCCGGATTTTTATCATATTGCTTTTGGCAGTTTACTTGTTCATACTAATTGCAGTTTCACACAGCAGAAATCTGCTATTGGCAGTTGGTTTTTATAGTAAAGAATGAATCTTCAAGGGAGAACGCCTAAAATTGAATCACCGGCCTCCTTGTGTTGCAGCAGCGAGAGGTTGAACGGCAGCTAAAGGATTCACCTGGTATGAAAATGCAAGCTGCCACAAGTCTACCAGAGCTTTCTTCATTGTCAAAGCTTGTCTCTGAATAATCCTGCGACAAACAAATATATTTTTGCGAAATCTCAAATGATTACTACGGGAATGGAACCAATAATTTGACATGGGCATTGAAGACAGGCATGTTGATTATGGAGTATAACTCACCTCTTTAAGGTGGCTTGTTTTCTTCGCAAAACATAATATATGAGCAAAATCAAGAATCCTGAGACAATCTTTCCATTAGACATTACCACCCGAGCACTACCAAATTTCAGAGTGATCGTACGGAACCACCAGACGCATGGTTCCAACTTTTTGGACAGATTGAAAACTGTTTGTTTCTTAACAGTCTCTCCATATCTGGCTTTTGGATATCCGTCAATCACAGTTATCTGCTTCACATCATAGTTGTCCACCGGTGAAGATGACAAGGATCCTTGTGATGAGTTGGTGGCTTTAACAGAATGTAGTGAGTGTAACCTTCTCAGAAGTACCTAGAAAGACACTATCCTCTATTTTACGATGAATAGGGTAGATATAAAAAGTGAAATTTGTTTATATCTAGTAGACATAGAGCATAAACAATAGGACCACCTCAATCAATTGTCGCGGTGCCGAGTTCAACATAAGATGCATATAGATGTGGTTACCTGTCTTCTGTCCTCAGGTAATTCAGCAGTCTCAACCCAAGAGGTTGCAAGCTCGACATCATTCAAAATGGTTCCCAGAAGCTTCAACACATAGACCTCAACCACTTCTAGATACTCGTCAACTCCCAGAACAAAATGCTCATCACTTCTTTTTGTATTATCTGCAATTTTTTCTGTACTAGGAAGAACATGGTATTGTTCATCCACAAAACTCCAGCTGCTAAGGAACTCTTCCAGAAATTCTTGAATACCAAGATAGTGCCCTTCGGATATATAAAAACATACCCTGAAACAAAATAAGACGGAAAAATGAAACCAATTTCCAATTATGGTTTGGGCAGATTCTTTCTGTGTAAAAGGCTAAAAGCAACGCAAAAATCATGTGGAAAGAGTGTCGTTGTGGGTTAAAGTTAGAGATTCTTTTTGCCGATAACTATAAATTTGGTTTTCAACTCGGGTGGATGAAAATAAGAGGATTTCTCAGGAACCACTTTAGCTTTAGCACCGTTACAATTACTTTCTTACAGTTTAATTGACCTCCTTTTCAAATAAATAGAATTTCAAATTCAATGTGAGAACTTCAAACAATGAACACTTTTGGATAGGTCCAAGAGAAGCGATAAGCGTCGCCCTGAACATGCGGTTTGCTAAGTCCATCAATGGTTGAAATCGTAAAATCAAACAATATGAAATGGTCAAACCTTTCATATAAGGGAAACCAAATATTAATCAAAATAAAGAGTCCAAAATCACAAAAAGAATAAACTGAGGGACAGATAAGAGTACCCAGTGAGAAGAACTTGAACGGGGATAGTAGCAACAGAGGCAAATAATGGTTTCAGCTCATTCAGAATTTCTGATGTCCTGCATGAACCAATCACATCCATGGTGAATATAGCGGGTTATAAATTCCAATCCAATCCAATCCAATCCAATCCTAGAGACCAAACGAGGCCAAAGTGTGATTTTGGATAATTTCAGTGCGTGCAAGCAATCAATGCCACAAAAACTGCAGTTACTACATTTGTTAGTACCTTCCAAGTTGCTTTAAGGATTGCACAAACACCATACCAGCCGATTCCGACATGTCGTAGAACTCGAAACGGTCACCGGCTTCAAGGTCTTGACTTTGTTGAGAAAGACGCTTCAGAATAGAGGAAGCCGATGAGGCTGCTTCCTCGTACATTGAGCAAACAAGGTAGCTGCATGCAAAATAATCACATCTCAGTAAAACAAACAAACAATTGGAGAAGACAATACAGAATAATCCAATCCAATACTCTACTAGAGATCAACTGACTGACCTCTCGGAATGCTCAATTTCTTCCCAGATGGCCGGGTCGGGGGCGGTGGGCTGGATCCCTGCCTCGGTTGAAGGAGACGAGCCGTTTGCCTCCTTCTCCATTTTCGACCGCTCAGAAATCAACCTAGTCGCCGGAGAGAGAGAGAGAGA
>CM031086.1:29936794-30093180 GCA_018257905.1 Gillenia trifoliata | reverse complement strand
TTGTAACATCCCGTTCAAAAAATTTAAATTATTTTATTCCCGGAAGTGGGAAATGACGTTTTTGCCCCTGGGTTGACTTTTTGGTTGACTTTTGCGTCGTAACTCGTACGATGCATCCACTTGTATTTTCTTGACGTGCTCGTCGATACGATTTCGTAGACGCGAGCCGTACGTCGTTCGGACTCCGAACGAATATTTTACGGGCGTTGGTTTTCGGCGTTTCCCGTATTTCGAATTTGGGTTGTTTGGGCTGGGGCCCAAATGTCTGCAGGCCACGTGGGCCAATCCCAGATTTCCTGGGATTTGTTTGTCTGGCTTTGTCCTTTGTGGCCGAGCCACTTCCTTCTCCCTCCTTCTTCTTCTTGTTCTGCAAACATCCAAGGCCAACCCGTGGCCATTCTTGGTTTTTTTTGGCTTCACCATCCTCACCAAATCGAACCAAAAACTTGGGCTTCATCACCTTGAACCCTGCAGCATTCTTCTTGCTGCCCAGAAACCGACTCAGCAGCTTGGGTGAATTTGATCAAGCCACCCCGTGGCATCCTTCCTTTTCTTCTCGGCTTTTTGGAGCTCAAGGGAGCCCAAGCACATCACCAAATCACTCCTGGAGGCCTTGGGAACCCAACCCAAGCCTTGAAACTCGAAATGGCACCGTGGACGGAGGAGCACCATTTTGGCCGAATCTTCTTCCCCATTTTCAGGCCACTTCTGGCCAGTTTTTGGTCCCCAAAATGGTACAATCGTGTTCCCCTCATCTCTAGCTTCATTTTGGTACTTGAATCGTCCAATTTGGACTTAAAACGAAGAAGTTATGAAGCTTTGAAATTTCCCCAGAAATCCGGCCATTTTTCCAGATTCCGGCGACGGCGACGGCGGCCGGCACGGCGCCGGCGACCGGAATCCTGGCAGGGATGACCGGCGCTGACGTCATCGGACCGGGTTGGACCGGCATGCTGACGTCAGCAGACCGGTTCAGACCGGATTTGTTGACGTCAGCATGACGTCATCAGCTTGGACCGGCTTGAGCCGAGCCGAGTTGACCGGCTCAGTCGAGCCGAGTTGACCGGCTCAGCCTAGCCGCGTTGACCGGCTCAGCGGCTCCGTTGACCAGCTCGCGCGTGAGCCGCGCGTGGAGCTGCTCGTGGAGCCATAGGCTCCGCACCTTCCAGCCGCGCGTGAGGGCGCGTGGGAGGTCCTTTTTCCGATCTGTTTTCACGTGTCGACTCGTGACGACGTGTACTACCTCGGGGTAGTATGCATGTTAATTTTTGAGGTGTTTTGAACCTCCTGGTTGAGCAAACAAGGGATAGGTGTATTTAATTCGTTAATTCGTTACCTTTTTGAGTTAATCATTGTACCGGTGATTTCTCATATAGGTGGGGCCTATCCAGAGGACTACCGGGGCTACCCAGGACGGGGTACTTCGACCCGGCTACGTACAGGTGAGTGAGTGGGTCTTTGTTTGATAAATGTATATATATACGTATGGTTTTTCAACGCTTTCTTAAATTGTTAGCGTAGATGCATATTCATTACGTGTGTTGGAGGTAGAACACACGTACTATATTGCCATGCATGTTTTCATACTGTTGCTCATCATTAGATGTATACACCCCAGGTATTAGTACTCAGTCTTGTGGCCAGGACTAGCCTTGACGTTAGGAGTAGTCACTATCAGTACCGCTACGCAACTTTGGATCCATTGTAGGTACTAGCCTGTCTTAGGTTGCACTAGGCAACTCGGACTTGTGTGACTGCACTTTGTGCACCAGCGCTTAGCGTTAGACTCGCGTCATTGTAGTACTCAGCGTATTACTTGTATACCTAGCTTGTTCCTCGTGGTTTAGCCACTTGGGCATGTGTGTTTACATATGGGTGAGCAAATGTCAGTAAAGTATTAGCGGGGAGTACCTGCATGTTTTCACGACAGTATTTTGAGGTTCATGCCTACGGGTATGACGTATTTTCTCAAATTATACTTGTTTTCAAACGAGGGGTTACTAAACTTTTGAAAACAACGGTTTTATCAAACTTTGCTTTTTGACCCACTCACCGTTTTATGTTTTGCGCCCCTCCAGGTTAGTTGGCTGGGAGCTTGCGACGTCGATGGCGCGGTGGTATGACGATGTAGGGAATTTTATACGTTTGTATATCTTTGTATCCCTTACTCTACTCGCAGTGTATTCTTTTAATTCTTCCGCCCGCACACTCCGTGCACTCTGACCTTATTGTTTTAATTCAATATTCTATCCTTTATTCTAAACTTTCTTTTTGGCTTTCGTCACGCTAACGCGTGTCGGCCAGCACTTCCGACACCTGGCTCGTCCGGGATCGGGATGTGTCAGATTGGTATCAGAGCGTGGTTTTTCGTAACCTAGGCTCTTCTTTCCGTACTCCGTACTTGTCTGTGGTATCAGACTTCGAATTTCGTGAACTCTTTGTTCTTGATTCTTTGTTCTAGAATCGAGAATTTTTCGAACTTTACACTTTAGGTGTATTGTTTTCCTTGGGTTAATTCTAAGTTCTTCTTAGTGTCATACCACCTCGACGTCATGTTTTATGCAGTTTCGGGCAGTTTTCCCGATTTTGACAGTTTTGTCGCTACTTTTCGGTACGCGTAGAATTTTTCGTACTTAACTCATGCGACCTTGGGCTTGGTTGACGAGGAACTCGGATGTTACGTGTGACGTTTGACGTTTCGTTTGTTAACTTCCGATGGAATCGCACTGAATTGGGAAACCGATTCAGTTGTCGTATTTCGTATTTCCGGAATGTGGTGTCAGCTTGACACATCGGATGATTTTTCATCAAGTACTTTCCCCTTGGGACAACGCTAGGCGTTGATGTTGGCGGAACCTGTTGACTATTTTTTCGTGTTCGACAAGTTCCAGTGGACTGAATTCGTGTGACCTAGTTTCACAAATTCCTTCACACTGCAAGTGTTTTACACTGTAACCAATGACCTTAACCTTCGGGTAACGCATGAACTTTTGGTGTTGCCTGACTGGACGCGTTTTCAACTTCTTGTGGTAGTTTTGGCCATCGCTGAGTATGTCAGCGGATGTTCAAATTGTTAGCAGTGAAGGCTTCGAGACGGATTTTCCTCTCAATTGTTTCAACCACTTTCCATTTTTATTCGGAAATGGAAAAGTATCACCGTGAAGTTCTTGTACCTCACTTTCCGCACGTGACGACTGCAATAACCTTTTCGATGATCGTAAACCGAACCTGTCGGTCGACTTTTCTCGAACAATTCGTGACTACTACTTTTCGGTAGTTTTGGACAATGCCCATCTTCGTGGTGTTGTTTAACTGTGTGGAGTCTTTACGACTGTTTTGTTTGTCGTGACTCAATTTCCTTCGAACGTGGTGAACTTTTTCGTACTACTGGAGTCGACGTTTTCTTTTCCACTCATGACTTTTGTCATTCAAATCGATCATCTTCCCACTTGTGCAGGTGCGGCTATCTTGACTAATTGCTTTGGCGATGGTATGGATTGCATATCCACGAGTGACGGTGATTGACAAATAACTTCGGTTTGATTCTTGTTGCGGCGTGTCCACTGTCTGAGTACAGTTTGACTTTTTATCGAATCTTCGTATTCGAACGCCGATGAGGACTTTTCACCGTTACTGGTTCACTTGGCTAATCAAGTTACCATCTTTCTTTTTCCGGTTTCTGCTTTAACCAAAATCTACTCTAGGCACCCGAACTTTCTTTCTGCTTTCGCTGAGCCATTCTTTGGCTATGGGAGATCACTGGCCTTACCGCCATCTTTGTTGATCTCAATTTACCGACCCTGGTAACCCTTGAGACCTAGTTTTGGAAATTTTCCCGGCGAGGTTCGATTTCGAACTTCGACCATTTCTTGGTGAAACCAACTCTAAAGTACCTTAATCTTTTTACCTTTGAACTCCTGGAAGCCCCAGGAACCTTGCTTTGGCCATTTCTCGGTGGTGTTTGGCCGAGAAACACCAAAACCCGAATCGGCAGTTTTCACCCAGTAGTTGGGTATCGGGCAGTCATTCTTTCAGTCTCCGAAAGAATCTGTCTTTCAACGTGGAAGTTCAGCTCTGAATCATCCAGTACTGGATCGACTTCATCTTAAACGTGGTGAGTGATTCACTAGTGGATTCCGTTTCCGTTTACTGGGTAACTCCACCCAGTCTTTCGCCCAGTTCTGTCATCGTTGCGACACTTGTCATTTTGGATGAGTGTAAGCAAGAAACTCAAGTGTGCCATGGCTGTGGACGATTGGGACACAGAGCTAACCAATGTCCGCAGTACCGGCAAGAAAACCTACCTTTGGCCTGTTCTGATCCAGTAAGTTGGACGAACAGTTTTCTTTCAACAATTTATTTTCGGTGGAGACGTACATTGTCAAGGCAATGTCATTCCATACTCTGGAACCTTTCTCCCGTACTTTGGTTACGCTACTCTGTATCCTGGTGGTGCCTGGCTGTTCCAGTGTGGAGCGCTGTTGGCTATTAGGCGAGTTGTACCTTCGACCATCAGAATACACTGAACGATTCTGATCTTGTTTCGGAAACGTTAAACTTTCTTTGGGCTTATTACTTGTAATCCAAACGGATCCAAGTATTACCTACTCATCTATTTCACTTTGTTTATTTCAAACTACTCGACCACATTGTACTCCTACCGGGTACAATTTGGAATTTGCTATGCCGTGAGGCAAAGTGTGTCTTGTTCTTTGGGATTGTCGGTGATACTCCGTTATCATCGCTAATCAAGTTTACTTGCAAATCTCATTCCCCTGGATGTCGTGGTTTTCGACGTGATCCTAGGAATGAATTGTTACCCCAATTTTGTGCCAGTGTGGATTGTTGGCGGAGGTTGACCACCTTCTTGCCACCTGGCATAACGACTGTGACGTTTACCGGCGAGTACCGGAAAATCGACTTGTAGGCTGACTTTCAGCTACGAGTGAACGAACCTTTTGAGTTCTAGTGGTTCTGGTTTTACCACACGTGTTGGTGTTGGAAATTTGAATTTCTCTTTGTGTTGACAAGGTACCGGTTGTCAACAAAATTTCTTGGAATCTTTCCTAACGATCTACTTGGTTTATCGCTTGATCGAGAAGTGGTTTTCACCATCGATCTCTCCAGGTATTGAACGTATCTCTCTTTTCCTTACCTTCTATCTTTTGACTCCACGTGAGTGGTGGGAGTTGAAGATTTTCAATTTCAGGCACTTTTGCCAAGGAATTCTTTCTGCCTTGCACTTCACCTTGGGGAGCTCTCGTCTTGTTTGTCGTTTAAAGTTACGGTACTTTAGGACTCTGCATCGATTATAGGCAATTGAATCGGGTGACGATTAAAACCGTTATCCCCTGCCTAGAATCGATGACCTCTTTGACCAGCTCCGAAGTGCACTTGTTTTCTTTTAAGATCGATCTGTGGACTGATTACTGTCAGCTATAGATCAAGAACTTCGTTGTTTACTTGACCATCTTTTGGACTCGTTACGAACCTTACGAGTTTTTCTTGTCATACCTTTCGGGATGACAACCGCCCCAGTAACTTTCATGAACTTGATGACTCGAGTACTTCGCCCGTATCTCGACAAGTTCGTGACAGTCTTCTTGGTTGACTTTTGGCTTTTTCCAATTCTGGGGCCGATCATGCAAAAGTACTTGCGCATGATTTCGTTGAAGTTTAAGAACTTTTCAGTTTCTGCCAGTTCTGACCTAATCATGTGTCTTTCTTGGGACATGTGATTCTTGCGGATTGTTCTCTTGTCGATCCCCAGATGGCTACTGTGGCGGAGATCCGGGAGCGACCGTAGAAGTGTTACAAGACTCGAACTTTCTTGGCTTGCTCGGTCTTTACCGACGTTTCGTGAAGGTTTTCTCTTCTGTTGCTCTGCCTTTCACGAAACTTGCCAGGAAGAACGTTAACTTTCTTGTGGAACGACGACCATGAGCAAATCTCCGACTGCTCAAGTTTGGTCTTACTTCTGTTCTAGTATTAGCACTTTCCAACGACGGCGGTACCTTGTGTTCTACAGTGATGCGTCACTGAGCGGGTTGGTCTGCGTGCTAATACAGCATGGATGGATAATCGCTCATGCCTTCAGGCGACTGAAACCGCATGAGATGAATTATCATACCCATGATTCGAAGCTTGTTACCAGTATCTTTACTCCGGAGTTCAGGAATCTTTTCCCCTTTGGTGAGACGTGTTGACCGTTCACTGACCACCAAAATTCGAGACGTCTCTTCTCTTTTCTTTTCCTGTGAGACCTCAATCTCAGTCAAGGGAGTTGGATGTAGCTGAAGAATGACTACGATTGCACTATCGATGACCACACCTCCCGGTCGTGCAAACGTAGTAACTGGTATCCTCTGTCAGAAGTCCTTCGGACGACTGACTACTCTTCCAGCTAATCGTGTCCCTCTTTTGACTAAATTTTTGAGGCACTGGTGTCACCTTGGGTTGTGGTGACGTCGGAGCACTGTTAGCCAGCGTTCGGCTCAGACAATTGTTTTTCTTCACCTACGTCTCTTTCGAGGGAGCTTATTGGGAGACGTTGTGAACAGTTTTGTACTTCAATCTATCTCATTGTACTTCTTATGGAAATTTCGAGGACGAAATTTTTATAAGGGGGGTAGATTGTAACATCCCGTTCAAAAAATTTAAATTATTTTATTCCCGGAAGTATGACGTTTTACTTACAGGTTGACTTTTTGGTTGACTTTTGCGTCGTAACTCGTGGTGCATCCACTTGTATTTTCTTGACGTGCTCGTCGATACGATTTACGTAGACACTTGAGCGTCGTGGTCAACCAGAGCAGATATTTTGCACGGGCGTTGGTTTCGGCGTTTCCGTATTTCGAATTTGGGTTGTTTGAAGTTTGGGGCCCAAATGTGCGAGCCACGTGGGCGATCAGTTTCACAGGATTTGTTTGTACAGCTTTGTCCTTTGTGGCCGCGGCCACTTCCTTCCCTCCTTCTTTGCTTAACACATTATGAAACATCTGAGAGCCGACCGTGGCCATTCTTGGTTTTGGCTTCACCATCCTGCCCAAATCAGACAAAAACTTGAAACATCACATGAACCCTGCGGCATTCTTCTTCTTTGCTTGAAGCCCAAACTTCGGCTTGGGTGAATTTGATCACATTACCCATTGGCATCCCTTCCTTTCTTACCGGCTTTTGGAGCTCGAGGGAGCCCCAAGCAAATCACCAAATCACTCACGGAGGCCTTGGGAACCTTGAAGCCTTGAAACTGAAATGGCAGGTGGACGGAGGGCACCATTTTGGCCGAATCTTCTTCCCCCATTTTCAGGCCACTTCTGGCCAGTTTTTGGTCCCCCAATGATCTTGATCTTGTTCCCTGCGTCTCAGCTTGTTTGGTACTTGAATCGTCCAATTTGGACTTAAAGCGAGAAGAAGTTATGAAGCTTTGAAATTTCCCAATCGGCCATTTTCGAGATTCCGGCAGCGGCGGCAATGGCCGACGCAGCCATACGACGGAATCCTGGCGAGATAACCCGGCTGTGGCTTGTCATTCGGGCCAAGGTTGGACAGCGTGCGGCTTGTCCAGCCGGGCCAGTTGAGCCGGATTTGTTGGCGTCCCGGCATGGCGTCATCGGCTTGGACCGGCTTGGCGAGCAGTTGGCCAGAAGCTCGGTCGAGCCGAGTTGACAGCTCGGCCTAGCCGCGTTGACACGGCTTCAGCTCGTTGACCAGCTCGCGTGGCGCGCGTGGGCTGCTGCGTGGAGCCATGGGCGCTCGCACCTTCCCGGCCCCGCGCGTGAGGGGCGCGTGGGAGGTCCTTTTTCCCGTCTGTTTTCACGTGTCGGCTGCGTGACGGCGTGTACTACCTCGAGGTAGTATGCATGTTAATTTTGAGGGTGTTTTGAACCTCGGTTGAACAAACAAGGGATAGGTGTATTTAATTCGTTAATTCGTTACCTTTTTGAGTTAATCATTGTACGGGTGATTTCTCATAGGTGGGGCCTATCGAGAGGGACTAGGAGCTACCCGGGACGGGGTACTTCGACCGACTACGTACGGAGGAGTGAGTGAGTGGGTCTTTGTTTGATAAATGTATATATATACGTATGGTTTTCAACGCTTTCTTAAATTGTTAGCGTAGATGCATATTCATTACGTGTGTTGGAGGTAGAACACACGTCTTATGTTGCCATGCATGTTTTCATACGTACTCATCATTAGATGTGCACCCAGGTATTAGTACTCGGTCTTGTGGCCGGGACTAGCCTTATGACGTTAGGGTAATTTGCTTATCGATTACCCATTACGCAACTTTGGATCCATTGTAGGTGCCCCAGCTGTGTCTTGGGTTGCACTAGGCAACTCGGACTTGTGTGGGCGCACTTTGTGCACCGGCGCTTAGCGTTAGACTCGCGTCATTGTAGTACTCGGCGTATTGCCTTATACCTAGCTTGTTCCTCGTGGTTTAGCCATGGGCATGTGTTTCGTATGGGTGAGCAAATGTCGATGCAAAGTATTAGCGGGGAGTACACCGCACATGTTTTCACGGCAATTATTTTGAGGTTCATGCCTACGGGTGTGACGTATTTTTCTCAAATTATACTTGTTTTCAAACGAGGGGTTACTAAACTTTTGAAAACAACGGTTTATCAAACTTTGCTTTTTTGGCCAGCTCACCGTTTTATGTTTGCGCCCTCGGGTTAAGTTGTTGGGAGCTTGCGCGTCGATGGCGTGATGGTATAACCCGTGTAGAATTTTATACGTTTGTATATCTTTGTATCCCTTACTCTACTCGAGTGTATTCTTTTAATTCTTCCGCCCGCACACTCCGTGCACTCGACCTTATTGTTTAATTCAATATTCTATCCTTTATTCTAAACTTTCTTTTGGCTTTTCGTCACGCTAACGCGTGTCGGCCGACAACTTCCAGACACACAGCTCAAATTAGGGATCGGGATGTGTCGAGGTTGGGGTTATTGGGACGGGGGTGGATCGCCATTTCTAATTTGGTGAAGTGGGAAAATGGGATTTGTTTTTATTTATTTTAAAATGCTAAGAATTATTCCTAAAATTTAGTTGGGTATTTTTTGGTAACTTTAACAATGAAATACAATAGTCATTAAAAATAAAAAAAAATTGTACAAGAACCACTCGAGATACCATATTTTTTGGGTACCACTTTTCTTTATTTAGAATCTTTCTCTAGACACTCAAAATAATTTATTAATTTTTAAACAATGCCCTTTACTTAATTAATTGAAGCCCAAAACTAGGGCTCCTACTATTATTGCAGTTCAGTTCAAGTATTATAAGTTATAGCACTTTTTATCGAAGAGTTACGGAGACCAAACGCAATGGCTGATGAAGTACACGAGACAGCCTCCTCCTCCACCTGACCCTAATTATCACAAATCCTGCTGCTCCTTCCCACTAAACTTGCCTTCCAGGCAAGCTTTATTCTTTCCAAGCAATGGACAGATGTGTCGGCCTTCGATCCCATATTTAATCTCGAGGAGGAGAGCGAGACGATGATTATGAAGTTGGCCTAGTTCAACATAAAAGGAGTTAAAACTTCGTGGAAGGGTGTTTGAAATACCGAAAGAAAGATGCGTTGGTAGATAAATTCAGGCTATGCATGGATTGGATCACGCTTGCAAGAAGCGTTAAGAGTAGATGAGTGGGTGAATTTTGCAGTTGAAAGAAGCGTCAAAGGTTAGATATCCGCTTTGCTAAAGGACGGGGATATACAACATATTCCTGCAGCGAACCCTTCTTAATGCAAAATCTTTAACTAATTTAAATTTGGAGAGTGTTACTGTTATGAGAGAGGTCAGTGAGGAACTTGTATGTCCTCCATCCTTGAAAAACATGTTTTATTCTTTGGTTTTTCTTATTACGGATTTATTTTCGGTGCCCTGCCGTTGGTATTTGTCATTAACTTCATGTAACAGTACCGGTGGTTTCCCGTGCAGACCCTTCTTAATGCAAAATATTTAACAACCTAAAATTTGGAGGATGTGTCCGTAAAGGATGACACTACCGATGATCCTTCAAGTCTTTCATCCCTGAAGAATGTGTCCCTCAAGGCTGTGAAATTCATTGATTTTCTTTTTTTCAAATTAATTTCCAGAGTTGCCCTTCCATTGAGTATTTGTGTCAATACGTTCTATATAACCAGATTTTGGGTTCCCCCCTTCGGGTAAGAGTATTTTTATGTTGAACGGTGACTTTCACGCTTTTGTTTCGGACAGAGTAGTATATTTATTACTTACCCAGTTTTTCTACCTACTATTATAGTACGTTTTACGAAACGGTTTTCCAACCAACTACTTGATTTTGACGAGGGGTTACTACTTTCAGAAAACAAGGTTTTACAAAATGACTATTATTGGCCCTCACCCACGCCTGTTTTTCGCCCCTCCGGGTTTGGTATTTGAAGAGAGTTTTGTCGGCGTTCGAGGCGGTGGTATGACGAGTTTAAATTTCTTGGTATTATGTGCCATTATTCCGTACCATGTACAAGCGTGTTTGTATAAATTCTTCCGCTCGTACATTTGTGTACAGTGATCTTAGTTTATTCAAATATTCCTTAATTCCTGAATTAGCTTTCGTCATCCCTCGTGGTGTCGGCCGGCCTGCACTCGACTTTTGGGTGTCACGTGTACATCCGGGTCGGGATGTGCACCAATGGTGCGAGCTCTCATCTTTCCCGGAAAATTTTAGAAAAAACCTGTCTCCCACCATTACCTAGTCTCAGAATCTTAGGTACTCGTCGATTCTCCAAAAGAAACAGAAATTCCCAGCTTGATCATGATCGAGGGTCTCTGTGCTTTGGATGACACCTTTACTAACCGAGACTATATATTTCTACAGTTTCAATTACACACGAGAAAATTGCATGGACTATTAATTTTCGGGTACACTTTTCAAGTATCCTGAAATTTCTTTATCATGATTTCTCTGTTTTATTTTGTTAATTGTGAGAAGGTGGTGGAGCTGTCACCTTTATGGTAAAATTACTAAATTTCCAGAAAGACATGCTGTCGAAGATTATGTAGTCTTACGTTACATGCTTTGATTCAAATCCATAGAAATACTAGTTACTTGAGACTCAGGATCTTTGAGGGGATATTTGTTGAAAAACTTATTTGTTTTAATTTCATCTGAACAGATCATATGTGCATTCACTACAGTCTACTTAGAAATGCACTTACGAAAGTACAAAATAATTTTTGTAGTGTCAATAACATCTTTTGCGAAACTTAAAATATGTGTGTTTGTCAAAATTGGACATAACTCAATATATGGAAGGTATGTTGACTGATGAAAGGAAGAAATTTTATACTGCTTCCATTTGTTAATTTTTCATGTCTAATTCATTTAATCCCCTCAAAATAAATAATTATTCATCTCCACCTTCACACATACGTACCTTAGAGAATTGTAAGAGCTATCCAATCAATCCAAAACTAATTATAGGCACCAAGGAGCGTGTCTAAATATAATAATTAGCGATTTGAAAAGGAACAATTGGAAATTGTTGAGAGTGAATCTCACATTCAAAAAAGAAGAGATTTTGCATGTGCCATAACTATAAGAGATTGGTTACTTTTCATATTATCAATAATTGTTTTATGGTGTAACCTCGAAGCTTATACATAAATCAATATACCGTCATAGCTTTCGGCAAACACAAGAGATCTTTTCACATATGTGAAATTGAAAAGAAAAGTACATTTCTTTTTATATTTCCTTTTGAGAAAGGACGACTAGATTGATGCAAGAAATTGCAAAAGAAAGAAAAAGATTAATACACACATGAGAATAGTAAAAAAAAAAAACTTCAATTTGCACCATTTATGCTCCTTAATCAACACGTATATATTTTTCGAGCATGTTAGGGATGGTCGTTTTGATACATCCGGAGCCAAATATCCATGTGTCAATATTAAGTCGAGATATGCTGGTCGACATCCTATGAGGGATGACGAAAGTCACAATGTAGTGTAGTGTAAAAATCCTAATGAATTAAAACTAAAGTCTACTTTGAAATGAAATTCAAATAAGTGCGATTACAGGGCCCAAAGTACAAAATAACCGGTCTTAGAGCATAGCCAAAGTGCGTAACGTCAAAATAATTTTATCTAGTGGAATAGGCATAATACAACTAGTAGGCAAAAATAGTTATTTACAATGAAGTTTGACGGATGTCGAGAACCACCGGTAAAAACTGCACTTGCCACAAGATCGTATTTTAAAACTTGGACGGGCGTAAAACATAAAATGTGAGTGGGTAAAAATAAAGATTTGATAAAACCTTTGCTTTCACAAATAATAACCCCTCGCTACTGAAAATCATGTAGTTCCAAATCATACTATGAATAAGTATGAAAACAAGTAAGTGATAAAAATATAGCGATTGTGTGGGCATACGGGTAAATCACAATATCATCGACTAATAAAATATTGCTCATCAACGATATGCGACACACAAAGTCCATGCAATAGTTACATGGAGCAGTTTGGGTGTAACATACATATGTTGATCTTACGATTACGTGAAGTAGCTAATCGCGTCACATCACGAGTCCTAGCTGCCTAACACAAACTAGTACATGCGGCATCTACAATGGATCGAGTGAGCATACTTGGTGCAGATGTGAACATACACGTGAGCATGTCCTAGCACGGGCCAGTACTACAGGGTGTAAGCATGTATGATGAGCATATACAATACTACGAATATGCCACTAGCCATATCATAACTTAACTCGGCATCACTAGTAATATTTCTAGGTACGCGTGATATGATGTAAAACATTTAATAAAACATTCGTGGAAACTATATAAGTATAGTAGGTTCAAAACAAAACCCACTCATTGATACATAGTTGGGTCGTAGTTGCCTCGCCTTGCTTGACTTTTGTACTCCTTGTGATAAGTCTCACCTATATGAGATATCACAATAGTAATGATTAAACTATAATAAGGGTTACTAATTAAACTAATAAAAAACACTTATCCTTGGTTTGCTCAGTGGAGGTTGGCTCTTACCGAAAAATACCATACATACGCCTCAGGTAGTGCGCATTGTCATGAGTCCCTCGCGTCGACGGAAGTGAAAAAGTGATCCCACGTGCCCCCACGAGCTGGCTGCCTCGGCTCACGGCGGCTCTGTGCGAGGAGTCGACTCAAGCTGGTCAAACTAACGGCATTGATTGATGCCATTAGATTTGGAAGGTCGATATCTCAGGTTAAATCTATGAATATTCTAATGACGTTAAATGAATATACCTAAGAATATTCTCGGTTTGGACCGGGTTTGAGCCGGTTCTTGACACCACTGACCCGGTTTGGACCGGGTCCGGGCGGAGTCCACCGCTTATTTGTCCTCATGTTGTTGTAGCCATCTGAACTTCTGGCAGATTTTGAAAAATTTTCAAAACTTCATATCTTTTCATTTCTGAGTCAAATTTCACGTTCTTGTGTAAAATGAAGCTAGATATGAGTAGAATGAGATGGTACTGTTTAAGGGTTTTGAAAAAGTGAGGTGGGAAATGGCACGAAATTGGTGAAGAGTCTTGAATTTCTCTCGAGTATGATCTACTCCAAATCACGGCAAAACCACAATTTAGTATGAAAATTGATCTACTCAACAAGAGGAAGCTAATGGTGGTGGGTTTGAAACCTCACATTGGTGAAATTTGCGAGAAACTAGCCGAAAAAGCTTTCGGTTCTTCCGTGTATGATTTGTTTGTCAATTGGCGAGGAGTTTGGGCAATTGGTTTCTTTGTTGAACTCGGTGAGTTCTGACGAACAAGTTGTTGTTGTTGGTGGTGGTGGTTTGGCTCGATTGAAGAAAATGACATGACTCTTGTTGTTTGTGAGTGTTTCTACGAGAAGAAGAAAGAAACGAAGAAAATGAGGAGAGAGAGAAGGAGAGGAAAAATCGAGGGAAAAGAGAGAAAAAAGAGCTTTGGGTTTCCAAATTAGTAGGGTAGGGAGTCTCTCGTGGCATGCAACACAACACTCCCAAAACGAGGGGAGATAAATATTTAAATGTAACTTTTTGTTACACGTCGGAATCGCTACATTCGCTCACATTCGTGGTGGCCAGACTACAAGAATACGATAAGTAAGTCAAAATTAAAGGATTCCAAAACGTCCATGTAAGACTTCCACTTAACCCGTTCGGGGGCATTTTCGTCAATTTACAACTTGGAGAAATAAAATACAATAAAGTGTTAGGGAGCGGAGTCGTCACATCATCCCAATTGTTCTTTACTGCCTCCTAGATACTCTTCGTCAAAGCTGATCTTCATCATCGGCATCATTGGCCAGCATCGACATTCGATCATCCTCCACGCCGCCAAGAGCTTTTTAAGATTGGATATAATTTCCTTATAGTTATAGCCAAATGCAATCCAGTTTTCAATTGCTTTATTTCAACTGCATGTGTTTGTGTGGGTGATGAACTTTCACGTGAAGAAGCCTTTCCACGTTATACTTCTATAAAAGCTTTCACCGCTTGTTTACCCAAGTTTAATTATGGCGTACTGCTGCCGGCTCGTGCGCTTGTTTGTTTGCAGTAATCGCAAACGACTCCATGTTAACAACCCCGTATTATAATAAATTCTCACGGTACCTATTTCCATACGATCTGGTTGGGGAACAAGATGAGCATATAATGTAAAATAAAGAACACGAATGTATATAGATGCAGATCAGCAAACAGAGGAATAAGTAAAATAAGAAAATACAGAAGTGTAAAACAGACTTGATCAGCAAAGGAGATTAGTTTAATAGAAATAAATAAAATAAGAAAATTTAAGAGATTGTTTTATGGCACCTTACATGTGTTGAATCCGCTCTACTTCAAAATTTAATATTAAATTACTTATATGTCCCTAAATGAAATGACAATTTAGTTAAACCTAATATGTCTCCTATCGGATTTGGTTTCCACAGGTTAACTTAGGAAACAAGTAAGGTTATAGTTTAATAAGGACTATACCTTGTACACTAAGTCTTGTGATAAACCAGTTTGATTGGAATGTAATTAAGGGATTTCTTGTGGACTTAGTAATCCCACACAGGCTTTGGTATTCAGGTTGTAGGCTTTTAGGGTTTCTAATATAATTAAGTTTTATGGGTAGAGACTTTATTAGACTTATGCCTATAAATACTTGAGGTCCCTTACTCATATTGCAATCATCACAAAACAAACATACATGTAGTTTAATGATTAAGGTGTAGTAGTGGGGAGAATGTCTCGAGAACAGCACTACTTGCTAAGAAGTTCCACCTTTTTGATTAGTATGTCGTGTCATTCGTCAAAGGTTAGTATTTATATTTATGTATTTTAATGGCATGGGTGATGGGACTAACATTTAGGCCTAAGAAGGTTTTTTTCTGAATATGTCCAGAAATCATTTTAACTTTAGATAACTTGTATATATATGCTAATATTCCGTTTCTTCGAGCTCTCAAACTACTCCCACCTTCAATTTGTGAAACAAAACCTAATATAAGATTGTTATAATTTCTTGCAGCCTTGAAGGGCAAGGTAACCAGAGTTTCTATAGTTTGTTTCAACTGCTTGTGCTTGTCTGGGTGATGAACATGTGTGTGGGATCAGAGGAGAAATGAAGATATTAGAAGATTCTTACATGAATGATAAGAGGGAGAGCTTTATACAAAAAGCTTGCTGAAGACTAATTAACAGACTTCAACTTCATTAGATTCAGACACTCGCAGAATCCTAGAGCTTTACATTATATTAGTCTCAGCCACACATCTTATAAAATTTTAGACTTGGCATGGTCTACTAAATTAATCAACACTGACTCCAGTAATATTAATTCAATATGAGATTAATTAATTTATATACCAAACGAACTTTCTAAGTAGAGAGGAGTGGGGACTGAAATCGTGTTAAACTGTTAATACACAAATTAAATGGTCCATGCTTGCAAAGATGGATCTAAAGACCAAGACTCAGAGAGTTGACCTAATTTACTAATTAGTTTGTCTTATGTAATGATAACATGACGTTACTTGTTCATTGTTTTATTTATTTATTAATTTGTGAACTCTATGTTTACTCTTTTTGGTCAAGAAAAAACCCTTTATTTTACTTAATACCAACAAAAATGCATACAGACTTGTCAAGATAGATCAAACGCAGAGACTCCAAAGGTTGACCTTTGTTAATATGCAATAATAACAAAATTAAGAAGGAAGTTTTTAGTTTGTTCATCTCTCTGTTCAAGTACGGCATGACCTCAGAAAATAATATTATTGTTAGAAATTAAATTTTGTCAATTGGATATATATATTTGTTAAATTATTCATGTCTCCATTATTGTTTTTAAATCAGTTCCTTAGCCTTTATTTTTTATTTTATTATCGAAACCCCGTTGAATTATAATCAACAATCCTTAAACGATTCCTTGAGTTTTGCAATTCACTCTAATTTTCAAAAACAAATGATTTCATCTTAAAAATAGAACAAGAGTTTACATCCACACTTTATAGGCAATGGCTATCTACTACCTTGACACTTTGCGCCATAAACGTACGGTACGTGCATGGGGAGGAAGTGAAGAGAAGAGAAGAGAAGAGGGAAGATCTTGTATACGTACCCCAAACTCCACATGCAATTATTAACTAGCGGATTTCCTGACACTCTAAATGTCAGAATCAAGATCCATATATATGACCAAACATTTAATAATTTAGCTTATTTAAGCAAACACAGAAAATGATTCATGAAGGAATTAGTGAAAACTTCAAAGCATAGCTGGAATAAGGGAAACGATCCATTCTCCCACAATGCCAAGTTGAAAGATCTAAGTGCTCCACAATCAAAACATACATATCTCGCATGAGATAAGATCGCTGAGACGTCAATCGTCAAATTCAAGAACTAATAGCAACACAACATGAGTTTTTATTTATATAAAGGACCCTATTTTTCTTACAATACTACAAATTTTCTCAGATGCTTCTGAATTAAAAGTACTAACTGATGTCCTTAATCGCCAAAAACCTCTGCCTCATTTGCCAAAAACCCTAGATCTAGAACTTTCACAGTCGCCGGCCCCATATTCCGGCTTGGGGCAGGTGGCAGCCCTCCCCTCTCCCTCCTAGCCTCCTCCTCCCACCTCTGTTCTCCCTCCCACCCATTCATCCCCTTTGTTTCTTGGCTCCGCTCTCACCCTTCCCCACCCCATCCTCGACCCCGCGCCTCATCTTCTTTCTCGTTTCCCCTTCTTCCTACGGTGTTTCCATCACTCATCCGTAGTTTGGTTGAGTCTGGATATTTTTGTTTTAACGAGAATGAGCCAATTTTTTGCTCCTAAACTATGGAGGGGGTGTTGCCATGGGTGATCCCGGCGTTGGCTTGCCTTGGTGCCTGCGACGGTTGGTACTGAATATGAAGTCGTGGTTTCTCTCAGTGGATTGGGCTTTCCTGGGGCTTTGCCCATGGAAACTATCGTTCGGCCCACTTATATTATGGGTTCGTAGTGGTGGCGGGCTACAGCTGTGCATCGGCGGTGAATTTTGGCCTGGCAACCCCTCTGCCACCCATGCCGTTGCCGTTTTCTTGCTAAAACTGCGACCCACGCCGGCCGGAAGAAATTATTGGCTGCTCGTGGTGCTTTCAAATCTTTTGCAGGTTTATGGGCTCGTGGCGTTACGATGATGATGAGCTTCCATACCACCCCACCCCTTCTAATGCGCTGTCCTGGCTACAGTGGGCGTCCCCACATGACCTGCTACCCGACTCATGCCAATTATGCACATGCATTTCAATGTGGACACATCATGTCAGTTTGTTTTTGAGTTGTTGTTTGTGGCTTTAGCGAGTTGTTTGTGTCGCTTCCCGACGATTGTGTACTTGCTGATTGTGATGGCTTTATGTGAGGGTTTCGTTCTGTCTATCGTCTTTGTGACAAATCTACTTCCGGGACTCGTTTCTTGTGGTGGTCTATGTGGTAACCGTATAAGGTTTGAAATCATTTGACTTTTGTGTGAATTATCTCAGATTAAGAAATTGAAGAGATATTGAAAACATGTACCCATATGACACCTCTTGCCAGTGATTGTTCGTAGTAATGGAACTCTATCACTTGTGTAAAAAAAAAAAAAAAACCTGACGTCCTTAATCAAGGAATAATTGAACATCACTTTTATTACAAAATTATATATAAAAATAAGATGATTGAGATGCATGGTTCCATCTCGGCCCCTTAGTCTTCTCCATTATCTAGATACTATCCTTTGCGTCTTCGTCATCGACATCGTCCTGATCATCATCCTGAATAATATCCTTTGGGTGAGCATTAAGATTGGCTATAATTTCCTTATAGGCCAATGTGTAAACTAGTAATCAGAGTCTCAATAGCTTGTTTCAACTGCATGTGTTTGTTTTGGGTTTATGAACAGACGTCATGAAGAAACCTATCCACGTTATGCTTCACCAAATCTCTGACTGCAATTTTAGCAAAACTCATGGCAGAAATTGCCTGTTCCTTCATACGCTTGTTTGTTTTGCAGTACATCGCAAATGACTCGCAATTGTTCTCAAACAGGTTGTAGTCTCCAAAACCCTTGTTGCTGTTGAGCATGTCGTTGAGCATGTCGTTGGCACGACGGATGCTGTAGATCTACACCGAGTCAGAAGGGCCGTCGTGCAAGTCCTGGCATTTTTACGACAGAGTGATGATAAGATACATCGTATTCGAAGCGGTAAAGCCCATGGCCATGTAGGAAGCAGTCAACGCAAGTTTTAGTCACTCCTCGCGCCATCTTTGGGTGATGCCCGCAGTTGTTGCATTTAGTATTCCCAATCATCCATAATTTCTTGTTTGCAACTTGTGTTCTATTGTAGTGGATCACCCTATCTGCCTCCACGCATATTCCTGAATATGTTTATACCAAAAATCAATCACCTAATATGTATAAATTAACTAAATAAATTATACTGAGAGTGAATTAGGGTGTTAGGCCCTGTGTGGATTGCTTCTTGAGGGTTAAAATTAAGCATTTTCTAACAGCCAAAAAATACTTCTCGACTTTGTTTGACCAAACTTAGATGTACTTTGACTCGTAAAAAGCATTTTTATGGAGAAATCGTATGCGGATACTTTTACGCTATTTCACTTAAAACGCCCAAATTTTATAAAAATTTAACATGTTTATAAAAGCGTTTTCAGAGAAACAATGACAAACATGCTCTTAATTACTGACCGTGGTGGGAGTATGTGTGCAGTTTCTATGGTATAGATGTGATCTCCTGGCTGGATCTGGGACTTATCAACCTTGTTTGAGATCAGTCCCATCTCTCTCTCTATTGGGGTTACTCGATCTATCTTTGAAAAGACAAATTTAGCAATTATTGTGATTAGCTAGAATCAGCTGCTAATACTTTTTATAATAATGGGCAGTGAAATGGTCTTACAAATCAACAGTACTGATTAATAATAATGATCATGATAATTAACTAATCATACAAAGCACTAAAATAAACTAATCAGTACAGTTGGTGAGAGTGGGAACTGAAACCGTGTGACATGTACAATTAATTAAACATACAAATTGTAATTTGCCAAGATGGATTATCTAAAGACCAACAAGACTCTAGACGGATCTTTTTCGTCTTTCCTTCCTTTGCAACTTATTTACCTCTCACTCTCAAACACCAAAATGTACAGCTTGTGAGATTAACACACAAAAAAAATGCACAATTTGTGACATTAACTGTTAATATATGCAATAATTAATAACAACAGGATGTTTTAGTATGTGTTTCATCTATCTTTCTGTCCAAGTGCATGCATAGATATAGAAAATAATATTATTGACTAAATATTGTCTAATTGGATGTAAGGTTTTAGTTGTTCATGCTTTGTTTCCCCAAAAAAATTTATTACATTTTAAAAGTTTTATTGAAACCCCTATTAAATATAATCAACAATCCTTAAGCGATGCAAACATGGACTCAATCAAGTTGGTTGTAATGTGCTCCCTTCCCGCACTCAAGTTTAATTTTTCTCCCCTTATAGTTTAGATAAATTTAGTCTAGAATATTACTTGTATTGAAAAAAAAAACCAAATCCTTAAACTATTCCTTGAGTTTACAATTCAGTCATTAATGTTAAAATAAAAACCTTGATTGGTACATACCATTTAATAGTCTGACTATTGGATGATCCTAGATTAATTGCGGTGGGCTTCATATTGAAGGATGGTATCAATTAACATATGATTTTCCTTAATTGTAGGATCTAAACAATGTAATTATGTGTATAGTTGACTTCCCTAGAATAGGCTTTGTCTTTGTACAATATAAAATATGTAACTTGGTGTACAGAAAGAGAATCAATCAAATATTGAGAGTTTTCTCCCAAACTTCCAATTATACTCTACGATCAAACCCTAGTCATCTCAAGTTTTACGCTCCAGAATGAATGTTTTGAGCGTTTAATGATCGGGCCAGATTAAGATGATATGCCTTGCAATTGGCAGCAGAAAACGAACAAATTAAAGAGTTCACACTAGAGGCAATGGCACTTTGCGCCATTGACGTGCATGGGAGGAGTAAGTGATCTTGAAGAGAAGGAATTATCATTCGACTCCCATTTTGTACTAAAGCAAAGTAAACCGTTGAGCATCAATATAAGACATGAAGGCCTCATTTCGTTTTTGGATTAGATTGGAATGAATAACATATTATATTTCAACTTTCGGCACAGTTATTTACCGAGTAAACTAGGCGTTTTAGCCACATTTTAGGGGGCGGGTTGCTTAATCCACCAGCCACTTGAGCTCTATTATTTTCCAGGCTAACTGCCACTGGAGAAATTGTTTGAATTGGAGGGGGTCTTTTTTTCCGAGCATGTGTATCACATTAATTGGAACATTTGCACTGACTTATCCTCAGAAGGTTGGTTAGTCGAGACCAAGATGCCATGAGATTGGTAGTAGACTGACTGTAGATGTTGGTTTCAAGCTGAGAAGATCATTGCTAGTGCTTGGTTGATGTAGTATTAAACTTAAGCTAGGACACTGGTAGAGGATATATATATGCCGATCGAGCCTTAATCTGATGGAAGCGCCCTGGGCTTGTGGTGGTCAGTTGGTCTGCATGGAGGCTGGAGCACGCTCTTCCGTCACATTTGGTTCCAGGCTCGGACCATATATGAACATGTCAGATGAAGCCCGCAGCTCGGATCGGACCATGTGTTTCTTCTCTTTATTTTTCTCTGTTATTGTCTAGCTGAATGCTCTTTCTTCCATTTTCTGTTTGGTGGTGGTCTGATCGGTTATATATTCATCCAACAAGATCGATCAGACAGGAGTTTAGGTGGTGGAGGGTACTGCTAGGTGACATTGTGGTGGAGCATCAAGTTATTTAGACCTTCTCGTGGCTGTCTCGGCTCTCCCACTTTCATTGAGGCTCCGGATGAGACAATATCAAAGCACATGGTCCGCTCAGCGCACTTAGCTAGGCAGGCTACCCGGAACTGTGGAAGAGTGATTTTGGGGACTGATTTTTGAGATTATTCCCCGCGAGAAAAAAATTGAGAGATAGAGGAACAAACCGACGCGGATTTTTGCTTGGAGTCGGCCAGGAGTTCCCACCCTACTGTTTTGACGTGTCAGGGTTTAGTATGGTCAATGAAGGACTTCAAGCGGGTCAAAGTCAAGAGCCTGGCTAGGGCTGCTAAGGTGCATTCATGCATACACACAAGAGATTTGAGTGCTTTTACCCATCATTGGAGCTACATCCACCGTACTGTATGTATATTGTATTTTGAGTATATACACCTCAATTGAACATTTACGGGTCAACGACTCACATAGAGAAAAGAACTCAAAAGTTTTTAAAGGCAAATGGAATCCTGCAAATGCGTGCACTGCATTATTTACTATTACATAATTACTATTGGATGATCATCTTCTCCCGCACCTCAATCGCATCAACTTATCACTCTTTACCGAGCAGCACAATCCAATCCTCTATTTTGCGCATGGGATATTTCTTTGCATTCCTTAAACCAATGGCCACTATCCCCACAAGAATCACAAAACTTCTAATAACACCTCCTTGCCAGTCCTTATGAAGCACAACGAGTGCTCACGAAACATACCTACATTGAAATTTGGAAAAATAACTAAAATTTGGATCCTATATAGAAATATAGCCACCCTTTTAAGATTATAATAATTATATGAAAGTTGATATGAAAGTACTAATCTATCCTTAATAACTAAATCTTCCTCATTTGCTTTTGCGACTGAAAGAACTATCGATTGCTTAGTAGGCATTGTCGTCTAGCTTCACTTTTCCACAATCCTTGCATCCCAAAAATTCCCATTTGTCTCTTTCCGACACTTGCCATAATTCATGTAATATATGACAATATCAAGCACTAATGCATGAGTAATTAGAAAACACAGCTTTAGAAAATCAATATGTTAAACTAGCAAAATATCCTTATAAACTCTTTGCATCTTTTTGTTCTTAAACTCCAATAATATAAAGTCAATTAGAAGTAGTAATCCCGAAAAAAACATTTCACAATCATGCCCTGGAATCACAATCATGCCCTAGAATGGAGTTACGCATTTCTTCGTGATCTTTTCCTCCCCACTGAGATGGGATTTTTGCAAACATGGTATAATAGGAATATAATCTCGTACCATGGGTGAAAAGGAAAAAAAATGGACCATTCATGAAATAAGGTGTAGGAGTTCTTTGCGCCCGTGGAGGCTAGAGATCCATGATTGGGAATCGGAATGTAGGTACTTGACCGGATGCCCCTCCGTTGATCTTGGCTTGCTTCATTGCATTCATGAATTCTTTGTTTGATTCTCAGGCTTCTTCCTCTTCCATTTTTTTACATCTTACCAATTATAATAAAAAGGGCAAGCAATCGGTCAAAGACATCCCAGTAGGAATTCCGGCAACACCAAAAGTATCCATTCTTAACACAATGAAACCGCCGACGAGGTTTAATCGTGTAAGATGGAAGGACACTAGAATGTAGCTATGTTAGGATTTAGGAGTTATGAAGGTTATATTGAAATAACTTATATCGAAACTTTTGGTTATAATTATCGTAAATTTGAAAGAGTGGCTAGAATTCTATATAGGTTTAAATTTTGGTTATTTTCAAATCTACATCCACGGTCCCTACAAACTATCTCATATCCACTGCCAATTTTAGAGCCCTCTGGGACCAAAACGTAGTACGGGCATTTGTAATCGAAGTGGTGGTCTTCTTCAAGACAAACTTCACAAAAATAACGCCCCTCTTGGATTAGGAGTTTTATCTTTTTCTATTTTGTCTAGACAGCATATCCTTCTCTTTGACTGTTTCTTCAAAAGTTTCATCGTTAGAATATAAAAGAAAATTCACATGTGCACAAAAAAAATAAATAAGAACATAAGGCATTATGAAGTTTTTATAGGGTTCTAAAAGGTGGTTATGATAAACGTTTTTGTTAAAGTATTTTTACTACAGAAAAATATTAAAATTTCTTAAAATTTTTATTTTCAAATCAAACAAAATTATTATACACGTCTTTTGTCACGTCTCGGATCAATTACTGTCGTAGCACGATATTGTCAAGCTTTGGGTCGACCGCCCTCACGGTTTGTTTACTGGGAACTCACAGGCAACACCCGATTGGGTCACCTATCATGGGATTGCTCTAGACCAAGCTTGCTTAACCCGAGTTCCGTGGAATCGGAAACGGTGAAGCTCCCAAAAGGCCTCGTACTAAATGGAGGTGGGCATGTACATATAAGACACATCACCCCACCTCTCGGATTCAATTCGATGTGGGATGTCCACAATGCTACATGAGATAAATCCTACCACATAAACTACATGAAATATTAATATTAAAGAGAATATTATGGACACAAAAATTAGGAATTAAATTAAATTCCTTAACAGAAAAAAGAAAATAACAACATTGTTTTCTCCTCAGATCACACGCAGGAGTCCCAAAATTCCAAATGATTTAGTAACAATTGAGTTTCAGAAAAGTAGATCAAAATTCATATACGGGAGATGAAGAAAATTATAATACTCAATTAGCATATGGAAAAACTCAGATAATCTTCTACTCCCTAAATTAACCCTAAAATAAAAATCAAAAAGCAAATCATTAGAATTCTGGTTATCGTTGTCCTCCCCCGTCGGAGCTTTGCCAGTTGGCCTGGACTCTGCCCTTCCCCGGACACTGATCCACGTCGGCCATGGCTTCGTCAGAAGAGAGAGAGAGTGCAGGAGTTGTGGTTTAGACTGAGCCTAGTTGTGACTATATAGGTGATAGATAACTGGCCTAGGGTTTGGAAATTTCGAAAACCTTATTTCAAAATATATTTGAAGTAATTAGAATCCCCAATTTTTTCACTTTTTGTAGACTAAACATCTGCTATTTTTCAAATTTTGATTATGATGCTTTCATCAACTGCTATCTCAACATTTTTTATTTTTAAAGATTTAAGCTAACAACTAATTGCCTATAATCTAGGAATTTAATTTCGTGAATTTTCTATTAAAAATTAATAATTGTTGTAGATAAAATATAACATGTGTTAAATGTGATTGTGTAAATCCTAGGTAGATATGGATTAGGCTATTCCGTTACGCCCAAGGATTAGTATCCTATTTTACTTGTACTTATTACTATAAATAAAGGCTTTGGTATGTGGAATATATGAATTACATATTCCACATACACTACGGTTTCACCAAATTCTCTCTATTCTTCTCTTGCCGCACCCTTCACTCGTCTGTCCACAACACGTTATCGGCCACGCTGTTTCATTATTCCCGAGGGAATTATCTGGGTTACGGCCATCTTCAATCATGGGGAGTATTAATTTCCAATAGTTTTTTACTTTGATTTATTTATTTTTATTGAATTAATATATTGCTATTGATTCAATTTTCCCCCTCTTATTTTGAACAAGATTCCAGCGCATTGACGGTAGGCTCAGGAGTTGAAAGCAATCTGCCAAACAAATTGTTGACCATCATGTGGCCAAATCCGAGGTTCTTCAAAACCCGGTCTCGATTGTCGATATTTTGTCGAACACGATTGCATGAACCTTCACCATGATGCATAACCCAATTTTTACGCGTTTAAAAAGAATTGTGATCTTATAAAATATTGTGTTAACATGGAGGCATTTAATATATAAAATATATTAGAGTGAATTTGATGATCGTGAACGAAGGAAAAATCAAGGTTTTTCTTATTTTTTTTTTTTTCGCTTTTCTAAAAAAACATCAAATTTGGGCACTACGAAAAAAGCGGAAATTCTTTATCGAAAAAAAATTTTCGTTTTGAAAAATAAAGAAAAAAAAAAAACCACAATCGAATGAAATAGGCTAGAGCGGCCGGCGGCGGAGTCGTCGGCAGGAGCGAACCCTCCCAGAGCCGAGCCGACATCGGCTGCGGCGAGCCGACCCAAGCGCTCAGGCCAGGCCGGCCCGGCTCCGGCCCGGCCCCAACCCAGGCCAGGAGGTAGTGGGCTCCTCTTCCTCTCGGCCGACTCGCTTTGTCTCGGCCCGGCTTGCACCCTTGGCCCATCTCTTGGGCGGCCTTCCCTCCCGGCCAGGCTGGAGCTCAAGACCCCCTGCCGGCCCGTTTCCCTTCTCGTCGGCCACGATGGGCTTGAGGCTCCGGCGCGAAACCACGACCACTGTGAGGCTACAGGTTTCGGCCAAAAAATTTTTATTTTCTTGCTGACGACGGGGAAAACAAAGTTGGACTGTAGCTCCAACCACGACCCACCAAAAGTTATTTGGGTCATATTTGCAAACGAAGGTCTAGTAGACACATATTTCACTTTACCATTCACAATATATGTTAGAATTTATTATTTGTATTATTTTTGTTCTATATATTGCGTTTGATTGCGGTATATATGAACTTGGGATTCGTAAATTCGAACAGAAGTTCGAATAAGTGCCATGAAACCTGAAGTTTTTCCTTAAAAAAATTAAATACCAATGAAACCCAGTAGTTTTTCATGAATTTAAGCAAACCATGTCTTAGAACGAATGTTCTAAATTTTATGATTATGAAGAATTTTATTTCCCATAACCATAAGCACTAACCACAATTTTTGTTCCCTCCATCTAGTGGACTTTAGAACGGGTAACAAGTGGACTTCATAACATGGGAGTTTTAGGAAAAACTAATTTATGTGGGCCTGAAATTGTGAAGCTCCCACTTGACTGCGAAGTTGAGAAACATTGAAGCCAACAATACGACGTGGATAGAGCTAAATAAGCCTCAGTCATGATCTTCATCGAAGACTTATGCAAGCATTATAAATGGAAGTACCTCGCGATTCATGGCTCTTTTGACTCGCTCTACGGATCGTTCTAATCATGCAAAGATGATCTTGCCGAAACAAGACACCTTGCCCGAAGCAAGACACACTTTGTCGAAAGCAAGACATACCTTACTTAGAAGCAAGACATATCTTGCCACGACACAAGGCATGATTGAACTCAAGTCAGGTGAATAGGTACAGTCCCAGTTTGCATAGAATCCGATTGAATTTATTTGGAGAATATTTTCTCGTCCTTCCATACCTCTAAAATGCTCCACGAAGAAGCACCAGAGAGTGGAGGTTCACTAAATTCTCGGATCGATACTACCACTTTGCTCCTTGAAAACCTGGCGGTGGCGGCGTGGCCAGGTGATTCGGTGGAAGTGCCGACGGTGTGATCCGGCTTCGAGTGGAGCCTACCGAATGGTATAGACTCGGCTTGTGGGAAGTCTACCGAGACGGTATAGGCAGTTTCGGTAGAAGTCTGAACGGCATGCCCTACTTCGGGGATGTGCGAAGGTCTTGCTGTTTCGGCGGAGGTGTAGAACTTAAGGCTGTTTTGAGGCTACGAATCTACTCTTCATTCTTGGTACGGAAGTCTTGAATAGTGGTAGAATCAGGGTCGGCTAGGGGTGGCATCACGACCAAACATGTGATCCCTTGGCAACTAAGATAAACTTCAAGAATAAGGGGCAGTATTCAGAACCTCGCGATGCAAAATCTACCTCCCATTTTGATGGAATAGATCATTGGTTATGCACTTATTTATGCCCTACCAATGTTGTTGAGGGTACCATTCGCATAGTCAATTTGTGAGACTAATTTTTGCTTCACCTAACACATATGGGAAAGCAGAATTTTGACATGGAAGGCCATGTTGGCCGAACCGCTATCTTTTGGTTTAAGTTTTGAACAATTTTTCCTTTTTGTTTGGATGATTGTTTTGGTATTTGCTTTAAATTTTGGATATTATTATGGATATTGTCCTCGAATATGAGTTAATTGAATCATGTTTCTTATACATGTGACCGCATTCAATTAACATGTGATAGAGCATAAATGTGGAAGTTAGTATGCGGATGAACGTGCGACTGCCGCTGCTTCATACCTAAATCACCCCCTACGAAGCAATTCGGGTCTACCTAGCACGATTAAGGGCAATGGCAACGCACCTCGTTGTATTAATAGTGCTTGAATTACTATTAAGGGCCTTATATTCTCCGTTCGAGAGCGTCATTGAGTTATAAGGACTGAAGTGATGATGATCATAAAAACCATTTGTGAAAATAAGTGGCCATTATCTTTGCATCACCTTCCAAAATATGAAGCACGAAGCTATGTTTGGGGCCAATAGACCTCCCAGGTGAGACATGCCACATATAGGCTGGCTTGAAGCGGGTGATTCGAACGGTTTACTTGCTTTGGCACGACCATTTGGAACATCGAGGTCAAAACACGATGCAATGTGTTACACAATGCATAACCTTACACACGAAGTAAGGATTTTGTGCCTACAAGCACACTTTGCCAAGCACGCTCGTTGGGGAAGTGGATTTTACATCATCCCTAGCAAAGTTACTACATAACCCTCTTTCCTTTGATGGATCGAAAGGGAATAATGTGGACTCTTTCCAGACTTCCAAAAATACGGACCATGTAAAATATGGTTTGGTTGATATATGTTTACAATGGTCACATGTACGGCTCACATACACATTCTTTGCTAAACTCACGGCAATTCTTGCCAGGGCTCACCACCCTAATTATCCACGCCCAAAGTCTGAAGGCTTGGATAATGCGGAGAGTTTATATGAGCAGTATTCGATAAGTATTGCATGTTTTTGGGCTTGAAATTGAACATTGAATTCCTATGTTCAACCCCCAAATAGCCTCGCGAAGCGATCATAAGCGCATTATCAATTGATCGCCGACCTTGGTGAGCACGAAACTTTGATTCTTGCCTAAGTATGCAATCTTGTATGCGGTATGTTGGTCCGCTTTGAGGCCCATTGCTACCCGATACTTTATAGCGTTACAATTGGTTGCTGATTTTGAACACGTGTTTCGTGTTCACATATTTTGGGTATGCACCTTACGCCATGTGCGCCGCCCCCTTGATATTGCGATATGGGTCCTGAAGGATGTGAATCTTTGTCGGTGTGATTCTCCTTGAATTAGCTCTTTAGAGCCCTTACCTTGATCTCTTTACCCGCCATTTTGCGGATTGTCTTCCCTTCGATGAGACGAGTCTTCCCGCCGTTGGGGGAGACTAAAACGTCAACGTTCCTGAAGAACGGCGCGAATTATCGTGGACGTCCCAGTATGTCTCGTCTCGTCCACAGTATTCCTAGATTTCGAGTATTGCTCGGGCAGGCTTTCTGATCTAGATAAAGTAGTAGTCCTTATATACATTACAAACATGCACACCCAGGATAGACGTACCTAACCGGACGTCGAGTCGGCATCGCTTGAAGGGTGTGCCGCCACGAGAAGGGCGGTTGGCCCATGCACTGTTGGGCGGCACAGTACGCCGACAGCCTTAATCGTCTTGTTCTCGGCACAGCCATGACGAATCCCACTCGGATTCGAAGGATTCACCTCCCTAGAAGTGGAGAAGTATGGCTACATGAATCCTTCCTCGTTCGCTATCTCGGCCATTCCACCTCATGAAATTAATCCGGATTATCCAAGGATTGTCTAGTCTTGGTCCATTATGCATGCGTGGATGAGTTAATGGAATTGGAATGAGATTATCATCGATGATATTCACGTATATGGTAGCTACCCGAAATAGTGAAAACGACGATATCGAGCTATAGTTAATTGATGAATGTCGACATAGAGGCTGATTGAGGTGGCTTGGAAACAAGCAATCGGAGTCGAACTTGATTCACTTGCGAAACGTAAAGTGTTTGGGCTCGTAGTTCCTACACTTCCACATGTAAACCCGTTTGTTACAAGTGGGTTTTCGTAAGGAATCGAAATGAGAAGAATGAAATAGTGCAATGAAGCACGCCTTGTGGCGTGAGTTTCTACCAACGCCCGAGATTGATTACGGTGACTTATTTCCCAAGTAATGGACGTTATAACGTTCCAACACCTTATCGATTTGGTAGTTTCCGAAAAACTGAATATGCGGCTTATTTACGTGGTTGTAACGTATCTATAGGGATCTTGATACGGAAATATATGTGAAGTTCAGAAGAACTTATAGACTAATCCAAATAGTTCTGAACCACAGAACACCTGTATTGGATTGGGAAGCTTTCACTTTGCAGTTGGAACAATCGGCGGATGTGGTATACCATTTAAGTGAATATTTGATCGGTTAGGGATATGTGAATAAACTACGCCCTAACGTGTACAAAACCGAATTTGCAAAAGTTGCGGAGTCTATGTCGATGACTAAATCTCATAGACTCTGGAAGAGCTTGAGAAAAGCACCTCGCACTGCAGAAGTCGGAATTTGAGATGAAAGATCTTGGGAAAGCTCATTTATGTCTTTCGACCAAAGTTTCGAGCAAAGTTCGGATGGTATTACGGGTCCACCAATCGAGACTACACCCGGAAGGTGTTGCCTTTGAGTACACCCGCTGACCGTTCATCGCTAGATGCAAATGAGATCCTTGAAAAAGGTTGTGGAACTTGAAGTTCTATATCTAAGTTCAATTAGCGCTTTTATTGTACTTAGCTCATTTGCATTATGCATGACATCTCATTCGTTGTTGATCTTTTTGGTAAGATACAACATTGCGCCTACTTGTACCACCAAATAGGTGTTAAAGACGTTTTCCGTTACTACGGATTTGGGCTGTCTATCCCTACGCATCTCGAGTGCTCCTGACCCACTTGGTTATCGAATGATGCCTACCTTGTGGGATCGTTGATACGAGACTATCCACATCGATCCGCACAAGGCACGTTTCCAAGCCGGATTATGTCTTTCTGGATTAGGAACACTTCAATATCTTGGAGGTCAACCAAATAGACCTTAGTTGCGGCGATCTTCAAGCTCATCGCCATACACGAAGCCACTTACAGTGTACATGGGAGCATATTCGAAGCACACGTAATTCTTCATCCTTCGTTTGAGTTCCAACGGGCAGATTTATGAAGACTGCGTCGTATGTATCGACCAGGACCATGGCGTGCATCGAGAAATTGACACCAAGCATGTGCGTGCACACATCATATCGGCATGAGCATCGGAAGATTGAAGTCAAGCATATCGATCAGACAGACATAACGGACCTCTTCACAGAAGTCATTGCCGAAGAAGCTTGTTCGAGGATTTGGTATATTACCAAATTTTCTCATTTGCTACGCTTGTAGTTCTCGGGGGAGTTTCGTCGAACTCGGGAGTATCTGAAGTATACTCACTTGACCTTAATGTACTCTTTCCTACGATCGGGATCATTTTTCCCATTGGGTTTTTGTTGCGACTAGGTTTTAACGAGCACCCATTATTGGTGGTCATACCCCTTGTGTGTTTTCTTACTACTTACGTCTTGAGAAGATGTTAAGTATGACATTGCATTAACTTCAGCTTTTACTACCCAGACTATGGGTTTTGTCCGTCTTGGGTTCATAGCCCGGAGTTTTGTGAGTTTTTATTCTTTTTATATGCAAGTTCCCTATATGAGACTCGAGTGTTCTCTACTTGTGCCTCTGGTGACTTCATCAAACATCATCATCTTGAAGATGCGATGCGATATCTACTTGAGTATTTGCCTCAAAGAGTGTTGTAGATAAAATATAACATGTGTTAAATGTGATTATTAAATCCACAGGTAGATATGGATTAAGGGTACATTAGTTACGTGGGGATTAGTATCCTATTTTACTTGTACTTCTATTACTATAAATAAAATTTGGTATGTGGAATATATGATTACATATTCCATACACTTCTGATTTCACCAAATTCTCTCTATTCTTCTCTTACAGCACCTTCACTAAAATCATCCACAACAATAATTTAACTAATTCCACATTATCGGTGAAAAAGTAATTTTTCAATTAAATACATCTATTTCTATTATTATATATAAATTAGTCTCTTTTTTTTTTGTGAATAAATAAATTAGTCTCTTCCTCCATTAAAAAAAGTCATCAATACTTTCATAACAAAACTTCATTAATTTATCAAAATTTTTTGTATAAATACAAAAAGAATGTCATTAAAACTTATGGTGCAAAACTTTCATTAATTTATCCATAGCATTTTTAAATTTTTTAAATATTTATCCATTTAGTAGGGGATAGATAACTGGCCTAGGGTTTAGAAAATTTAAAAAAACTAACCCATTTTGAATGATAATCAGTTTTAGGCCCACTTCCTTTCTTTTTTTAGGAAATTTTGAAAGTTAACCCTTTTCAAGGCATATAATTAATGACTTTTAGAGTGTTTGGAAATACTTTTAAAATACCCTTTGGGGAAGTAAAGGAAGCAAAATAAATGTATATTGTAGTTCACTGGTACAATAGTTCATATCACTTGTACATTGTAAATGTATATTGTTCCTTCTTCAAGCAGTAACGATTAAAAAAAATATAATACAGATTCACTATGCAATTAGTATTATGATCCTCCTTCCATGTTGTACCTTCTATTGTCTTGCCAATTATTTGATTAAATTGACCTACAATAAGAATAAGAAAAAAGAAGATATTTTTTTATCACATATAAGGTCAGGAAATCAATTACGACATAACAAATATATAACAAATAAAAAAATAAAGGGTTCATTCAACTTGTCTATTTGGCTAAAACGTTAATATGTGCTTGTAAGTGGGCACTGATATAAGAGAGCTAGGGCCTAGGGGAGGGCATTGAATGAATTAGTTATGAAGTAGGAGAGAAATTTTGGTAGGGGGCGCCATCAGTTCTATTTCAATCAGGATGAAATATATTATAAACAAAGAATGAGGAATAGATATTACCTGTAAGATAATACTGCTGATTGATATTGTTGACTGAATAATGCTGCTGTTGCTGGTGTAGTGGAACAACAACAGAATCTACCATTTTACTTGCTACCTTCTCATGACTCTGTTGTTCTAAATTTAAAGGGTAACCAAACGAGGCTGAATCCGTTATAACATCATCGTTATCACGAAGATAACCCGAATTGTTAATATTCGTGATTCCACCATTCCAATTACCCACCAAATCTGACAAGGATTTGTTAAAACACATTCCTTTGTAACTTGGAACAATATGGTTTTCACGATTCTGCTGCTGCTTATACCTTTTAGCTCATCAGGAAAGCCATCCCTATACTGTCCGTACGCACCAAGCACTGGATCTTTTTGCCTCAAGAGCTTCCATACCAACGATTCAGCGACCTTTCTCCGATTGGGTTCATCGACATTTCTTGACCATCTTCGTCACGTTGCTTCTTGAAAACTTTGTGTACGGAGAGGAATTCCCGAGTTCTATCAACGGGAAAATAAGAGCCAATACCAACCAGCATGACACTTTTCCTTTGATGTTTGCATACTGCACATGCTGGATTGTCATTGATCCTGATGTATGTTAATATTCGTCCTCTGCATGATCTTAAGTCCTATATATATATAGTACTTTTATAAATTAAAACAAATTAGTTAGATATAATACAACAATAACAATTGGTTAATATGATAGCGAAAAGAAAAAAGTAATCAACAAAATTCAATGAACTTTTTTTTATTTATAAGAAACATTCATTCAAGTAGCAAGCAAAGAGAGGAATTAAAGAAACACGAACCTTGTTGGTATAAATAATAGTAATAAGAAATAAATACAAATGGTCTGGTCGACGAGAAGAAGGTTTAAATGCTATATCTAAAAAGTACGTAGCATGCTTAAAAGATGGCACGCCTCTGCTATAAAAAGAATGGCTTGTGCAGGGTTGATTAGGGTTTAGGTAGCTCACGGGAAGAAAGAGACTTGTGGGAAAACAATAATAAAATAATGGGGGCTGATTTTTGGTAATCAGTAGGTGTCTTGGACTCTTGGGCTCACATCCAACTTCATCGTTACTCAAACTCAAGCCCATATATAACATTTTGTACAAAGCCCAATCATATCATCAGCCCAATCCAAAACAGAAATATCTGCGACTTATTTGCATCTTCTAGCTGATGCCAAAACACATTAGACAATACTCAGGAAGTGATACACTGTGTGACTTGTGTTCCCCAATACTAAAATTCTCTACAACGTGAGCACCAGAGCTCTGTCTCAATAACCTCTCTCAAATTGACGAAAACAATGGAAAGAAATGACGTTGTAGTCTAAAACCATAGCAGGCAGGCATGGCATTTGCAGGAGTGGCGACCCTCGCCAACCCACCGTTACTGCATTCAATTGGGTGTTTCAAACTCGGGACTTAGCCTACTCATACCCATCATCTATCGAGTTCACTCCAGTGGCTTTAATGATTCCAATTTCATCTACATGCGACCAAAAAAACCAACCAAAGAAAAGAGCAAGAACAAAATGAAACCAAAACAGGTTTCGTAAAAAATAAAAAAAAACCAGTTTTTATCATATTGCTTTTGGCAGTTTACTTGTTCATACTAATTTCAGTTTCACACAGCAGAAATCTGCTATTGGCAGTTGGTTTTTTTATAGTAAAGAATGAATCTTCAAGGAGAACGCCACAAAATTGAATCACTGACCTCCTTGTGTTGCAGCAGCGAGAGGTTGAAGCGGCAGCTAAAGGATTCACTGGTATGAAATACAAAAGAAGCTGCCACAAGTCTGCAGAGCTTTCTTCATTGTCAAAGCTTGTCTCTGAATAATCCTGCGACAAACAAATATATTTTTGAAATCTCAAATGATTATTTCACAGGAATGGAACCAATAATTTGACATGGGCATTGAAGACAGGCATGTTGATTATGGGTATAACTCACCTCTTTAAGGTGGCCATTTTCTTAGCAAAACATAATATATAAAGCAAAATCAAGAATCCTGAGACAATCTTTCCATTAGACATTACCACCCCGAGCACTACCAAATTTCAGAGTGATCGTGCGGAACCTACCAGACGCATGGTTCCAACTTTTTGGACAGATTGAAAACTGTTTGTTTCTTAACAGTCTCTCCATATCTGGCTTTTGGATATCCGTCAATCACAGTTATCTGCTTCACATCATAGTTGTCCACCGGTGAAGATGACAAGGATCCTTGTGATGAGTTGGTGGCTTTAACAGAATGTAGTGAGTGTAACCCAGCTACTCAGAGTACCTAGAAAGACACTATCCTCTATTTTACGATGAATAGGGTAGATATAAAAGTGAAATTTGTTTATATCTAGTAGACATAGAGCATAAACAATAGGACCACCTCAATCAATTGTCGCGGTGCCGAGTTCAACATAAGATGCATATAGATGTGGTTACCTGTCTTCTGTCCTCAGGTAATTCAGCAGTCTCAACCCAAGAGGGTTGCAAGCTCGACATCATTCAAATGGTTCCCAGAAGCTTCAACACATAGACCTCAACCACTTCTAGATACTCGTCCAACTCCCAGAACAAAATGCTCATCACTTCTTTTGTATTATCTCTGCAATTTTCTGTACTAGGAAGAACATGGTATTATTCATCACACAAAACTCCAGCTGCTAAGGAACTCTTCCAGAAATTCTTGAATACCAAGATAGTGCCCTTCGGATATATGTAAAAACATACCCTGGAAACAAAATAAGACGGAAAAATGAAACCAATTTCCAATTATGGTTTGGGCAGATTCTTTCTGTGTAAAAGGCTAAAAGCAACGCAAAATCATGTGGAAAGAGTGTCGTTGTGGGTTAAGTTAGAGATTCTTTTGCCGATAACTATAAATTTGGTTTTTCAACTCGGGTGGATGAAAATAGAGGATTTCTCAGGAACCACTTTAGCTTTAGCACCGTTACAATTACTTTCTTACGTTTAATTGACCTCCTTTTCAAATAAATAGAATTTCAAATTCAATGTGAGAGCTTCAAACAATGAACACTTTTGGATAGGTCAAGAGAAGCGATAAGCGTCGCCTGAACATGCGGTTTTTGAAGTCATCAATGGTTGAAATCGTAAATCAAACAATATGAAATGGTCAAACCTTTCATATAAGGAAATAAATATTAATCAAAATAAAGGAGTCCAAAATCACAAAAGAATAAACGAGGGGACAGATAAGAGTACCCAGTGAAGAACTTGAACAGGGATAGTAGCAACAGAGGCAAATAATGGTTTCAGCTCATTCAGAATTTCTGATGTCCTGCATGAACCAATCACATCCATGAGTGAATATAGCGGGTTATAGAATTCAAATCAATCCAATCCAATCCAATCCTAGAGACAAACGAGGCCAAAGTGTGATTTTGGATAATTTCAGTGCGTGCAAGCAATCAATGCCACAAAAACTGCAGTTACTACATTTGTTAGTACCTTCCAAGTTGCTTGGAATTGCACATAAACACCATACCAGCCGATTCCGACATGTCCGTAGAACTCGAAACGGTCACCGGCTTCAAGGTCTTTGACTTTGTTGAAAAGACGCTTCCAGAATAGAGAAGCCGATGAGGCTGCTTCCTCGTACATTGAGCAAACAAGGTAGCGCCATGCAAAATAATCACATCTCAGTAAAACAAACAAACAATTGGAAGACAATACAGAATAATCCAATCCAATACTCTACTAGAGATCAACTGACTGACCTCTCGGAATGCTCAATTTCTTCCCCCAGATGGCCGGGTCGGGGGCGGTGGGCTGGATCCCTGCCTCGGTTGAAGGAGACGAGCCGTTTGCCTCCTTCTCCATTTTCGACCGCTCAGAAATCAACCTAGTCGCCGGAGAGAGAGAGAGAGAGAGAGAGATTCTGTCGACAATTTTGGAAGATGAGAACCATTTGGCTAACCCTTACCGGGAACTTATTGGGAGAAAGGGCCTTTTGGTCAAAATATCCAAAATAAAAAAAAGTTACTAATGGCTGGAATTAAAAAAAAAAAAGAAAAGTTACTAATGGAAAGCAAATCTAATGTTAACTGGGCAAAAGTGTTAAATACAAATTTGATATCTCATTCATTTTCCGTTAAAATTTGAATTCGAGAGCTTTCCATCTAACAAGAATGTAAAAAAAAATATTCATTGCAAGGTATTTTTGCATCAGGCCTCCAATTTTCCAAAGCAACTTCCAATATATTAATATTATTACCCACTAATACTTAATACTTTTAATAAATATTCAAAATTATATTACAAAATTGCGTAAAGAGGCTAGTTAAAAGTTAAAACAAACAAGTATTATACAATTACATGGGTGTGGTGGAGATACTACAGTCGTCGGGGGCAATATATCTCACTGCTGAAATCAAAGGAGGACTGAAACGTGGCACTTTGAAATGCCAATTCTTCCAATTCATTCTGCTACTTAATTCTTCCCACTGTATCGAACGTCTGTTTGAGTTGTTGCAGCTCACGCTGTTTTATCGCTAACATCTCCAAAACATGGACGCTGCATCGGAACCAAGTTGAAGTGACTGCTTTCGTGTTGTCCACGTTTCCAACGGCTAAACCAGAAGCAGGTTTCATCATCTATACAACATCCCACCTGGTTTGAAGTGCTTACTGATGAGTAGATTTTATATTATATATTTATCCCTATTTCTTAGTATATTTTGGTTAATATTTTGGAAGAATTTTGATACTTTGAATTGTATTTTCAATATAGGACTTTCAACTTCCTCTAGAGCAAAACATAATCAAATGGACGAATTTTGGAGTAATTCCAGTTGGAGGACGTCCGTGAGTCGCTGAGCGTGATTGTATCAAAATATCAGATTTTTCCGCAAAGTAGTTATTTTCTGGCAATGAAATAAAGAAGCAGTGCGCGGTGCTGGAAAGTCACGTTTTTGGGTTTAAATTGCGTTTTTGGAGCTCAAGATGACCTCGGATGGATTTGTGGCCTTCTGGAGATGTGTTCAGAACATTCTTATCTTTAAAACAAGCTATCTTGGGCCGGATTTGGAGGAGATTTGAGGCTAAAACGTGGCTAAACAAGTTATGTGTAGATTCTCCTAGATTAATTAGGACTTTATTTTCTAAGTTATTCTATTATTAATTAGTTTCCTAGTTGGAACAAAAGACTATTATTTTAGGGATTGTGAGATGGCATAGCAGTATATATTGCTTTTGCCGTTCACAGTTGAGAGGAGGCTGATTCTTATTTAACTTTAGGGTTCTTGGAGACTCTCTATCTTAAGGTGTTTTCATTCCTTTTCTTAATAATATTTTCTATGAGTTCAATTATGAATATGCGTAACTAATTTCCATTAGCTAGGGCGAAACCTTAAGCCTTAGCATAAATATGTAGTTTTTATTTAATTGCTTATGATTGATTGCATGCGCACTTTGAATTATTGATCACTGTTTTAAACTATCTAATTGTCTTGATGACTGGCCACCATTAGGATGTTTAGACATGTAATTGGATGCAATTCGGTCGGAATATCACCGGAGGATTGAGTTTTGCTTCTTGTGATTAATAGTTGTAATTTCACCTAAGGCGAATATCACGCTCTTAGGGGTTGCATGGTTTTTCAAAAGGTTTTCATAGAACTTAGTGAGTCTTGCATGTTTAGATTTGATCTGAATATCACAGACGGATTGCATGTTAGATATACGTTCTTGCTTGAATATCACGAGGAGAATATATATTAGGAAAACCTAACCTTCAAAGTGGCATGTGTAGATCATAAGTAATTGGTAGAAATTCTTAAGATTGCTAGGTGATGGTGGAACCCTAGTGCTTTTATAAACTGGTTTTTAAAACTCTTTTCTTTTATCATATTTGTTTTTAATTAAAATTCGTTTTTTATATTACCTAAAATCAAAATCTCTTTTCTCAATTTTCAATTCTAAGTAGTTAATTAGGAATTGTTTTTACATAAATTATCCAAATAGTCCTTGAGGAGAACGACTTTGCATGAGCATCTATACTACAATATCCTTGTATTCTTGCAAGTATTTCATGTGATTTTGAGCCTAATTGCATAGACAGTAAAAATTCATATTAAGAAATTGGCGCCGCTGCCGGGGACTGTTTTAGATAATTTTTGTTTAAACTTTTTCTGAATTTTTTTTATTTTTCGTAAAAAAAAAAAAAAAAATCAAATTATTTTAATATTTTCATTTTATTGCAGAATCTGCACAGTACATGGTCCATACTAGATCAGGAACTACCCAGATTGCACAGTTTGATCCAGAACCTGAACGCACATTGCACAGACAGCGAAAAGAAAATAATTTGGGTTGGAACTATTCGCTACAGGACACTTTTCTGCATAATTTGTTTGCTGATTTTGTGGACAACAGGGTTACAATGGCATTAGCAATACCTGCAGCAGGCAGGCCACTTAGAGAGTCGTTGGCTGCCCGTGCGAATGATGTGCCTAATTGTATAGTCTATCCTGTTCAAGAAGAGGGTGACTCGTTTGAGATCAAGCACCACATGCTTGAAATTTTACCAACGTTTCGTGGGCTGCCTAATGAGGATGCGAACATACATATTGCAAAATTTATTGTGGGTTGCAAAAATATTTTGATCAGGGGTTTTTCTGCCGAGGCTATTAAGTTACGTCTTTTTCCTTTTACTTTGAAGGATAAGGCAGAAACTTGGTTGTTCACTCTACCGGCTAATAGCATCACTACTTGGCACCAATTGCATACAAAATTCCTGAACAAATATTATCCAGCATCCAAGACATTGAATTACAAGCGGGAGATTATGACATTCGCTCAAAGGCCTAATGAAGAGTTTCATGAAGCGTGGGAGAGATATACAGAGATGTACATTAAGTGTCCACATGCTAATATTGATTCAGATACACAAATGAATATTTTCTTTGATGGACTTAATCCTACATTCAAAAGTCATGTCAATGCATCAGCTGGGGGTTCGTTGTCAAATAAATCTGCAAGAGAAGCATTTGAATTATTTGATATGATGGCTACAGAATCTCAACAATGGGCAGCTGAACATTCACAGAAAAGGGGCATTTTTGAGTTATCAGCCAGTTCTCCTAACATGTCTGCACAAATGGAAAAAATGGAGAAGAAAATGGATGCAAAGTTTGATATTCTTTTACAACAGATTGCAAATTCTACACAGCAACTACCTGCAGCAACAGTTTGCAGTATTTGCAGCATGGCTACACACGATATAATGGGCTGCCCGTATAAAGAATCATACCCAGAGCTTGTTGAGCAACATGTTAATATGATGAATAGCTATCAAAGGCCTAGGAATGATGCACATGCAACTCACTACAATCCTGGATGGAGGGATCACCCTAATTTCAAATGGGGCGACAATCAGAATAATGCAAAACCATTCCAACATGCACAAAAAGCATTTGTTCCATCCAAACCATCTTTGGAAGATCAACTTGCTAAACTGGCAGCGACAACTCAAACATTCATGGAAGGCAGCAATCAAAGATTTCAAAATGTTGAAGCATCAATTAAAAATTTGGAACAACAATTTGGGCAGCTAGCTGTACAACTTTCAGACAGAGAAAAAGGCAAATTTCCTAGTCAAACAGTGCCTAATCCAAGAGGACATGAAGACTGCAATGTTGTTCGGACTTTACGGTGTGGAAAAAGTTATGACAATCGTGAAATTTGCACTGAACAAAATCTGCCAGCAGTGAAAAATGCAGCAGAATCTGCCACACCAACAGCAGAGAAAAATTCAGCAGAACAACAGAATCTGTCCGGTACAGAAACGGTCCCAAAACAAGTTCCTGAGCGTATTTATGAGGCCCCAATTCCATATCCAGAGCGTTTGAAGCCAAAAGCAAAAGATCAGCAACTCAAAGATTTTATGCAAACTTTATCCAAGGTTCAAATCAACATTCCATTACTGGAAGCAATCAGGAAAATTCCATCATATGCCAAGTTTTTGAAAGAGGTTTGCAGCAGCAAAAAGAAGCTTGCAGATTTGGACAAAGTTGTTTTGACCGAACAGTGCAGTGCAGTTCTACAACACAAATTGCCACCTAAGAAAAAAGATCCAGGGAGTTTTAATATTTCTTGTACTATTGGAAATTCTGATTTTAAAAGCGCTTTAATTGATTTGGGTGCGAGTATTAATTTGATGCCTTTTTCTGTTTTCCAACGATTGGGACAAGGAGATCTAAAGCCTACATCAATTCTACTTCAGCTAGCTGACCGTTCGATCACTTATCCAAGAGGCATTATTGAAGATCTAATCATTAAGGTTGATAATCTTTATCTACCGGCAGATTTTGTGGTTTTGGACATGGATGAAGACCTTCAAACACCTATCATTTTGGGACGGCCGTTTATGGCAACAGCTAGAACTTTAATTGATGTGGAAGCTGGAACACTAACTTTACGAGTTCAAGACCAATCTGTGGTATTTAATTTGTTTGAGGCAGCCAAACGTCCTGCTGAACAGCAAGACTGCATGCGCATTGACGTATTGGATGGATTAGTTCATGCCACTTTTCTAACCAGATCGTCAACTGATCAGTTGCTGAATGTTTTACACGATGGGAATATGAACGAGATTGATAAGGAGGATGTGGGCAAAATTGTTGCTGCACTGGACAACATACCAGCACAGCTGCCAAAGTGGAGACATGCACAGAAGAGGAAGTTGCAGCTGAATGAGCTTGAGGAAACTCGCAATGAAGCTTACAAAAGGGCAAAGATCTCTAAGGAGAAGACTAAGGCTTTTCATGGCAGCAAAATTCTCCGGAAAGAATTTCACCCAGGGAAGGAGGTTTTATTTTTCAATTCAAGGTTGAAATTATTTCTAGAAAAACGCAAGTCTCGCTGGAAAAGACCCTATTCAGTTACTAAGGTTTGTTCACATGGAGCTGTGGAGATCAAGAATGAAGCTACAGGATTTGAGTTTACAATGACCAGACATCGATTGAAGCCATATCTTGAGTTACCCTATGACGCTGCGAAGGAGTCAGTGACTCTGAAAGACGTAGTGACTTGATCACCAACTTTCTGCAACGTCTAGCTACAGACGATAAATAAAGCGCTTATTGGGAGGCAACCCAACATTTCTAACTCTATCTTGTTCTTTTTATTTTTCGTTTCGTTTACTTCCTTTCAATTTTAAAAAAAAAAAAAAAACCCAAAATCTTTTATCTTTTTATTCTTAGTTCGTTGATTTTAGTTTAGTTTCTAAACTTTCCTAGTTTTTGGTTCATTGCAGTTTGCACACAGAAAATTATCAAGCAACATGAACATAAAGCCACATCCTATGCTGGAATCCTGCACCCAGCAGCAAATCTACATTCACAATAAAGCCACATCCTATGCTGGAATCCTGCACCCAGCAGCAAGTCTACATTCACACCAGCAGTTGCAAACATTCACAATAAAGCCACATCCTATGCTGGAATCATGCACCCAGCAGCAGCAGATTTACAACAACACAATTTGCAGAAAATTTAATTTAAATTGTGCAGAAACACTGATCAATTATACTAACTGAAAATTTTTGCTTTTGCAGATCAAGAAGCTATCACCTCAACATAATCAGCATGTTCCTAAATATACCAGATTAATCACATATGCATATATGCCACATATTCACATCTTTAGCATGCATATCAGAATTTCATGGAGCAGTTCTTCGAAATGTACCAGGGAATCCAAGCATCAGTGTCCTTAGTGCTGCGAATGTTGTTCCCCATTTTGAACCATTATCCATTCACCGAAGGACATGCGAATCACAGAGACAAATTCCTGTGCATATCCGGAAATTTCCATCACAGATTCATCAAATTGCAGAAAGATAAAAATAAAAATACAATTTACCTTTCTTGGGCTTATCGGACAGATTCATCAAATTGAACCAAAATTGGAGCTGGGTTGATATGGAGAAGATGGACTGATATGGTGGTATGTGAAGAGAGAAGCGAGAGACTGAGGAGAGGGAGATGTCAATTTGGAGGCGCAGCTAGGGTGCACGCTACTGCCTTCCACCAGTTTAAGAGACAAGGCATGCGTGCTTGGGAAAGCAATTGCCATCAGATTTCCTTTTCTTACCCAGGTGCCTTCCCTTTTTTTTTTTTTTCCTTGTTTTTATTTTTCTTTTGTTTTTCTTTTGTCTTTTGTGCTAGTTTTTTTTTCTTTTCATTTGTTTTATGTTCTTTTTGTCTTTGTTCTTTGTTTTTAGTTTTCTTTATTTTTTTATTATTATGTTTTTCTTTATTTTTCACACCTTGAGGACAATGTGTGATTTAAGTTTGGGGGTGGGAAATAAGAAATGTTAGTTTTTAATTTTTGAGTCAGGTTAAGTTTTCGTTTTAGAGTTAATATCCATAGTTTATTTTAAACGTTAGAACAAATGAACATAGTGAAGGTTGATCCACACGGTAGAGTCTTTTCTATTTATCGTTGCTTAGACACTAATTCGTGAACTATACTTCGAAAATTTGCACATCACACCAACATGGTTTGTGGGGAGTGAGATTGAGACAATTACTTTTGTACGAGGTGTATTTATATTTTTGTTCTATGTAAAATAAAAGTTAGTATGTGTTATAAAGTAATAATTGTCACAGGCTTTGCCACAATGCTTAGGGCGAGTCTGCCCTGTCCCAGCCCCGATGATTCTCGCGTCAAATAGTGGAGTTTGGCATGGGGCGGGGTGGTTAGTTGGTTTCGTAGCCTTTCCCGGCTCGGGTTAATAAGTCCTTAGGGGTGTTATTGCACCTAGTGCCCTAAAACCTTAGTGGTTTGGGAGTCATTGACCTAAGCTAGCTACATGGGTTGGGTGCAAGCTTAAAAGAGGCAGAGCATTTGCACGACTACTACGTTACTAAAAAAAAAATATATATATATATATATAAAGAAAAGAAAAAAAGAAGAAGAGAGAAAAAAAATTAATGATAATAAAAAAAAAAATGATTATCTCTAAATCATGTGAAGTGTTAAATAAAAGGGATGAAGGTAAGGGTTTTGGTTGAGTCTATAACTATGATGGTTCACTTTACATAGAAGGAAGTTTGTGAATTCTTTTCTAATTGATTCTAAATGGCTTAGACTCTGTGGTGGGATTAGTTGGATCTTATGAAAAGATCATTTCTAATTTTAACATGTTCTATGGATTGCGACTTGAGCGAAAATTTTGTTTTTAGTTGGTTTTTATATTTAGTTTTTAGTTCATTAGCTTTTATTTTTGTTTTCTAGATTTGTTTTGCTTGAGGACAAGCAAAGCTAGTTTTAAGGTATTTTGATGAGTAGATTTTATATTATATATTTATCCCTATTTCTTAGTATATTTTGGGTTAATATTTTGGAAGAATTTTGGTATCTTTGAATTGTATTTTCAATATAGGACTTTCAACTTCCTCTAGAGCAAAACATAATCAAATGGACGAATTTTGGAGTAATTCCAGGTTGGAGGACGTCAGGTGAGTCGGCGAGCGTGATTGTATCAAAATATCAGATTTTCCGCAAGTAGTTATTTTCTGGCAATGAAATAAAGAGAAGCAGTGCGCGGTGCTGGAAAGTCACGTTTTGGGTTTAAATTGCGTTTTTTGGAGCTCAAGATGACCTCGGATGGATTTGTGGCCCCATACGGAGATGTGTTGAGAACATTCTTATCTTTAAAACAAGCTATCTTGGGCCCGGTTTGGAGGAGATTTGAGGCTAAAACGTGGCTAAACAAGTTATGTGTGTAGATTCTCCTAGATTAATTAGGACTTTATTTTCTAAGTTATTCTATTATTAATTAGTTTCCTAGTTGGAACAAAAGACTATTATTTTAGGGATTGTGAGATGGCATAGCGGTATATATTGCTTTTGCCGTTCCACGAGTTGAGGAGGAGGCTGATTCTTATTTAACTTTAGGGTTCTTGGAGACTCTCTATCTTAAGGTGTTTTCATTCCTTTTCATAATAATATTTTCTATGAGTTCAATTATGAATATGCGTAACTAATTTCCATTAGCTAGGGAAGTGACCTTAAGCCTTAGCATAAATATGTAGTTTTTATTTAATTGCTTATGATTGATTGCATGCGCACTTTGAATTATTGATCCTTTGTTTTAAACTATCTAATTGTCTTGATGATGGCCACCATTAGGATGTTTAGACATGTAATTGGATGCAATTCGGTGGGAATATCACAGGAGGATTGAGTTTTTGCTTCTTGTGATTAATAGTTGTAACAATTTCACCTAAGGCGAATATCACGCTCTTAGGGGTTGCATGTAGTTTTTCAAAAGGTTTTCATAGAACTTAGTGAGTCTTGCATGTTTAGATTTGATGAATATCACGGACGGATTGCATGTTAGATATACGTTCTTGCTTGAATATCCACGAGGAGAATATATATTAGGAAAACCTAACCTTCAAGTGGCATGTGTAGATCATAAGTAATTGGTAGAAATTCTTAAGATTGCTAGGTGATGGGTGGAACCACTAGTGCTTTTATAAAGCTTGGTTTTTAAAAAACTCTTTTCTTTTATCATATTTGTTTTTAATTAAAATTCGTTTTTATATTACCTAAAATCAAAATCTCTTTTCTCAATTTTCAATTCTAAGTAGTTAATTAGGAATTGTTTTACATAAAGTATCCAAATAGTCCTTGAGGAGGAACGACTTTGCACCAAGGCATCTATACTACAATATCCTTGTATTCTTGCAAGTAGTATTTCATGTGATTTTAGACCTAATTGCATAGGCAGTGAAATTCATATTACTTACCGACCGCCATCACCCAAGGCCTGAGGAAGCATTTGATAAACCAAAAACAATGCCAATCTGGTATAAAGCCATGCGAGAGTACAATTCTAGGAGTCCAAAGCGTAAAGTGAACAAGAAAGAAACGGAGAGAAGATCAAAAAGCTCACGGAGTTGGACTGCTGAAAGGGATCATAGGCTGTGTCCATACCAGACACTGCACTATTACTCACAATACCTCTGTTGAAGGACCATTAAAGCAACTTGTAACATCTGTCTAGCCTTTCTATCACAGGTGCATCCCGCATGTTCCATTTCCTTGTATATCTCCGGGACCTGATCAAAAAGGAAACCGCTCCCATTTTGAAAGGTTTTAAAATGAAAACAAGCTTCCTACTCTCTCTTGAGAGTTGGAGACGAGAGAATTTAAAGTTACTGAAGAATTTACTTAGCACCTTATCAACTTCCTTGCCCGAATAAAACGCCTTCATAAGGGTAGTATAAGTTACCATCAGGGCTAAAAACCTTTAAGACAACAAAAGCATCACCATTAGAAACTTAGCTGGAAAGTATTACGAAAACTGAATTGGTTGAAGAAATTCAAGATATCCTAACAGCACAACTAGAAAATAATTTAGGCAAAAACAAGACTTACACTTTCTGCTTTTTTTTATATGGTGATAAATGGATAAAGCCTCCAAATATCTACCAGCAACACCGAATGCATTGATCAGAACATTCAGCATTATGACATTTGGTTCGATTCCCTCAGCTTCCATGAGCTGAAGTACCTTAACTGTCTGATGACATAATCCCTGCATTAAAAAGATTACATGTACATTATAATATGCATATGGATATATATACAGATATAATGGAATACAACGAAAACAAATTACGAGGGGCAAAAACCTGCTGAGCATAGGCATTTGCTAAGACACAGAACATACTGGCTGAAGGAATAAGCCCTTCCCGCCTTTAGGGCAGATATACACTCTTCAGCATCCTGAACCTTTCCGTACTGCCCATAAATGGCATATCAACCAAAACAGCATAAATTATCCCACTTTTCTTATGCCCTCGGCGTTTCATATTCTCAAAGTCTTCTGTATCATATCCCACTTCCCCTGCTCCCAAATCGGCTGATAACGGTAACAAGATCTTTGGATCAGGATACAACCCCTGTTCCTGCATCTCAGTAAACAACTCAAGTGCCTTGGTTATGTTCCCTGCCTTACAATGCCATCGTATCAGATTAAACGTAGTTATATCAGGCTTCAACATCTTCTTGTTTCATTTTGTCAAACACTTCCAAAGCTTCGTCAATTCGCCATATTTCCCAAACGTATCAATAATGCTGTTGAAAATCTGTTTATCCAACGCCATCCCCATCTCCCTTATCTCCCCCCCACAATGTCCATTGCCTTCTTCCACATCCCATTGTCCCTGTAAAAACCAATAACCTTGCTATACACAAACGAGCTAAGAAGCAGGAAGCACTTCCGCTTCATCTCATTAATCATTAACCAAGTATCTTCCAACCTCCAGCACTGACATAGTAATCAAGAAGAATCTCACACGTCTCTTCATTTTCTCCTCTTACCGTCGCCCATTACCACTTAAAACTCTAGTTGCAAGTTCTAAGAGGCCTTTCTTCAAACACCCTTTGAGCATAACATTGTAAACCCCTGATTCTTGGCCTCCAACCCAGAACAACATATCATTTCCTGAAACAACACATCACGGCCTCCAAGTCCCTACCGTTGCTCCCGAGACCCTCAATCAAATGAGCGTAAGACATCGAATTGGGTCGGACGCCGAGAGCTTCCATTTCTGCAAGAACAGCCATGGCCTTGTCGATATGCCCTACTCTGCAGAACCCACTTATCAAATTGTTGTATGATTCGCCGGAAGTTCCTTTCCGGTGGTTTTAACAATTGGGTAGTCCGGAATTGAAGTGTTTTCTTCATTGGGTGCTGTGGTGAAATCATTCGCGTTCTTGCTGCGATTCGAGTGAGTGAAAGAAGCGTGGAACTTGTATATGTCTCGGAGTATTTGAGGCAGCTCGGACAGAAAGAGAGAGAGTGGAGTGATTGTGAAGCTGGCTGTGATGAAGAGAGAGTGAAGGAGAAGTGCGACACCAAATGGACTGCACCAGCATATCTCTATGCTCTCATGGTCATGGGTGCCAAAGATTTCAGAGTGCTTTGTTGCTTGCTTTTGCGGAAGGAAGAAGATATTCCAACACAGGCAGGGAAGTAGAAAGGTAGAGAGTTCGGTTGGTGAGACTGGAGCTCAACAGCTGACTCTTAGGCATTCAGGCCCAAGTCTGCTGATCGAATCCTAAACATATTCCCACAACATTTATTTTTGGTTTTATCTAAAGAGAAAAACATTTATTTATTTTTCTTTGAAACTTTAAAATTAAAAAAATGAGATATGAAGTCTTCAAACAAAGTTGTAAAACATAGGTTTTGAAAAATCAACGACATTGTTTTAGCTTGACAACGACTTTTTTCTTTAGCTCGACATTTCAAACTTGTAATTTGGTTTATAAGAAGGGAATTGAATTTGGATACAGCACGAACAGTTTTTATGATAAATTGACCTAATTTAAATTTGTATAAATATTGTTTGATATATATCATTAAGAGATAAGACTAATATTGAAATTATTTTTTAATTAACCCCAAATGTTATATAGAAAATACAATTGTCAATTAAGTGCATATCTACATCGGAGTGGCGGAGCCATAAATCAGAGGCCTTTAAGTTAATCATACCAAGGGAATTAAACACAATATAAGTAAGGGGAGCAACTTTAGAGGTTTTGTTGTATTAACATGGATAATTAATTTGATACAATGATATTTTACATTAAGAGAGATTTGAGTTAAGTCCCACACGGTCGGTCACAATAATTTAATATCAAGCTTGCCATTCATAATAGTCTAACCTAAAATCACATACTTACAAATGGAGAAGAATACAAGTAGTGTAAGTGAGATTGACATGAATAATTATAAACTACATAGAATGATGGAGCTTCGGAGATTTCACGAGACAAATATATAAATATAAATATATATATATATATACAGAAAATACAAGAAACTAATTTTTGCTTTGATATATCTTTATATATAAAATACATGTAGCCCTAAATGGTGAAGCTTTCAATATACCAAGAATGCTCCCTCTAATTAAAATGTAAAAGAAATCAATTTTTAAATAAAATTCTAAAAAAAATAAAAGAATCTCACATAGTGGGCAATTTTTATTATTATTATTTTTTAATTTTAAAAATAACTATAAAATCCGTATTTTAAATAAAATTAAAAAAAGTCAATTGTCACACGCATTAGCGTGTGGTAAAAGGCTAGTATATATATATGAAAAATATTAGGTGTTGGAACCAAATTTGCACACCTCCACGGTCAAGGGTTGTTTGCAAATCCGGAACCTATAAGAAAATAAAAGAACCATGAGCAGTCTAAGGTACCGATGGGATACCTGCCAAAAACTCTCCAACGGTCAAGTTAGTAAGTAATATTAAAACTCAAGCAGTGGGTAAGAGAATAAGCAAAGTAACAAAGTATGCGTAGATTGCGTTCAATGCGTTACCAGAGGTTTGCCCTAGATGAAGGTTTATATAGTTGTCGAGAGAGAGAGATATTTTAGGACACTTAGATCCGTATTAAACTAGAAGAATTCTAGAGAATATCTAGCAATAGATATTGTTCTCGTTTAGGAGTATGATTACTTGCAGTGCACACCAATCTCTAGATTGTAGGAATCTCCAAGAGTAAGGAAACATATAAGATCCTCGAGTGGATTTGGCTTCCTTATCTTGCAGAATAAGAATGGTCATTCTCAGCGAAGTTAACGGACTTCACCTACCTCTTCGGAGTACAGCAAATGTGGTGGCATTACTGATCTGTTTGAGCAGCTTACCCCGATAGGCAAAGCTGTTGAGTCCATGATCGGATTTTCGTGGTATTTGTATTCTGATTCGTCTTACTCCGGCCCAGGAAAATTCATGGTCCCACACTAGGAAATTTTGTACCACATTAGTATAAGGAAGAGTATAATATCAGATGTGGTACATGTCACATTAGTTACTAAATTTATCTAATTAGATAGTGGTTGTATGAATTATTGTCACATATGTGATTTCTCTAACATTACTCTATACATCATTGAAGCAATTATTATTTTTGACAAGAAGCGATAGATATTTTATTAATACGAACATAACAAATACAATAGTGCCAAATGAGTACATATTCTCTAGTTATCAATTTATTGATCTGGAGGTAATATCGCACAATTAACAATAAAAGTAAATGCTTATACATACATCATACTAGTACAGTAACTAATAGATACAAATATGTCACAAAGACGACAGACATGACACGCCTGTTACCATAGCCCACACTTTCAACGCATATAAATGTATCACGACGATGACGAAGAAGAAACCTTAAGCTTGGAAACAAGATAAAGAGTAGTCTTCGAAACAAACAAAAAAGAAGAAGCAGTCTGACCAAAAAGAGAAGAAAAAGCCTTGGAAGCAGATGTAGTGGATGTGTTTACACTAAAAATGTTCACTGGACCAGAACCATGTGGTGACAGAAATTGGGCCTCAGGGAAAAGGGCCCAACCCGGTTTAGTAATAAAATAAAATAAAAAAGCCTACAGTTTCTCTTTCCACCACCAGCATTAAATGCAAGGCACTCAGCATGTTGGAGGGAAATATTCTATAGGTAAACACTCTCTCAGTGGAAGGAGATCTAGGCTAATCAAAGATATTATCAATTACTTTCTAGACTAGGCCATACTTTGGAAAGTATTCAAGGCGGTCACAAGTGCAACTTGACAACTACTATGTAGGTTTCGAGAGGTCTATATAAACAGAAGAAGAGCTCAAGCACAAAGACACTCAAACAACCAAAAATCAGAACTCTAAAGTTTAAAAGACAACCTATCGAGGAATTCCCTCAACGTTGCAACCTATAGATCATTCAATTTTATTTCAAGGGATAAAACTCTCTGTCTATTGTCATCTCATTCACACTGCTTGTGCAACTTGTGACTTTGAGATCAAGGATTAGAATTCTAGGACCATACCTCATAAAAGCTCTAAGAAATAGTGAACTAACTGTGCAACCAAATCCCTTTCTTTTGGTAGTATCGATTTACCAACCTCAGGCTAGTGTGTCTTTGGTTATTTTCCTTTACAAGGAATCAGCATTAAGACCATCCCGATGGAGTTGTATCCAATCAGATGGGAGTTTTATCAATTGTATCCGACTCTTATATGTAGGATCTTTATATTTTTCTCTATATAAAGTCATTTCAATATCAGTTTTTATTTTCTGTCTTTATAATTAGCAGTCTTTACTTTTCTTGTGAATGCTTAAGAGTGGGGTGTTTTTTCTATAATCAGTTTATAATAGACCCTATCTTAGCAGTATCTGGTATAAACATCGAGAGACAATTAAAAGTCCTTAACAAGGAAGACAATTTAAAAGAACCTAACAAAGAGACTATCCGACAAGCCCCAATCCTTTGTGGGGAAGTTATACTACTTGTGGCGCAAGTATTTAGTATGTATATAATCTAATCTTATCATAATTACATCATTCTATTGGCAGAAGTCAATAGTGGCACGTTTGACAATACACCAACATATAAAGGCCTCACGAGAGTTCCTTCAAAGGAATAGAAGTGAAGCGTGTTAAAAGTTTAACAGGAAGCAAGACAATGCTATCCTGCGGCTAGCCAACCAGTATTCCGTACCCGCGTACTTGTATCGCCCTCGAACATGATGCATCTGAGATATTATTTACCACGAAAATTGCCTTGATAGCATGCTCACTCACGCGCTTGCCCTTCTTGCAATAAGTCGCGAAGGTCTCGCAGTTGTTCGAAAGCAAGTTGTACTCCCCAAAACCTTCCTCTTTGTACAAAAGTTCGGTGGCACGACGTACACACACGTCTAGTGGATCACAACTCTTAGTGCTGCAACTTCCTTTCTTTTTGAACTTGAAGTGATCATCACTGACACCGTATTTGAATCGAAGAAGTCTGCGACCTTTTAGAAAGTAATTGATGCAGGTTTTCAACACTTCTCTCGTCGTGTTCCGGTCGTGCCCGCAGTTTTTACATCGAGGCAATGTTCTAGTTCTACTCGATTCATTTGTTTGTGTGAAATGAATCACCCTATCTCCTCCAACAAATATGCCTGCATGCGGCATATGTAACATGTATATAACCCAATATATATATATATATATATGTCAGATCGATATTATATGCATATTTTTACCTCTTTTATCTGTTATTTAGTCATAATTTTGTATTAAATTGTTGGGTTTACTGTGTTTTATGCGAACTTTGTAGAAAATACAATTTGAGAACGAAACATGAAGTTTATATTGAAAATACGAGAAAAACTGAATTGTTGAATTGGACCGCGTGAGCTCTGTTGAGCCGGTGCATATCAGTCTAATAGCTAACCCATTTCATTGAAAGAGGTGGTGATTGTATTTCCCTAAGGAGTTGGTTTAAATGGGTTGTTGTCAGCTTGGTTGTCCGAAGGTGATTGAAGATGCGGTGGAGTTAAATGAGGCAGTGCCAATATCTTTCCTATACAGATTTGGTCTTATATCCTATTTGCATGAGGATTAAGGAAGAAAAGAAAAACTATATAAAGACAAGGCACGACAAGAATCAAGAGGAGACCCTCTCACACATATCAGACCTATAGAGAAAGGGAGAAGCCGAGAGCAAGGAGGGACAATTGGGACGTCAAGCTTTGCCGTAGAGCCGAGATTGAAATTCCGGTTGTTACTTTCCATGTTTTCGAATTTATCCATGTTATTATTTAAAGTTACTATAAACTAAATTTCTTTTGCTAGGGCTAAGATGTAGTCTAGCTATGAATACTTGAATTTTTCGAAGTTTATTAATTCAATTCATCTTTGCATGTTGAGTGCTTGTTACCGTTCTTAATGTTTGCAATTAATTGATCACTAATTGTTTGATTAGAAGAATTAGGTTAAGACTGGAAGGAGATATCTAATATATAACTTTGTAACAACTACCATAAATTACGTAGTTGACTTGAAAGATTAGATTATGGTTTGTGTAGTTTGTAGTGTTTCCCAAGGAACATAATGAATTTTTAGCTTTCTAAATCCATAACTAGGAATATAGTGGGTTGTTAATGAGGAACACAACTAGTATAACTCGGAAGAGAATATTGGTGAGATTAGGGGAAATAACTATCAACATGCTAGGTGATTGAGAATCAATGAATAAGAGAGATTCGGGTGAGATTAGCTAGGTGTTATCGGTGTCCTAGCGCTTATTTTAATTTTCTTTTCTTAAGTGTTTATTTATTTGCCTTTTAATTTGTTTAATCAACTACTTTTAGGTTATTTTAATCTTTATTTGTTTGTTCGTAAATTGCGTTAGTAATTAGGTTAACTAGATCTGTATCAAAACGATACTCTACTACTACTTTATTACTTGAATGATATTGTGCGCTTGCAATTATCACAATAAGTTTATATAACAGTCTTATAGGGGAGCGAAACTAATTAAACTAGGGTTAAGAAAACAGAATATATGTTAGGTTACGTATAATAATACACACCATGGTGGGAGATTACATGCACGTTTCTGTAAGCATAGATGTGATCTCCTGGCTGGAGCTTCCTCCTAGAAATCCTGTTTGAAAACAGTCCCATCTCTCTCTTATATGAGCACTCCAATTCATCTCATTGAATCTATGCATATAAGCGATTGGGGAAGTTCTTATTCCTACACATGGTGTTGAATATCATGCGGCCAATTACTGCGAAGTTTACTTGTTTCTTTTTCCTTAAAAATCATGTCACTTTCAATGAAGTTTCTAACAGCTTGCCACAATCATGGTTTCTATTTTAGTCCATGTTATTAGTCTGGCCAATTTTAATAATCCTCCAACCAAGGCAGATGTACATTGGACCAAGGCCGTCCCAGGACCACTTGGAGGTCGAAAAACACACATGTGAAGGTTCTCTGGAGCCTTTCCGAATGTTTAGTATGGGTATTTTTTGTGTTCACCTAGAGTTTGATGTAATGTCTGCAATAATCGGTAGGCTACATCGACAACACTAGACAAATGCTCTCGATAGCGCTCATCAGATTGCTTCGGCATATGTTAATATATGTTGACATATGCATAACATAGTTAAGCTGACGACAACAAGCCCACCAAGTATTCGACGAAATTTCCTAACGTGGGTTTTTAGCATGGTCAACGAAAGACTTCGATCGGGTCAAAGACAAAGAGCCTACAACTTTCTAAGATTCCATTCACACACATAGGATTTGAGCGATTCACCTTAAATTGGTGGACTATATATGTGACTAGTATTTGTATATGTATTTCGTATGGGAAGGGTACTATACAGACATGTAGAGCTCCAATTATACAATATGTATGGAGATGGAGATGGAGACGGAAGAGGGGGTTTTGTGAAGCCGTCGGAGAGAGAGGTTCCATCTTGTGGCTGTAAGTCAACTGTGATGTGGCCCAATCTACAAAAAAAAAAAAAAAAGCAACATCTATTTTGGTTTGGAAAATTTGCCAAAATTTCAAATCTCAACCAAGCGTTTGGATGACGAAATTTAAGATTGCTAAGAAATTGAAATGATGAAATTTTTTTCCTAGAATTTGTGGTGGTGGTGGTGGGTGTGACAATCATATATGGTGATGACATGTGGTGGTGGTGGCCACTCATGGTTGTGTTTTTTGTATTTTTTTTTTGTTTTTAAACTCTCACTCATGAAAATTTGGAAATGACAACTATTTACATGGAATTTAAACTTACAAATTGGAAGTCCCAAATTTCAAGTTTTTTTTTCACACAAAAATTATAAATTTCTATGTTTATAAATCCAAATAAGGAAATTGGTGCATGTCAATTTATAAATTCTAACTTTTATCTAAATTCCAAGTTTATTTTTCCACATCCAAAAATAGTGTGCTTTGGTATGTAATCAATATGTAATCACTATATCCTCATTATTAATGAATTTATCTCATTAGATATTATTTGTCAGATATTCAAGCAATTATTATTTTTGACAAGAAGAGATATATATTTCATTAATACGAACATGACAAGTAGGTGTCAAATGAGTACATATTGTAATCAATTTCTTATTCTGAGGTAATATCGTACAATTTAACAATAAAAGAAAACTCCTATGTAGCCACCACGCCACTACAGTAACTTAACTAATAGACACCGCGAAATATACCACAACCATAGCGCCCACACTTCAACGCATATAAATGTATCATGACGATGACGATGAAGAAGCCATGGAAACAAGATAAGAAGCAGCCTTGGAAACAATAAAAGAAGCAGCCTGATCGACGAGAAAAGAAGAAGACTTGGTAGCAGATGTGGTGGATGTATCTGAGATATTATTTACCACGGAAATTGCCTTCACAGCCTGCTCACTCACACAGTTGCCCGTCTTGCAATAAGTTGCGAAGGTCTCGCAGTTGTTCGAAAGCAAGTCGTACTCGCCAAAACCTTCCTCTTTGTCATCTAAAATTTCGATGGCACGACGTACACACTCGTCTGGTGGATCACAACTCTCAGTGCTGCAAGTTCCTTTCTTTTTGAACTTGAAGTGTTCATCACTGACACCATATTCGAATTGAAGAAGGCCGTGATCTTTCAGAAAGCAATCGATGCAGGTTTTCAGCACTCCTCTCGTCGTGTTCGGGTCGTGCCCGCAGTTTCTGCATCGAGGCGATATAGCTAGTTCTACTCGATTCATTTGTTTGTGTGAAATGAATCACCCTATCTCCTCCAACAAATATGCCTGCACATGCAGCATATATATAATATATGTAATACGTATATATATTTTGAGAAACTAATTACACTAGGGTTAAGAAAACAGGTGTGTAGGTTACGTATTAGAATACTCACCATGGTGGGAATATGCATGCGCTTTTCTATAAGCATAGATGTGATCTCCCGGCTGGAGCTTCTTCCTAGAAATACTATTTGACAATAGACCCATATCTCTCTCTCTCTCTCAATAAACGATTCAGCTCATTAAATCAGTTATAGTTTGTTTAATGGTATTTTCTACTCGGATATATATAAGCCATTCCTACTTCCTACCTAACGTGTGAATATCATGTGGCCAATCAAGCGAAGTTTACTTGTTTTTCTTTTTCCTTAAAAATTTCATGTCACTCTCTCAATGAAATTTCTTACAGCTTGCCACAACCACGGTTTCTTTTTTTAGTCCATGTTGTTAAATTACTTATTAGTTTTGGGTTTAACTTCAGTGGTACGTACCATTGAATGGTACGTACTGTTGAATGGTCTAAGATTCATTTGGGACCCGCTGCAAATTAATCTGGACCATTCAATGGCCGTACCATTAAATGGTACGTACCACTGAAGAATTTTCCATTAGTTTTGCCAATTTTAATAAATGAAAGTTTGACTTTCCCCCTTGAAATTCATTTTCTCTCACCTCCAACCCATCATATTTATGTTTTATAAGAAAAACCCATTGACTAGGCTCCAACTAAGCAAGTTTCCTTAACTTGCTTGATGACTCAGATTATGTGTAATTTCTCTTCCAAGAGTACCCCTATTATATTTTAACGTGACTTTTAGGATGAAATTTTGGGGAATTGAATGCTATTTTTTGTCTCTACTTTATTAGGCTTTTTCAAATGGTTCTCACATTTTTCAAATGGTTTACAATATGTTGTTCTTTCAATCATTGAAGCTCTACCATATTGGCTTTTCATTGTTCTGAGTTCTATATTAAACCTCTTTCCAGGTTTTGATTCGTTATGTTCTCATTTTTTATTATTTACTGGTTTGCTTCAATTCCTTATGTTATTTCTTGTTATTTTGATGATTTATATTAGTATTTTATAAAATAGGAAGAACATATACATTGATTTGTTTATCAAATATATGAAAAATAATTTACCTCACTTATATGTTTTGTCGTGTGCAAGAACACATTTTATTTTGTGTTTCAATTCTGCACTTATTTTTATTGTTTTCACATAAATATAATGTACCTACATTATTTTTCTACAAATTAATTTACCTACGTTAATTATTTTATTTACCTGCACTATATTTTATGAATAATGCACTTATTTTTATTTTTTTATGAATTAATAATTTACCTACACTATTTGTGTTTTGAATTAATTTACCGACGTTAATTATTTTATTTACCTGCACTATTTTTCCATGAATAATGCACTATTTTTATTTTGCTGTGAATTAATAATTTACCTATATTATTTGTGTTTTGAATTACATATAATTTACCTACTTTACAACGTTTGAATCTTTTTGTTCAATGGGTTGAAATTTTGAAGATTAGAGAAATTTTAGAGATTTAAGAGTAGATTGTTGTCTTTTTGAATGTCCATCAAATTCAATATTATTATTAAAAAGGCTACAAATTAGGGCTTGTTTAGGGAAAAAAAACTCTTGGTTCCAAAAAGAGATGGATGGCATGGTTTGTAAATAAAAGATAATTCATGGGCAACTTTTATCCTACGTGATAGAGATTTTGAAAATTGGATTTTAATTATAAGTAAATAAATAGATGGGTTTTTGTCAAACTATTAAAGTTGCAAGGGCACATTTCATAATGACCCTTTTAATAATCACTCCAAACCATCTTAGATCATTCTAGTAATTAATTCACCACCACTTGCTCTTATTGGATTAGATCTATTGGCTGAAAGTTTCACTTAATTGGTTAAATTGATTTCATAATCATTGTGTTAATGTGAGTTTTACTTTAAGCATAGTCAACGAAAGACTTTGAACGGTCAAAGGAGCTTCCTCCTAGAAATCCTGTTTGAAAACAGTCCCATCTCTCTCTCTCTCTAGAAATAGGTTATATGAGCACTCCAATTCATCTCATTGAATCTATGCATATAAGCGATTGGGGAAGTTCTTATTCCTACACATGGTGTTGAATATCATGCGGCCAATCACTGCGAAGTTTACTTGTTTCTTTTTCCTTAAAAATCATGTCACTTTCAATGAAGTTTCTAACAGCTTGCCACAATCATGGTTTCTATTTTATGGTTTCTATTTTAGTCCATGTTATTAGTCTGGCCAATTTTAATAATCCTCCAACCAAGGCAGATGTACATTGGACCAAGGCCGTCCCAGGACCACTTGGAGGTCGAAAAACACGCATGTGAAGGTTCTCTGGAGCCTTTCCAAATGTTTGGTATGGGTATTTTTTGTGTTCACCTAGAGTTTGATGTAATGCCTGCAATAATCGGTAGGCTACGTCGACAACACTAGACAAATGCTCTCGATAGCGCTCATCAGATTGCTTCAGCATATGTTGATATATGTTGACATATGCATAACATAGTTAAGCTAACGACAACAAGCCCACCAAGTATTCGACGAAATTTCCTAACGTGGGTTTTTAGCATGGTCAACGAAAGACTTCGATCGGGTCAAAGACAACGAGCCTACAACTTTCTAAGATTCCATTCACACACATAGGATTTGAGTGATTCACCTTAAATTGGTGGACTATATATGTGACTAGTATTTGTATATGTATTTCGTATGAGAAGGGTACTATACAGACATGTAGAGCTCCAATTATACAATATGTATGGAGACGGAGACAGAGACGGAAGAGGGGGTTTTGTGAAGCCGTCGGAGAGAGATGTTCCATCTTGTGGCTCTTGACGACTCGTTCGATTTTGATGAGTAACATGCTATGTGTTCAATTTATGGGGCATGTGGCCCTGGCGGGTCAACATTTAATTTGTTGGTGAACATTTATTTCACCGAAAATTACATGTCTACACCTAGAACTTGTTAAGCTCCCATTCACACACATACACAAAAGGATTTGAGCAGTTCACCCTTAATTGGGCTACATCCACTAGTATTTATATATGTATTTTACTAAGTATGAGAAGGGTATAATATACATGGAGAGCTACAATATGTATGTAGAAGGAGAAGGGAGAGGGGCTGTGTGCACAATTTTTTCTCAGTACTTCGTAACTTTAAATGCTACTATGATTGTAGGGAATCAATCAAACGGCTAGAAAAAAAATGAAGAAGGTGGAAAAAGAAGAAACCGGATGACTGCTAACTAATGGCAAGTTAAAGTAGAGCGCACTTTGTTCACTCCCTTGCCCGAATCAAAAATCACTCCCCTTCCGATTGGTGTAAAAAAAGAATTAAGAGATAAAAATTGAGAGAAATTTTCACATGCACTTAATTTTATTATTTAGGAGTTGGTCTAGACATAATCATCGATCTATTTTTCCGACCTGTTGAGATTAGTTTTCATTTAAGAAAAAACAAATTAAAATTAAAAACGAGAATCTGAAAGCTATTTTTGCAAGTTTTAAAAATTATTAGGCTTGATTTTGAAATGAAAACTCAAATTAGTTTCTAAACGAGTTTTCAATTTTTAAAAGAAAATGAAAAACAATAAGTGAAAACAAAATAGTTATCAAACACTTCTTAAGAGATAGCGGGAATCAAACTTGGACATTGGGTACGAAAATGATTTATTTTAATTTTACAAGTCTTTTGCTTATACAACAATATTGGGGAGGGGGAAGTATGTTCCTTCCCCAAAATTGGTATGTACATATATAAGAGATAATTAATTTATTATAGTAAACCAAAAGCTAGTTGGTGATGATTTGATTTTATATATAGCTAGGGAATGACATGTTTAACGAATTAGATATAATATAACGATACATGAACATGATAACACAATATTGTAAATACACTGCATATATATGAATTAGAAAATACAAGAAATTGATAAAATATTGAAGCTATATACGCAACATTCTTGATCATGATGAAGAATCAAGACTCGGAAGAAAAGAAAGAAGTAGCCATGGAAACAAGAAAAGCAGTCTTGGAAGTAGTAGCATCATCAATTCTGGATGGAGAAGCAGCACTACTAGTACTACTACTATTTGATGAATCTGCAAAACTATTCCCGACAGACATTGCCCTGACAACCTGCTCGCTCACGCTCGTGCCTCTTTTGCAATAACTGGCAAAGTCCTCGCAGTTGTTATTAAGCAAATCGTATTCACCGAAACCCGTCCCATGACTCCGATCCTTGTCGAAAATCTCGGACGCACGACGAACCGTTTCGCCTCTCGGTAAACAACTCTCAGTGCTGCAAGTTCCCTTGTGTTTGAATTTGAAGCGATCGTGAGACACGTCGTATTCGAATCGAAGAAGACCGTGGCCTTTCAGGAAGCAATCAACGCAGGTTTTCAGAACTCCGCGTGCCGTGTTTGGGTCGTTCTTGCAGTCGCTGCATCGAGCCTCTCTCGTATTACTTGTTTTTTCCTTTGTTGCAACAAAATGAATAACCCTACCTTCCCCCACGTATATACCTGCATGCATGCAACCATGCCATAACAAAAATAAATATATATATATATATATATATATATGCACACACATATATGCATAAGGCGGAATTTATTTTTGAGAAATGATTTCTATATTTTTTTTCTATGCACATCTAGGTTAATTTTTGTTATTTGGATTGACTAAATCAAGTATAAAGAAAAATCAAGGCACATAAATAAATAGGCATGTGTAAAGGAAAAAAAAAGTGCAAAAATCTTTATTTATTTTGTAATTAACGATCGATCAATCACTAGCTAATTACAATCTAACAAACTTTCAGAAAAAGTAAAAAAATACTCACCATGGTGGGAGTATGTATGCGCTTTTCTATAAGCATAGATGTGATCTCCCGGCTGGAGCTCCTCCCTAGAAATCCTATTTGACAATAGACCCATCTCTCTCTCTCTCTCTCTCTCTCTCTCTCTCTCTCTCTCTCTCTCTCTAGGTTAACATTCAGCTCTCCAATTATCTTCTGTTAAATTGAAGATCATACCCCTCACCCACGTTAACATATATACATGCGCGTAGTTCTTATCAGCGTATCCACCCATTGAAGTTTTTTTTAGAAAACAAAAAAAATGGTTTCATGTCTCTCTCAGTGAAGTTTCTCACAGCTTGCCACAATCATTATTTTAGCCCTAGTTACAAGTAACCCTTCAACCGTTGACTTAGCTCTAGTTACAAGTAACCCTTCAATCATTATTTTAGCCCTAGTTACAAGTAACTCATCCACCACGGAGAAGGAGCCGACGAGTCAATGAGTCAATATACTATCGGATTAAGGTTTCACTTGGTTGAAATATTCAATTACGCCTTCATTACCGCTATAAATACCTGTTGACAAAAATATTACATTTTTTCGTGGATGGTGTAAGTGGTCCCAAGTATAAAGCATCAGTTTCCTTTTGAAAATAAAAGGAATAAGAGATAATTAAATTGATTAATCGACTAATTGATTTATTTGACTTTTATAGTTCAGGAGTTGGTCTGACATCGCCATCTCTATAAGTTTGTTGCAACTTGTTATGGTCGTCTATACTCTAAACTAAAAATCATGAAAAGTGCTTATTGCCTTGTTCGTTCAGGAATACTCTAAACTAAAAGGAATGATCAATCATATGAAAATTTGACAATCAAAAGGAAGGTAGACGTACGCCCAACTAATCTTTTATAGTTTAGTAATACTTTTCTTTTTAATGTTAAAAGAGTGTCATTTAAATTTATCTTCTGTAATTCATTAAAAAAAAAAAAGAATTTTAGCAATGTTCATGATAAACTTTAAACTTAGTTTCACTTTTCCCTTTGAACTTTAAACTTTGGTTTTGAATCACTAGAAACTTTCAGTTTGTACTAGTTTCCTCTCAACCATCAATTTTATCATAACTTCTCGTTAATTTCATCACATGTAAGGCGCATGACTTAAGTTTAGAAGCATATACGTCTATTAAAATGTTAGAGCATATATAAAGCAGAGCTTTTAACCCAGACTAGAAGAAGATCTAGCTCCAAGTTAGGTATGATTGAACCCAGACTAGAATAAGATCTAGCTTTTAACCCAGGCATGATTGAACCCCATCCATGAATAGGTACAATTCTGAAGTTTATAGAATCCGATTGAATTTTGACTGGAGAAGATTTTCTCGTCCTTCCATACCTCTAAAATGCTCCTGAAGAAGCATTGTAGAGAGTGGATGTTTACTAAGTTCTCGGATCTGATACTACCACATTGCTCACTGAAAAGCACAACAGTGAAAGCGGCACCCCAGTGATTCGGCTGGAAGGTACCAAACGGTGTGATCCAGCTTCGGCTGGAGCCTACCGAATGGTATAGACCCTGTTTCGGCAGAGTCTACCGAACGGTATAGACAGTTTCGGCTGAAGTCTACCTAACGGCATGCCCTGCCTCGGCAGGGATGTACCGAAGGTCTTGCTCTGCTTCAGTAGAGGCCTACCGAATCTACTCTTCCTTCTTCGGCTGGAGAGTACTGAATAGTGGTAGAATCAGGGTCAACCATGGGGGTGGCATCACTACCAAACACGTGATCCCTTGGCAACTAAGACCCAAAACTTCAAGAATAAGGGACAGTATTCCCGAACCTCAATCGTGCAATATCTACTTTCGTTTTGATGGAATAGATCATTGGTTATGCACTTATTTGTGCCCCTACCAATGTTGTTGAGGAGTACCATTCCATTAGTCAATCTGTGAGACTAATTTTGCTTCACGTAACACATATGGAAAAGCAAAATTTTGACATGGAAGGCCATGTTGGCCGAACTCCCTATCTTTTGGTTTAAGTTTTGAACAATTTTTCCTTTTTGTTTGGATGATTTGTTTTGGCATTTGTTTTTAATTTTTTGGATATTATTATGGATATTGTCCTTGAATATGAGTTAATTGAATCATGTTTCTTATACATGTGACCGAATTCAATTAACATGTGATAAGGTATAAATGTGGGGAAGTTAGTTGTCTGGATGAATGTGCTATTATGCACACTAACTTCATACCTAAATCACCCCTCTAGCAACGAATTCGGGTTTACATAACCTGATTAAGGGCATTGGCATTGCTCCTCGTTGTATTAATGTTACTGAATTACTATTAAGGGGCCTTATATTCTCCGTTCTAGAAGAACGTCATTGAGTTATAAGGATATTCGAGAGAACAATGATCATGAAAACCACTGTAGAATATGAAGCCTGAAGCTCTGTTTTGGGGCCAATGGGCTACCTCCCAACTGGGACATGCCACATATAGGCTGGCTTGAAGCCGGGTGATTCGAGCAGTTTACTTGTTTTGGCACGACCATTTGGGACATTCAGGTCGAAACACGATGCAACATGTTACACAACGCATCGCCTTACCTGAAGTAAGGATTTTGTGCTTACAAGCACACTTTGCCAAGCCTGCTCGTTGGGGAAATTGGAGATTTATATCATCCCTAGCAAAGCTACTACATAACCGTCTTTTCACAGTGGATTCAAGGGAATAAAGTGGACTTATCCAACAAAAAATGCGGACCATGTAAATATGGTTTTTGGTTGATATATCGACACAATGGTCACATGTCTGTCTATACACACATTGCTGCTAAACTTCTGGTCGTTTCTTACTTTAGGGCTCACCACCCTAATTATCCCATCAAGTCTAGAAGACTGGATAATGCTGGAGAGTTTATATCGAAAATATTCAATAAGTATTGCATGTCTTTTGGGTTTGAAATTGAACATTGAATTCCCCATATTCAACCCCCAAACAGCCTCGCAGAAGCGATCATAAAGCGCATTATCAATTGATCGCCCAGACCTTGGTGAACGCATCAAGCTTTCGGTTTCTGCCTAGGGCTATGCAATCTTGTATGCAGCCATGTTGGTCCGCTTGAGGCCCATTGCTACCCGATACTTTTTAGCGTTACAGTTGGTTACTGGGTACGAACCTGATGTTTCGTATTTGCACATTTTGGGTATGCAATTTATACCATATTGCGCCGCCGCAATGTACCAATATGGGTCTTCAAAGAAGGATGTGAATCTTTGTCGATTGTGATTCTCCTTCGAATTAGCTCTTTAGAGCCCTTGCACGCGATCTCTTTACCGCCAATTTGCGGATTGTCACTTCGATGAGACAATCTTCCCACCGTTAGGGGGAGATAAGAACGTCAACGTTCCTGAAGAACGGCGCGAATTATCGTGGACGTCCTCACTATGTCTCATCTCGATCCCTGTATTCTAGATTCCAGAGTGTTGTTCCAGACACTTTCTTTGATCTAGCTAAAGTGACGAGATCACACATACCAGCTGCAAACATGCCTGCAAGGATAGATGTATGTAACAGACGTCGAGTTAACATCCCCGAAGGGTGTGCCGCCCCTGAAGGACGGTTTGGCCGCCCCTGAATGACAGTTTGGCCGCCCCTGTTAGATGGTCTGGTACGCTGACGGCTAGCCAATCAATCTATTCTCGGCCTGAAGCGCGAAAGATCACTCAGTTCGAAAGATTCACCTCCTTAGAAGTGGAGAAACATGGCACAAAACGAATCCCTTCTTCGTTCGCTATCTCAATCATTCCACCTCATGAAATTAATCCGGATTATCCCGAGACCTGTAGTCTTGGTCCATTATGCATGCATGGATGAGTTAATGGAATTGGAATGAGATTATCATCAATGATATTCACGTATATGGTAGCTACCCAAAATAGTAAAAAACGACGATATCGAACTGCGTTCCATTGATGAATGTCGACGTAAAACCGATTGGTCAAATTCGAAACAAGAAATCCAGGTCAAACTTGATTCACTTGCGAAACGTAAAGTGTTTTGGGCCTGTAGTCCCTACACTTCCACATGTGAAGCCTGTTGGCAATAAGTGGGTTTTCGTAAGGAAGCGTAATGAGAAGAATGAAATAGTGTGATACAAAGCACGCCTTGTGGCGCAAGGTTTCTCTCAAACGCCCTGGGATTGATTACAAAGAGACTTATTCTCCCTTAATGGATGTTATAACGTTCCACTACCTTATCAGTTTGGTAGTTTTCTAAAAACTGAATATGCAGCTTATGTACGTGGTTGTAACGTATCTATAGAGATCTTGATACATGAATATGACACACCCCACCCTCGATACCCACGTGGATACCGAGTGCGAGCGTGCTGGCCGACACTCGTAAGTGACGAAGCCATTAAATGCATGACAACACTTGTGAAAACGAAATTAAATTGTATTAAAGTTGCGGAATTCAATGTCAATATGCATATGGTTCAGAGCGTACTAATTTTGAACAGCGGAAAATAAAAGTAAACTGAGTTCCTACAATCTCTATCCATAACAGGGATGGATATTATTATAGAAAACTGAAGATAAAGAAAGATCCCTACACAGTTGGGATGAACGATCAGAGCTGCCACGTATCCTCGACTTCGCCCGATGCTCTATCACTGTGTCCTGAAGGGGGCGCAAAACAAAAGTGTGAGTGGACAAAAAATAAAAGTTTTCACAAACCTTTCTCTTTTCAATGTACTAACCCCCTGTTTGAAAACCAGTAGTTGTAGAAATATACTACCATAGTATAGTTCGAAAGATATTATAAACGTATACTGAAATATCTCGAAAGATGTACATTTCTGTAAGTCACAAATCATAAATATTCAATAATATAATACGGAAAAACCGACACAAGGTATATACGCAATCACACATGCACGGGTTGAGGTACAGCCTCTCAATCACCGTACAAGTCCAATACGTTAATCAATAATTTGTACTCCTAGTACCACACACATGTAAGTCCTGGCGCCGCAGCGCGTCACACCCGAGTCATTACGCAGTGGGGCCTTTTCCCCATAAACAACAACAATAACGTAAGACAAGCTTGCACTAAGGTATTTACCGGACAATACCCCTGGAGTACAGTGCGTGTGACCCATACATGTGAGAACTGTCCTAATGGCCATGAGAACGGTACTACAACGTAGTGAAAGCATACCTAGTGTGTTTGAAAACATACATACATACTCACGTGTATAGATATAGGAGCCAAAATCCCCTTTCATAAATCCCATAAATCAATAATGCATAAATAACAATTCCCAAATCATATCCAATATCTTTTCATATTTATGCAAAGTAATATCATAATGTAAGATAATTCATATTGTACGAACATAATTGATAAATCATCTCAAATCACCAAAGTAATCCATTTACCAAATGTATTTACCATAAATAAATTAATTATGGTTGTGTAAACAATTATCAAGTATTGCATATATATTTATAAATAAATATATATAAATAAACATGCTTTGGAAACCATTTAAAACCATGTATAAATCACTTTCATAATCATTTCCAAACATAAAAACCATTTAAGAAAGCAAAAGTTCACTCACAGGTGATCGGGAGTGAAATCTCCCCCGGTGTTGCCCTCCTCGGTGTGCGGAGCCGAAGAATTACCTATTTAAAGTTAGGGGATAAATTAGAACTTCCCTAAAAATAATTTAAAAAAATAGGCCTTAAAAGAATCCCCCCAAAAATATGAATATTTTAGCGAAAACGGGCTCGAAAAATGAATTCCAGGCCCCGAAAACCCTACCGCCGCCGTCCACCGCCGCCGGCGCCGCCGTGCGCCGCCGCACGCGCCGCCACGCGCCGGGAAACGGTCGGAAAACCGCTCCACGCGCCGGGAAACCCCCTCACGCGCCTGCACGCGCCCTGCTGACGTCACCCCACGCGCTGCTGACGTCAGCCACGCGCCCCACGCGCCTGCTGACGTCAGCACCGTTAAGTTTAACGGAATATACCTTCGCCGTTAGGAATATTCCCCTGCCGTTAGGAATATTCCGTTACCGTTAACGGAATATTCCTCTCCTCCTTCCTCTCGCCGGTCGCTGGAGCTCCGCCGTCGCCGCCGTCTGGTTCGCCGGAATCTGGGAATTTTAATACTGATTAAGTCCCAAACTTCAAAAATTCGTATCTTCTTCATTCTTTGTCCAAAATTGACGTGCCATATATCAAATTGAAGGTATTGAAGGAGAACGGAATTAGGGTTTCCCGAAGCTTTCCGGCCAATTTCAGGCCATCTCCGGCCATTTTTCCGGCCTCAAATAGGGCTAGAGCAATCCCAGGATGGGTGACCCACTGGGAAGTTGCTCGTGTTCCCAGAAACAAAAAACCGTGAGGGCGTGGCCCAAAGCGGATAATACCGTGCTACGGCGGAGTCGGTCCGGGATGTGACACAATGGTGCATCAGAGCCACTCTGCCGTTCGGTACGGATGTAAGCCAGCGAGGACGCCGGTTCCCTTAAGTGGGTGATTGTTATATCCCACATCGACCAACGGAGAGATGATGTGCCTTATATGTACATGCCTACCTCCAATTAGCACGAGGCTCCTTTGGGAGCTCACTGGCTTCGGATTCCATCGAAACTCAGAAGTTGCTTAGTTTAAGCCAGAGCAACTCTGCGGATGCGGTGACCCACTGGGAAGTTGCTCGTGAGTTCCCAGAAACAAAACCGTGAGGGCGTGGCCCAAAAGCGGACAATACCGTGCTACGGCGGAGTCGGTCCGGGATGTGACAGAATATATATGGAAGTTCCCGAAGGACTTATTGACTGATTGAAATAGTTCTAGACCACATAACACCCTCTCTATTGAATTGAGGCTTTCACTTTACGGATTGGAACAATTCGGGCGAATGTGGTATACCCGTCTAAGTGAATATTTGATCAGTTAGGGATATATGAATAAACTATGCCCCTGCGTGTACAAAACCGAATTTGCTAGAGTTGCAGTCCATGTCGATGACATAAATCTCACTTAGACTCTGGAAGAGCTTGAGAAAACTGCCTCGCACCTGAAGTCGGAATTTGAGATGAAAGATCTTGGGAAAACTTGTTTCTGTCTAATTCTGAAGTTTCGAGCAAAGTTCAGATGGTATTTTGGTCCATCAGTCGAACTACACCCAGAAGGTGTTGCCTTTGAGTACACCCATGATCGTTCATATGCTAGATGCAAATGAGATCCTTGAAAAACATTGTGGAACTTGAAGTTCTATATCTAATTTCAATTAGCGCTTTATTGTACTTAGCTCATTGCATTAAGCATGACATCTCATTCGTTGTTGATATTTTGGTAAGATACAACATTGCTCTTGCACGCTACTACCAAATAGGTGTTAAAGACGTTTTTCCATTACTACGGATTTGGGCTTATTCTATCCTTACGCATCTTAGAATTAACCACAACCCCTTAGTTATCGGAATGATGCCTACCTTGTGGGATACGCTGACACAGACTATCTGTCTGTTCCACACAAGGCACGTTTCCAAATGGATTATGTCTTTACCGTTAGGAACACCGCAATATCTTGGAGGTCAACCAAATAGACCTTAGTTGCGACGTCTTCGAGCTCATCGCCATACACGAAGCCACACGTGTACATGGGAGCAAATTTGAAGCACCTGTAATTCTTCATCCTTCGTTGAGTTCCAACGACGATCTATGAAGACAACGTCGCATGTATCGACCAGACTATAACATGATACATCTAAGAAGTCAACACCAAGCATATTGCGCCTACATCACATCAGCATGTGCATCAGAAGATTGAAGTCAAGTATATCTGATCTGAAGACAACCTTGCCGACCTCTTCACGAAGTCATTGCCGAAGAAGCTTGTTAAAGGATTTGGTATGTACAAATTTTCTCATTTGCTACGCTTGTAGTTCTCAGGGGGAGTTTCGTCGAACTCAGGAGGAGTATTCTGAAGTATACTCACTTGACCTTAATGTACTCTTTTTCCCTACGATCAGGATCATTTTTCCCATTGGGTTTTTGTTGCCTGACTAGGTTTTAACGAGGCACCCATCCTGGGCTGGTCATACCCTTGTGTGTTTTCTTACTACTTACGTCTTGAAGATGTTAAGTATCGACATTGCATTAACTCACTTTTTTTTGTCTTAGACTTATGGGTTTTGTCCTGCCTTGGGTTTTACCATAGCCAGGTTTTTGTGAGAGTTTTTATTCTTTTATAAGTAAGTTCCCTATATGAAACTTCCGAGTGTTCTCTCTATTGTGCCTACGTGAGACGACTTCTCATCAATTATCATCCTGAAAATCTGATGCGATATCTACTTGAGTATTTTCACACTCAAGGGGGAGTGTTGGGGATAATTTATATCCAGTATTTTAGGTGATTGTGGAAATCTTAGGTAGATATGGATTAAGACATTCTGTTATGTAAAGGATTAGAATCCTATTGTACTTGTACTTATATTACTATAAATAGCAGACCTGTATGTGGAATAAGTGTGACTACATATTCCACATACACTACAATTTCACAAAATTCTCTCTCTTTATAAATTGCTTGCCGCACCCTTCAATATTTTGGCCACAACAACATGAACATATTTTCTTTGAAAAACAGAAATGCCTTTATAAATTAATAAAATATTAATTTATCGATAAATTAATAAATTATTCATTTATTTTCGATAAATTATCAACTTCAAGCTAAAAACATTAATTTTTTACAGTCCCAATAGTATTAATTTATCGAGGTTTTAATGTATTTCCATTGATTTTACTCATGGACTGTCGACATATGTCACAAAATCTTCAGAAGTAACTATGTCTCAGGACCAACTTCTAATCCCATAACCATTTAGTTATTTGAACAGAATTTAACTAGCCTTTTGATGCATATGAATATCATTCAAATGTCCGTACGTACTCAGATTGGTGCACTTAAGACTTCCTCAAAATACATGCATAACTGATGATCTGCACCTTTGATTGAACATTACGGATCACATAGGAGAAAAAAATCAAAGATTCTAAAGGCATATGGAAACCTGCAAATTGCATTTGTGATTGATTATCTACTCCTATCAGTCATCTTCATTTGGCACCTCAACCCCACCAAATTATCACTCTTTTACCGAGTAGCACCAACCCATCCTCTTTTTTCTCGCATTCATAATACCAGGCCATAATCCCCCCCACAAGTACCACAAAACTTCCTAATAACACGTCCCTTGCCAGTCCTCATCAAGAACACCAAAGTGGTCCTCACGAAGACTGCCACATTCCGTACAAAACTATGTCATGTGCCATACTCGCCAATTTTAGCGCCCTTTGGGATCACAACATAGTACTGGCAATCACAATCGAAGTGGTCACCTTCCTAAGACAAACTTCTACATAAATAACGTCCCTCTTGATTAGAGTTTATCCCTTTTCATTTCATCATGACTTGCATATCTTCCTCTTTGATTGTTTGTTCAAAGTTCCATAAATAGAATACAAAAAATTACATGTAAGAGCGCGCACACGAAAAATTAAATCAATAAATAAATAATAAACAAGAACATCATCTCAAAGCCCATATAAAATTTTTATAGGGTTATAGAACATTTGGGTACACTGGGAACTACTTCTTCTAAAAAGCACTTATCATGTACTCTGCTAGAAGCTATTCTTATACTAAATTTCAGGATCAAACAAAAATTACGATACCGTGCTACATGAGTTAAACTTACCACATAAACCAGATGAAATATTGATATTAAAGAGAATATTATACATAAAAATAGTATGAAATTAAATCTTCACAGCAAACGAAAATAAATCACAATGCAGGAACCCAAGAAAATTCCATATGATTTAGTAGCAATTGAATTGAATTGAATTTCAAGAAAAGTATATGCATGTATATTAATTTATATGGAGATGAAGAAAATTATAATACTCCAATTAGCACTTTATGAAAACCTGCATAATCTTTCCCCTTCACAAATTAACCCTAAAATAAAAATCAAAAGCATACCATCAGAATTTTAGTCATCAAGTCGTCCTCTGCCAGTTTGCCTGACTCTGGTCCTAATTCTGGTTATCGTCGTCCTCCCTTCGTAGCTTCGCCAGTTTTGCCTGACTCTGCCCCTCCCCGGGGCCCTGATGCCACGGATTGTTTGGTTCCGCATTTGGAGGATTTAGGTTTGCCCCGGAATAAGATTTCGTAAGCGCCATGGCTTCGTCTGATAGAGATGCAGAGAGAGAGATTGGTGTTATTGTGGTTTAGACAGAGCCTAATTGTGATTACATAGGTGATATATAACTGACTCCAGGGTTTCGAAAAAAACTAACCCCTGTTTTGAAAGATAATCAGTTTTTAGCTTCCACTTTCCTTTTTTTTTTTCAGGAATGGCTGCCGGGATTTGCTTCTAAAGTTCGTGGGGTAAAAAGCACTCTGCTTTGAAAAATTGTTCATTTAAAAAAATAGAAAGATAAACCTACAATCAGAGAATCAGTAAAAACAAAAAAACTAAAAAATTAAAAAAGAAGAACACGGAAGAGAAGAAGAACACTGAATGGGAAGAAGCTTGAAACCCGGCATACAGTGAACATCTCAGTGAAGAAGTAAATGTGTGCCCCCAATCCTTTCATCTTCATCAAAAAATTAAAAAGAACAAAAAGAAGAACACGTAAGGAGAAGAAGAACACTGCGTGAAGAAGCTTGAAACCCGTAATAGTATAAAACATCCAGGAAGAAGAACAGTTCTCAATCCTCTTCATCTTCATCAAAATAGGTTTGGGCATTTAAAAAGTACGTGAACCAAGAATTACGCCGATGAGTATTCCATCGCACCCATCAACGAGCTGCTTCCAGGTTAGTTCCGGGTTGTAATGGATTCGGTTTCAGGTTGAGAATGAATGTAGTTTGCTTTTCTTCTCTCGTATTCGCTTAAGTTAAGAGTGAATTGGATTAAGTGGTTAAGAATGAATTGATTAAGGGTATAATTTAGTCTATCTATAATGGATTTGTATGGGTATAATTTAGGGATTTATGAACTATGTCCACGAAACCGAAAGTTAAAATGTGGCAGAGGTTGGTTCACAAGGGGGTAACTTCCCTTAAACGAGAATTTCCTCTAATTTGTTTGCACTCGGTATTTAGTTTGCTAAGTATCGCAAATTAGCGTGTGGGGATGAGCCTAATGCAAAACGATGTCAACGCTGCCAATTGCACAGTAGGCGATATATGATTGTATAATTTCCATTAGCGCAATTGGACGAGTCAATGCAAAATGTAATACATCAAGCTAATTGCACGTAGGCGATATATGATTGTATAATAATTTCCAAGATGTGTAAATAAATCAAGTTATTCAATTTAATGCATGTAATGTGAATTTGGGCAGGAAGACTCCGCAAAAGAAGATGAAGGCAAATAGTGATAAACAAAGAAAGAGCACGAAGAAGAAGTAGTCGTTGTTGGAAGAAATGCATATTTTAATTACTCAGTAAGTTTGAAAGAAAACATTTAATTGTAAAAAGTCAATTTGTTTGATTACAATAAGGTTCGTTAATTGGTTGCAACATATTATGCAGAAAGTGAAAGGAGCCGAATTAAAGAAAATAAACAGGGCATGCGTAGAAAGTAGAACTAAATAAGGTGAAAATGTGATTTGAAAAACTTCATTGTTGCAAAGTTATTTAGGTTTTGTGTAGTTTCTAGTTTAAAAGGTAAAACAATAGTTGATAGAAAAACTTTTGAAAAAGCTTAGATTTTAGAGTGTTTAAAATATGAGATTTGAAAAAGCTGATGCTTGAAATTATGTTTTGTGTTTTGTAAAGGAAAAGAAATTTCTAGTAAATGGAAACAATCGAGTCGCGAGTATGCATTTTGTTCTACAATTGAAAGTAATAATGAAGTTAGCGTAGGCTTCGCCTGGTGTGGATTAGTAAATGTTCAAAAGAAAACCAATTTTGACTATAAAGACTACGGTGGTGTGTGACAAAGTTTCATTTCGAGACCACCTCTGGGGCCAAGAGAGAAAATCGAGGGGCGACGAAGGAAACAGTGGCTCAGCTCATTGGCTCAATTTTCGCTGACTCCACTACATCGATGTGGGGCCATAGGTTTCTTGTGATTATGCCCACCCTTCAAGATGTAATAAGGATCGAGCTTCACCGTAGTCCCCCTTCTGGCCGGGCAGGATTTAATTTCAGCCGATTTACGAGTTCCGAACGGGAGTGCAGTTGCTAGATTTGGCTGTGTCGTTGATGGTGAAGAAATGGTCGCTTATCACAATCTCAGTGAAAGCGCAGATTTGCACCATTTCCACTTGAGTGAGAAGTTAATAATGGCAAGCACAAAGGATGACAACTTCAAAATCTGTTTATTGATGTTTGCTATTTCTGACAACTTTCCCATTTCAACATCCGCAACATAATGCTATAGTTCATAGATTTGATCGCATTGAGAGGCTTTAGATGATAAAAGACAAAAATGGGCAAGTTATTGCCTCAAATTTCTGTATACGGGTTTTTGCATTACAAGGCAATCGGCGCAGTACTTGCATGGATCAATGTTACAATTGTACTACTCACGCCGCGGTCCCGCGTGATGTGAAGCTTGCTGGATAGGTCTACCATCCGATACTCATGGAAGAACGAGGATCGCCAAATACAAGTATGTGTTAAGCTGACAACTCGTGGTGGATAGAGAGCACCAAAATCAACATTGTAACCCAATCGGTGTTAACGTAGGTGTTGGCGGCTTTAACCCCTGGGCCAAGTCGTTCGCCCTTTAAGATTGGGAGGTGTGCAGGAACACAAGAGGGCCACAGTGCGGATCGAGAAAGCTGAGTGACTGATCCTATAGCACAAAAGAGTGTGGTTGCCTGGCCAAGGTTTCCGCGGATGAGATATTGAATCTTTAAAGGCATCACAAGATTCACCCTTGCAAAACAACAAATGACAATGAAATAAAGGGTAAATGATAAATGTTTAGACGACGTCCGAGAAAATGTGAAAAACAACAATGATGACGATGTGATTAATGGTGGGAATGAGAATGACATGGATTGTGTAGGTGGTGAAAGCTTTCCGCGGAAATCATGAAGTAGAACGATAAGATGAACGAGGTATGATTAGCATAATATGAAACCCAAGAATGCTAAATGCAAATGCAAACATGTTGTTTCATCACAGAGTGTAGTGAACAATAATTATAAAATGAAACATTGATTTGTAATGTATTTTATAATAGTTTGGTTTAATTCATACATTTCCTTCGACGAGCTGGTTCCTCCTCCCATGCACGGAGGAAAGTCAGTAGCATGGGCTAAGCTGTAAAGGAGCGCCCTATCAATAGCATATAACGGAAGAAAGACTCACTCGTAAGGGCATTGTAAAGAACCTCGAGTTGTTTGGGAGTGGCCCAGTACTCAATTGCCTAGAAGGAAATGTATATTAAAGGACTGCAACAATGGATCGACCTTGCATTGGCCCTTCTCAGAGGCAAGAGCTCATTTGGCGTATCCAGATTTTGGACTCCTTCGCTATATCTTTAATTGGGAACATAATCTTCGTGTAATCGCATTTTATATACTTCTTTAGCAAGTCTCTTCATTACCTTAGTCGCCTGGAGCATATTGAAGGGAGGGAATGAACTTAGGCTTCGAGTTTGCAATGTTTGTAAGTGATGAAGAGATTGTTATGACCGATGAAGATGCTAATACCGCCTTGAGCTTACGTGCCTCGCAGATCGTATACAAACATCCGAGACGATGTATGTTTTTATTTACAAATCACACACAACACATTAAGCGTAGTGATGTGAAGAATCAAATTTCTATTTATTTGAAATTATTTCACTTGCTTTGTATAGGTAATAATGTGTGGAAGGTGACATATTTGGAACAATATGGGTTCTCCATTATGGTACATGAACACATTCTTTTTAAGTGTAAGGTTAAAAACTTTATACATTTCCGCCATGTTCTTAAGTAAGTAATAAAAGTTCTTGTTACATATGATTGTAGCAACTTGCACTTCGAGGCAATTTATGGAACGCATTAAGGCGCTCATGAATAGAATGCTAAGGTCATTTCAAATGAAGTTCTGCATCGGAATTGATAAATGTGACAAGGTATAACGATTTATTTGCAACATTTATGCATATAACTATAAGACTTGGGCGGCTAAATATACTAAACTTATATTTATATTGTAGATGTTCATTCCGATTTTGACAAGAAGTAGTCTCATTGGTATTTAATGGTCAGCATTACAGGAGTTGCAAGATGTGAAATATGTATACTTGCCGAGTGCCAGGGCAATCACCGCTGTCAAAAAAGTGAAACACATTGTAAGTCAGCTTCTTCCATTTGGGAATGAGCGGCATCATAAGCGTATGGATAATGGCATAACTGGAATTAATACTTCCTCTTAACATTATATTTTACTTGGTTGCAATGGATTGTGAAGTCGCATCGTACTGACAACATATATCTTCGCCCCCGAGCTGGGAAGTCAAATGAGACAAGATCGTGGTCATTCAATAAATTTTAATAGTCCAGCCCAGCCGGTAATGTTCCAGCATGCCTAAATGGGTTTGATCATGCATTTTTGTTATAAAAACGGGATGTGAGGATATTGACAATGGCCGTGACATTGGAAAATGTAAGTATGCTCATTCCACATTGTATTGACATATTTTTTAAGACGCACAAACTTTAAATTGAATGTTTTCAGAATGTCAAAGTGTACATGCAAAAGATGATTCTATTCAAGAGCGAATTGTTAATCTTTGTCAATTGTCAAGAATTGCAAAAACCAAGTTCTCCTTCCCAATCTATTAGTTGCTTCCCAATCGAAGGCACAAGCAGATGTGTTCAATGTTGGTAACACTAATACTTCAACCCGCAATGTACATAACACAACCAAGGCGGTAGGACGAGGCAACCTGCAAATCAGGCCCCGGCAGTGTCTAAGCTGATTACTAGAAGCAAAAACATGAATGCTCAGATGTGCAGCAGGTTTTTTGTGAATACTGGTGCAGGTTTTTATCATTACCACTATAACTTTTGTATTATCTCAGCAAGGCATCTTTTACCATTTTGTCAATAGGTGGCCTTTTGTGTGCACCTTGAATGTTGTAAAGAAATTAGAAAATGGTGTAAGACCCATAAAGATTAAGTAATTTTGGCCATTGTAACCTAATACTTTTGGTAGTACGGGGTTTAGTGGGATGCATCTTCCATCATATTAAGTCTCATTTACAATCAATATATACTATTTTTTGTGAAGTCCTGAGGGCAAGTTGTAACTCAATTGTATGGTACTTGATCATGTAAATTGGGACAAGATTGTGCTCCGCATAATCTCACTTCAAACTACCAAATTGAGACAAATTATATGAAGCAATTCCTCGCGGGATAAGTTTATGCAATTGGCAAACAGAGGCTAGCATTCCAGATAACATTATGCAATTGGCAAATGAGGGCTAGTGCATTCGCGACAACATCGCAATTAGGACAACATTTTAAATGGCTTATCAACCATATTTTCGTACATCGCTCTATCGATGTGCATTAAAATTGGCAATGTCAAACACATTGTTTTCACGCATAAACCATATTTTTTGAAGTTGTAAAACACATCAAGCTAATGCATAACCATTAAATCATGCTTGGCAATGTCAAAACTCTTTTGTCTTCTTTTTAAGTCCCTTAGTAGCAAGTTGTAACCACTGCATGTAAAGGTTGGGGGATTTTGCATAACTTGTTTTCAAACTACCAAATCGAGGAAAAGTATATGCGTAATTTTTGCGGGATACGCTGCAATTGGCAAACAAGAGGCTAGCATCCTGGCGATAATATTATGCAATCGTAAACAAAGAGGGTTGTGTTATCCGCATAACATCATGCAATTGTAAAACTATCGCTAAGTGGTACTTCACCACGAAACTTAGCCCATTCGTCGCTTGCTTTGTAATTCTCGCTTAAGTGGTAATTTCTTCGCTTGTAAGTGGTAACCCTTACCACTTCGAATGAGCACATTTACCACTTAAACGATGATTTCCTACCATTCAACGATCGCTAAATTGTAAGTGTACAAAATTTCCAATACCACTTAAATGCATTTGTCTCGCTTAAGTGGTGTAAAACACCTCGCTTAAGTTGTAAAACCACGCTTATGGGAGACTTACCACTTAAACGAGTCCTTCCATCGCTTAAGTTGTAATCGCGCTTATGGTAATTTCTTCGCTTAAGGGTAACTTACCACTGACCTATTAATTTTACCACTTCTTAAACGACATGATTTTACCATTCGAACGATCGCTTAAATTGTAAGCATAAAATTTTTTCCATTACCACTTAAACGCATTTGGTCTCAAGCTTTGCTGGTAAACACCTCGCTTAAGCTGTAAAACCAGCTTTTATTTACCACTTAAACGAGTCCTTCCATCGTTAGTTGTAATTTCTTCAGCTTATGGTAATTTCTTTTCGCTTAAGTGGTAACTTACCACTTGAACGACATTTATTTACTCATCACTTAAACGATGATTTTACCATTCTAACGTCGCTTAAATTGTGGGTGTAATAAAATTTTTCCATTACTACTTAAACGCGTATTTGTCTCGCTTAAGTGGTAAAACACCTCGCTTAAGTTGTAAAACCAAATATTAAGGGATTTACTCTCACTTAAACGAGTCCTTCCATCGTTTAAGTTGTAATTTTTCTCGCTATGGTAATTTCTTCGCTTAAGTGGTAACTTTACCACTTTGAACGAGCAATTTTTTACTCTCACTTAAACGATGATTTTACCATTCGAACGACTGCTTAAATCGTAAAGTGTACAAAATTTCTTTCCATTACCACTTAAACGTGCATTTGACTCATGGCGGTAAAACACCCTGCTTAAGTTGTAAAACCAAACGCTTAGAAATGCAGACTTACCACTTTAAACGAATTCCTTCCATCGCTTGTGTTTGCAATTTCTTCTGCTTACAGTAATTTCTTCGCTTAAGGGTAACTTACCACTTGAACGAGTATTCTTACCACTTAAACGATGATTTACCATTCGAACGATCGCTTAAATTGTAAGTGTACAAAATTTTCCATTACCACTTCTTAAACGTGCATTTGACTTGCTTATGGTAAAACACCCTCGCTTAAGCTTGTAAACCAGCGTTTATGGTAATTTACCACTCTAAACGAGTCCTTCCATCGTTTGCTGTAATTTCTTCTGCTTAAGTGGTAATTTCTTCTGCTATGGTAACTACCGCGTAAATTTCGCGGATAAGTTTATGCAATTGGCAACAAAGAGGCTAGTATCTCAGATAATATTATGCAATTGGCAAACAAGAGGGCTAGTGAGCCCGCATAACAAGCATTTAATTAGATAATACTTTTAAACGTATACTAACCATATTTTTGGTGTTAGTAAAATCCATTATTAAGTGGTACTTACCATTTAAACGAGTGAATCGATCGCTAAACGACAATTTTACCATTTCACGCTGCTTTTACTATTTGAACGCCGAAGGGTTCCATTATATACAATTACAACAAAATTTTCATGTCTTCTGCTGTTTCACCAACTATTATTTATAAGAAAATTACGCTTATTCATTACTTAACCATTGTGAAAGCGATATGACGAGTTGAAAAATGAAGTCACATTAATACCTCTTAATGTGGGACCAATAAAACTTTAAAGGACAAAAATTCATACCTGCAAACAAATTTTGCTAAAAATATGAACAACCTTAGCTAATTGAAATTTCTTTTGAAGATCGTCACAAAAAAGGATTTTATGACTAAAAACTGGGAAAACTATGCACTGTTTTCATGATATTTTTTCACATTTTTCAACTTCTAAACCCTCAAATGTGTCAATGTAGTCGACACCTTTCCCCAACCCAAATCCAAAGCATCATATTCAACATTGCAAACATGTATTCAACACTGGGGAATTGGCTTAAAAACATCCAACATTAATCAAGGCTAATGTCTCCGATTTGACTAAAATATGAATTCAGCATAAACTTGTTCTATGGCCCCTTTCGCCTTTCACATATGGCAAAGCATCGTAGTCATTACGTACCTATCATTCCAAGCTAATTCAATACATCTAACAAATAACACACATAATGGCTTGTAAACAGACATTCAATAAAGCAATTGGAATTCAAAATGGGGACCTTAATTACTCCGCCAACCCATGAAACCACAAATTAATCATGTGTTTCCATACACACACCGAAAGCATTAAATACGTAAACAAGCAACTACTTCCCTTAGTTGCTTTCTCAAGTCCGGGTGACGGCTTTGGCCACGCTGCCATTTTTCCCTTGCTCCATTAAGGCGAGGTATATCGTCATCTTCATCCACTTGAACATCTCGATTTACCAAATGAATCTTTGAATCCATCATCACTACTTTCTTTTCAAACGCCAAAGAATCATTATTGGCATCATCTTCAACATTGTCATCATGATTTTCGTCACCAATGTCATTCACAGAGGTATGATCGCTTAACAAGTAACTTCCCCGCCTAATTCCACATATCCGCATCTCTTTCAAAAAGCATGATCATTTTTATGCTTTGTTCGACGCCTCCCGCCAAGCCAACACATAACATGGAAGCAAACAAATTAATTGCTTACTAGATATTATCAAATTAATAATAGCACCCTCATACGCATATAAACTAAGTTATCACGTCAACATCATTTGAATCGCACAGCCGCTTCTTCCGTGCTGGCCCATCCATCCTCGCAGTAAAATGACCGTGAATAATCACATGGATTCAAAGCTTGGCAATATTATCAACAAATACCAAATAAAATCACGTAATCGCACATTATCTTCTCGAGCCGTAATCTCATCCCTTGCCATCATGCACTGGTAAACATAATCAATTCAAAACCAAAGAATCATATCCAAAAGCTCGCGGATCGTATCCGCATGAACCTACAGCACACAATCGAAACATTAAACAACGCATGAACCTATAAAATAAAACTATTTACTATTTCTCTCCATTAGAAAGACTCCACGTGATTTAACATCTTTGTCTGGGGTGGGTAGGAAGTTGTTGGTTTGCCACGGGAAATGCCGACCACGCCGCAAATTCTCGTTCTTCTCCCCATCCAACCACATTAACCGACCATGAAGGTATCTTAATCGCATCTACTCCTTCCAACCTAAGCTGTTTTACGATCGACCTTCATCTTCCATATGTTGCTTGTACCGCAAATTAGCATTTCTAAATGTTGCATGGCCTTCCCTGCTTCCATGAAGTAATCGGCGGAACGCCTAGCGTACCAATTGATGTGTTATCTTTAAAATCATAGTCCCAAAGCATCGCGTTTCTGTGGGGAACCTTTGGGAACCCGTCAGTTGATGTACCCAAACTTTGATCGACACACGTCACCAAGGTACTAAGCATAACTCAAGGGTCCTCGAGGAGTATTCTCATCTTCCATTCGGCAGTACTATCGCACACATAAGCAGTTGAAATTCCAAGACTCATTCTGGGGACCCCATGGATTCCAAATTAACCTCGAATTTAGTGTTTCATTAGTAAGCCGAATAAAATGTTTTTAAGTTGTAAAAGGTGGTAAAGTAAATAATTTGGTAGGTACAACAAAAAATTCAAGCACTATCAATCGTTATATATCGCAAGGTCTCCTATGTTGCTCCAATCCAGTAATAAGATGTGAATCGGGAGATGCACTCCAACCATCGCAGTGGCCCGGCCAAGCTCGACCATCACCCTTCTCGATTTGACCAAAGGCTTTTAAATACTCAGACGCCCATATCCTGTAATAATAGTAACCAAGAAGCCTTTTAGCTTAAGTAAGCAAACATGAAAATCTCGTGAATTAAGATATAAAGACGTGTCGGGACAAAATTTGAAGCCTTCACCTCCCAAGCACGCCAAGAATCCTCCTGAGCCATTTCTCCCCTAGACAGAGCGTCCATGTAATCTGCATGTGCATGCCAATCCTACCCTCCCCAATTGTAATTCCTTATCTCCTCAATCTCCTTCAGGCTTGGCATGTAAGATAAGTTAAATCGCATTGCCGATACCATCAAGTAATGCGGATTCTAACAATGCCAAAATGAATACTCTTGCCAATTGGTCTTCTTCTTTTGGCGTGGATGGCTTAATGCCCCAATGTCACTACAATGTCTTGGTACTTAATCTTGATCGTGGACTCATGTTTGCTAGAAGCCACCAAATGTGTACTCTATAACCTCTCGCCCTATTATCACGGGCCTCCAAGTCATACTCTATTGCCTTGCTCGATACCCAGAAGCCGCAATGGCACTAAAATCCTTTGGGAATAACGCGTTAACTCACCAATTTCATCAAAGTGGAAGGTATGTGTTGTATCCCCACCATCTTCCGCTAATGCTACTCATCATGGTCTCCGTCCCTTTTTTCCCCTCCCAAAATTGATATGAAATGCTTAAATCCACATCCACAACCTTCAAGCTGGCTGCAGTCGTTTCAAACCGCTTGTATACCACGCAGCCATTCACCCATTGTTTCCTCCACCTTTGATGTAAGATATATTGCGCCGAGGATTATAACACATAGACAAGTCGTCAATAAGGCCCACATCCATTATACCATTGTAAACTAAGTATGAACTTTTATGATAATACATAATCCGCACAAACAATATGCAGAAAACCTTTAGACACATACGAACATAAGTAAACAAATAATAAAAGTGGCAAATAAGTATGCAAAAAGTCACCAATGAATTACGATTGTAAATATGTTATCATTTGTTCTAGGCAAGTATAATCTAATACAAATTTAGATCAAAGTAGAACAAGAACAGCCCCCAAATATTCCCAAGTCATATATCAAAATTACCAAACCTTGTCTCCCACAATAGAATAACCATTTATGTGTACAATGTAAACGCTAAAACAACCATGCATTTGTTCCCGGGATGTTTAAGGATATACCTGAAGGAAAGGTGTTCCTCTTTCTATGTCGACGTGGAACGTATGTATCGTAAGGATTCCTATTCCTCGGAATGTATCCTTTCACACCAAACTGCGATCGCCACGCCTCGTGATCACCCTTCCTAACCTGATTTGAACTCGGGAGATTTAACTGCTTCACTTGTGTCGGGGATACTACCCTGGGATCCAGAAGTTGTCCCTGCATGTGCAAATGTGGTCGATTGCGTTCTTGGTTTCCTCGTGGCGCTTTGTTGTCTAGTATTTGCTTTTGCCATTCCAGACGGGAGCCTTCCACTGTAATTCTTCCATTCCTTCCCTTCGCCTCTTCACGGCCGGTGGGCGTTGTCTTTGACATAGCTGGGACACTAAGTAGCCAGTGCTTTTTCACCGCTTCGACTCGTGGCCGATCGCTTTCTCCGTGTTTCGTTGCCTTTGATCTCTCCTTTCCCCTGCCAAATTGGCCTGCAGACCGGCAAGGGGGATACTGCTCACCTGAATTCAGTGGATAATGCCATGGCGCCATCAGAGAATTACCTACTTTGGGGAGGAGGAGAATAATCACAATTGTAAAAACAAAGAAAATAATCCGCCACACCTACTACATGCAAGACAATCCACCTCCTCCTGGCCTTAAATTTCTTTACAATCCCACGTTTTCAATAATCCCCTCAATCTAACTAACTAAAATGTTGACATATTTTGCACCATCATTGAAATTCGCGTATGCTAAAATATTCAAAACCAATGAGGAATGCAAAAGGAATCATAGACTAGAATATGAATTTTATTGCATGGTGGACGTGGTAAAAGTACGATTGTTAAATATGTGCAACCAAACAAACATAAGATTTAATTTCAAATAAATAAGTAATATACCATGTACTAACATACAATCTAAAAGTTAACTAAAACAAATATTATTGTCAAAATAACTGCACCTAAAATGTATAGAATAGTAAAACAAATAATAGATTGAAGAAAACATTGTTAAATATACCTATTCTCTAAATTTTTCATTATCATGCATGAAAAATAAATGGGGTTGTATTATTTCAATTTATTTCATGTATGAATATGATGCAATAAATCAAGAAAGTAACGAACATGAGTAAAATTGAAGGCTTATGTTTCCCGAGACTTGACTTCTAATATAATAAAGATTAAATTTATTTACTTTAAATCATTTATGCAAGGAAACATTGTCATCCTACAAACTTCATTTCCCTGGTTTCGATTATCATTAATATGCATCATGTTGCTAGGAACAAAAAGGAATTTATATCAACAATCGAAAAACAACACAATTGTAAATATATAGTTAGTGATCCAATGGTTAAAAAGCATGTTAACCACCTAGACATCAAGAAAAAAAAAAAGTTCATGAAAATAAGCGACTTACTACTTCAAATGTAGCTCAAGGTAGAGTGCTTTTAGATAAAAAGAACGCTTTGTTGGATTGAGTTCCTTGTAATGGGATATCACTCTCAGCAGGTAAAACAACACAATCGCAAAATGGTAGTCTATTTAAAAAATGAAACCAGCTGGTGGTAATCCCCTGCATTAAAAAAAAAAAAAGTAATTGTAATTAATGAGAAGAACGAGATTACATTTGGTGCAGTGGGGAGCCAATAAACAGTAATAGCTTGCACATGCTTGAATTTACGATGCCGTTAAGAATCAAATTGTTTCCTTTATGACCTATGAAATCAATCAGTGTTCCTACCAAATATATGAAGACCATTCTCTTGTTCTTAAATAAAAACTTCCACTTTAAGTGGTAATAAAATCGACTTCAAATTTGTCTTCTCCTAACCCGACTATTTCGGCCAACCATCAATCATACTCGGAACAAAGAAAGAATCACCTAAGATTATTTAAACTTGGGCAGACAAAACTCAACCATAACCCTGGAAAAAGAAATAATATGGCGACGCTTAGCTAGTAAATTTAACCTTAAAACTCGAAAAATATGTAGCAATCTTCAAGTGAGGAATCAAATCATAAAATTATTATAAGAGAATACAAAACCCAAATGTCTCGTAGATCACTAAAAATAATAAATTCGCGACATGGGGCATCGAGAACAATGTTTCGCGTGGATGGTGAGGGACGGATTGATGGAAAATTCTCTAATTTGTAGAGTTAAAAAGGAAAAAATCAAAGCCAGCACTTTTGTAATTTTCAAAATTTCAAATAACAAACCCAAAATTATTCCAAACAATACATCGCAGGTTTACCCAAATTAGGGCAAATTGGAGGCTACCCACATCAATTTAGTTCTCATGTAAAATTCTTTAAATCACCATCACGAAACGAAGCTTAAACATGTAAGACAAAAATTGGGGCTAATTTGAATATGGACTATAACCAAGAATAGCTAACCTTCAGGATAGTTTCGTGATCAAGAATTCGTAGTCAAACCGGAATGAACTTGGAGCACCTAGACGAGAGATCGATAGTGACCTGATTTCTTTGGGGGCAAATTTGATTTGAGGAGTCAGTTGACACAAATCTCGGTGGCTGTACTGTCGCGGGATCACAAAAGTCATTGCCATTGCAAGGTGAGTTGCTCTAGGTGAGCGAGAGTGAAGACAGAGATGCAGAGAAAAAAATAAAAAATTAAAGATAAGTATATGTTCTCACACACGGGTAACATATGAAGAAGAAAGAAATAAACACAGTAGCTGAGAAAGAAAATAAACAAACTAACCAGTCATGCTTCTTCTTTCCTCGCCCGCACTCCATTACCAGAAATCAACGCGCCAGAGATGAACAACGAAGAAATACGACGTACAATGAGGATAAATAGTAGATGAAGATTGGAACGGATTTTGGGTTTAAGCGTGAGGAAGAAAAATAGAGGGTAAGTTTGTTCTGAAGAAGGAGAGGAGTTTTATGAAATGGGCTGGTCCCAGCGACTCCGACGGGTAAAAATAGAACTCCCTGCTGAATGCTAAGAGAAAAAAAAGTGGAGACAAGCAGGTTGATAGGCATTTTAGTAAAACCACTCGTTAACATGACAAATTTCAAATATCAAGAGGAAATATCGCGATTTATCGCGATATAACTCAACATAACGGTACGGCTCACGTCACTGTGACTAACCTCGGCCGGGTTTTAGCATATTTATAATTTCTTTTCCTGCCAAATAAAATCAAATGTGTATGTTTTTATTTAAAATTATGTTTCACCTAGCTTTTAAAATGGATTCAAACTCATATTTCATGACTAAAAAGTGATTTCAAGTTCTATACATTTTTTACTAAATGATAATATTCGCCTTTGGGATATTTTTTTTGGCTTGGTAATCCTATATGAAATATATATATAATGGAACTCTACAAATGTGCTGTTGTAGTATATTTCAACCGCTCCATTTGAGGTATTGTTGAACTATTAATTAGTGCTAACGCCTATACATTAGTTCATCACAAATTCCATAAGCATAATAGTAGGTTTGATTTGATTAGTTTGGTAACCAATAGTTCATGCCATTTTACCTAAGGTACTTAAGTTTGAATAATGAATGGGGCAATGTAATGCACTTATACATTACTTAAGTACATACACCAAAACGCACCAAGGTTTGCTTAAAATTGGGTAAGCCGAACAATCCATCCTCAAAGAAACCACTTACATAGCATACGAGGCACTAACGCTTAAATGGATTTGTATAGTAAATCGACTACCGATCTTTTCCATGTCAAACGATAAGACACAAGGCACTAGGGTTAGCATTACAAGGGTATTAAATTGAGCACTAAATAATGCATACTTGAAAAATCCATACTGGCAAAGTTAGAAGCTTTAAAGGATTGTGTATTAAATGGTACCCATGTATCCTCAAATGTTTTCTATCTAAGAGCGTTCATTTAGTGGGCGCAATTGGCAAATGCTGATATAATTGCTCGCACGCCTATATGCAATTGCACGGTAATTTTGGCGTGCCGAATATATGCAAACAAACGGCATTTTATGACATAATTATAATGTAAAACATATGTTCTCTCCCACAGTCTGGGTTAGTTCCTAAAAAAACATTGCACAATAAGCTCATCCTGACAAGTACCAAATTACAAGTACCAAATCAACGTCAAAATGTGGTAATTCATAAAGTACTGGATTACATTCATCATGTTCATCAAAACCATAAACAAAATCAGAGACAATCAACAATTTTCACCCAAATATTAGTGAAAAGAATGATTACAATGGTTATGTGAAAGTCAAAGCCATGAACACGAACTCCCAGTAGGTCGAGTATATTCTGAACCAGAAAATGCAGGATATAATCCACTCATATTTGCTGACGTGCCACACTCACTGTTGCAGAATGATCCGCTTGGTGTTTGTATGGGATTGTCATTGCCGTAAGAGATGCCATCAAAATAAGGGTATGGGTTATCATGCATGGATCCACTTGCTGATTCTGTGGGAATGCCAGTGGGGTACGACCTGGCACCATTATAATTGTATGACTTACTCCAGTTGGATTCAGACATCATTTCACTGCCATATAGTACATTCCTTTCCGCTTCTTGCCCAATGTCATTGTTGCTACCATCATTCCCATTACCAACATTCTGAGTAGCTTTTCTATTCCCTTGTTGCTTCCTAATGGAACATTTATATCCTCTGTGCCGCACTGCCTTGCAGGTACCACATGCTTTGGGTTTAGTTCCACGCCTATCTTTGGTTCGAGCAAGTTTGCTGCCTTTGGTTCTAGCAATTTCAGGATCTTTTATGACATCACCGTGCTCCTCGTGACCACTCCCTAAATTAAGATTTGTCTCTTCTAGTTTTCTCCCCAACTCTTCCACAACCCCTTCCAGTCTATGAAATTCATTACTAAGAAACTTGAACCCATCGTCTGACCTTGATGCAGAATAACATAATTTATTGCATAAAGCATTCAAATAGCCATACCTCGCAGTTTGTACAGCCAAGGAGGATTCACTGTTTACGCGTAGTGAAAATGTAATATCTGATTTTGCCCCCTTAGTCCATCTCTTCATTATGAGTGATTCCGGGATTTTATCCATGTGTCTATATTTTAGTACGCAAAATATGTGTGAACAAGGGATCCCATCTGTCTCATACTTTTTGCAACAACACTCAATCCGCACCTCATTGGACCCAGTGTGCCATACAACAGTCCACATGTTATCTGGTTCACAGTATTTGGAAATATAATGCATGTCACTTTGGGCAAACTTGAGAGTGTTGGGGTTAATTAGTGCACTGGCGCTTAGCATCTCATCCCGTACCAATTCGAAACAAGTTAGAGTATACATTGAAGCTGCATGTTGCTCCAACCATTTCAGTTGGGTCGTCATCACTGGAGTGCAGTTGTTCGATTTGAATTCATCACGTGCAGCATTGTTTCTCAGACGTGCAAGGGCTCTATCAATGGCATGGACACACTCAAACATCTTAGGCCCACTTTTAATATAATCCTTCACAAATTTGTTCATGGATTCTGATCGCTGAGTGGTCGACATGCCCGCCAAAAACACTCCTCTATTGTACGCTTCCGCCCAACTGTGACGCCTTTCCCACATCTTAGCCAACCACATACTTTTAAGCTTGAATTGATGTTCATTGAGTTTGAAATTTTCCTCCATGACCTTCCAACGCGCCTCAAATTCATCAACCTCTAGTGGTTCCCACAAACAAGAATTGAACTCTGATTTAATGTTCGGATCGGTGACATTTTTCAAGTTTTCATGCACATTGCTAGCAACATGCCACGCACAAAGCTTGTGCTTTGATCCTGGAAGCACTATCTCCACGGCCTTTCGCATTGCTTCATCCCCGTCTGTCAATACAGTCTTTGGCTTTTTACCTTTCATAGATAAAATAAATGTCTCCAAAACCCACTTGAAAGTTTCAGCCGACTCATCCCTCACATATGCACACCCAAATATTGTACTAGCACGATGATGATTTAAACCCACAAAAAGTATCAAAGGCTTCTCATAATGGTTGGTTTTGTAGGTGCTGTCAAATTCAATCACATCCCCAAAGCACATATAATCAGTCAGTGAATTTGAATCTCTCCAAAATAAATTCACAAGCCTATTCTCCTCGTCCACACTAAACTTGCAGAAAAATTCAGAATCAGAACAAGCCTTGCTTTTCAAGTATGCAAGTGAAGCTTCAGCATCACCTTCGAGTAAAATTTGTCTCCGTGCCGCATTCAACTTATTGTACAGATCTTTGCTTTGAAAACCAACATTCATATACCCACCAGCTTGATCCACCATATACTCGTATACATGACATGTTCTTATAGCAACTCTTCGCATTCCAATAGCTTGTGCTAAGTCCGATTCCCTGACATTCCGGTGTGAACGGAGAAATGTTGCCTCATGTACAGTAGCTAATGCATGATTGTGATTTGGTTCAAATTTCTTTACAATATAAGTGTCACGCTTCTTAACAAGATTTACTTGCAAAACAGCCGGGCATTTCTCCCTAGTGAGCGGCTTCTTAACATTGACATTCTTGTTCAAAACTCTTGTGCCTTCCTTAGAGCATACCCATATTCTCCTCGAAACTTTGCCACTTACATTCATCTCCTTTTTGTCCTTCCTTACACTAAACCCAACTGCCTTTGCATATCGATTGTACAAATCTTCTACTTCCTCAATTGAGTTGAATTCCTTCAATTCAAGATCTTCCCTCCTCAAATCATTGAAATCTATTCCCTCAAATTGAAGCATACCACCGCTATCTACCACATTTTCAGTTTCACTATCAACCTCTTCCATTACGAGATTGTTGTTGCCATCAACACTTGACATCAAACAGCCTAACTTATCGGATCGTATTTTCCCATATCTTCCTCTACTTTAATTCATGCCTACACAACATCAAAGACCCTAAATTTAGGCATGCAAACCCATGAATGAAAATTGTCATATACGTCTTTCAAAATCAATGTGGGAGATAACATATTTTTAAACGATGTTTTTACAACTTAAACGATCGATTGACTCGTTTAAATGGTAAATTACCACTTGAACGATAGTTTTACAACACCAAAAATATGGTTATTATGCCATTTAAAATGCTGTCTAATTGCATGATGTTATGCAGATACTATCCTACTGTTTGCCAATTGCATGATGTTATGCAGATACTAGCATACTGTTTGCCAATTGCATAGTGTTATGCAGATACTAGCCCACTGTTTGCCAATTGCATAAAATTATCCACGAAAATTTCTGCATATAATTTTTCCTCAATTTGGTAGTTTGAAAACAAGATTATGCAAAGTCTAACACTGTCACAATTTGTTACATGATCAAGCAGCTGTACAATTGCGTTACAACTTGCCTTAAGGGACTTCACAAAAAACTCAAACAAATAGTTTGACATTGCCAACCATGATTTACTGGAAGTACGAGAAAACGATGTGTTTTACATTAATTTTATAACCACAATTTTTCATCATAATTTCACTTGCAAACACCCAAACCCAATTGCATAATTTCAATTGCCCACAAACCACATTACATGCATTAAAATGATAATACAGAACTATATTCACATACTGGAAATTATACAAACATATATCGCCTCTGTGCAATTGGCAAACAGTGACATACATTTTGAATGCAGCTCATCCAATTGCACGCTAATCTACTGATACTTATCAAACTAGATACCAGTGCAAGGCAAATTGGGAATCATCAAATTGGGAATCAGAAAACCGTATTTCAACAGTGAATCCAAACTGCTTCACAAATATTACAGCAAATGTAGTAAATTACCTAATTTGGGAGAGCAGAGACGGTGGTAGTCGATTTCGAAGCCTCTGAGTTCGATTTAGCTACTTCCTAAGACGGATATTTTCGGTAACCGGCGTCCGAGAGAAGATCAAGCATTTACGATCTTCTCTGACCTGTGGAATGGAGAAATCCCGGAATCACTCATAATGAATTCGTTAAGCGTTAGACAAAAACAAGAAATTGTTTACGCCTACGAATTTGGACTGGTTTGAGAAGCGTATTGGACCACTCCTACCATCATATTTGAAGGATTGGGAAAACCTTACCCTCACTGGTCGTCGCAGGAAGGTCACGCCAAGAACCAGTACTGGTGGTGGGGAGCGAGCGACGGCGACCTCGAAGTGAGACAAGGTCTGCCTGCAATTGTTTGTGCAGTTATGGTTGCCTGCCTTCTAATTGCTTGCTCGTTTCTTCAGTTCCTCTGGTTTTTACTGGATTTTAGGAACTCGTCTTCTTCCCCTGCTTCGTGAAGATCGGTGGTTTTTTTTTTCTTTCTGCTTTCAACTGTTCCTCCCTCCCACTTGCAGATCCGGTTACCAAGTAAATTTGTTGCTTTAATCTACACCATTGAATACTTGGAGGCATCATCTAGCCGTTGATTTTTTCCGGAGTAAAGTTTACTCCGGAGCATAGTAGAATTTTTGCTGGAACAACTCCCATTTTTGTCATCTCAGATAGCAGTCTAGTTGCTTCTTCCATATTGCCTAGTTTACAGTACCCATCAATCATGACAGTGTAGGTAATCTTATTAAGTTTTATCTTAAATGAAGACATCTCCAGCAAGACATTCCCTACTTTATCCATTTGTCCTAGCTTACAATAACCATGAATTAGTGCTGTATAACATACAACATCTGGCAACAAACCCTCGTTCCTCATTTCATCTAGAAGGCATTTTGCATCCTCAACACTGCCAATATTGCACAGTCCATCTATAAGAGAAGAATATGTGGCACAAGTTGGTTGAATGCCTTTCTTTTTCATGTCCAAGCGGAGACCAAGGGCTGCCGTCATATTCCCATTCGTGCTGTATGCTCTGATTAGTGTATTATAAACAACAGAATTTAGCTCCACTTTCTTGGTCACCAACTTACTGAAGAGGTTTTCACCCTCATCCACTCTGCCAGCTTTACAGTACCCATCTATCATCACCCCATATGTATAAACATTGGGAGCCAGACCCCGATTTTCACACTCATCCCAAAGTTTAAGTGCATCGTCCACTTTACCCATATTACATAGACCATGCATTAGCAAATTATAAGTATAAGTATCTGGTTCGATTCCTTGCTTAGCCATCTCTTCCTTAAGCGTAAAACCTTCCTCCACTTTTCCCTCCTTGCAACAACCCGAGATAAGTGTGTTGTACGAGATTCTATCCATTATCAAACCTCTCTCTAGCATTGGTTTGAGTTGCAGAACAACGTCTTGCATGCTACCAGATTCACAAAGTCCATGAATTAAAGCATTTGAGGTCGCTGTGTTAGCGGCAAATCCTCTGTCACATAGCCTAAACCAAAGTTCAACTGCCTCAGAATGCTTTCCATCTTTACAAAGCCCACAAACCAACGTGGTAAGCAAGCCATCACTGGGCCTACAGTTTCTTAAAAGCATTTCTATAGTGAACTTTAGTGCAGAATGGAACCTAGATTTCATGCATAACCAGTGAATGACTGAAAAACAAACAGCTTGATTTATGGGGAAACCACGGGATAGCATCTTGTCTAAAATCTGCTCAGCATGCTCCAACTGATTAGTTTTACAATATCCCTGCAGTAGAGAATTAAGAGTAACGGAATTGGGAGTTAATCCATTGGATAACATATCATCCCTTATCTTTAGTGCCCCACTAATATTTCCCATTTTACAACACCCATCAATCAATGTGTTATAGACAACCTCATTCGGGACAAATCCCCTATTACACATTTCCTTCAAAACACAATTTGCCTCATAAAACTTCTCCAGCTTAATCAAACCATTAATGAGCACACTGTATGTTATAAGACTAGGGTTCACATTGTTTTCAACCATCTTCTTCTTAAACAGGAAGGCCTCATCTAATCTTCTGCTCTTACAAAGCCTAACAACATTTGGAGCCATACCCTGCCCTTCCATTTTTGAGAGCAAACCTATTGCTTCATCAACCTTCCCTCCCTTACAAAATGCATTAATCGCAGTAGTAAACAAGTAAACGTCAGGAGAAACACTTCGAGACATAACTTCAAATACTTGATAACTCTTGTGGAGTTCGTTGGCCTTCACTAATGAACTCAACAGAAAATTACAAGCCTTCAACGACGGAAAGACACCCTTATTAGAAAAAAACATAAACACATCAACGGCGTAACCAAAACCCATATTCTTGAATTGGGTGCAGTAAACATGAATCAACAAGTCCAATGGCTGAACACCAACACCTCGTTCGGCCACGGTATTCAAGTCTAACATGGCAATGGCTATCTCCATATGCCTGTGACTGGGAATAGCATACGAAACCGGCACATTCCCATCAATCGAACGGATCAAAAGCAATCTCGCAGGGGCCACAAGATTTGAACCAATAAGCAGACGAACCAAAACACAAAAAGATCGAACAGTAAACCGAAACTTAAACGATTCAGAAGCAAATTAGGAGAAATGGAGAGCTGTTTTGGAGTTCACATTGGAGCTAATGGAACAGAACAATCGATCAAATTGAAGAGGCGACAAAAGGGGTACGAGAGCTTTACATTTAGAAGAATCTAGAGATGGTTTTGAGAGAATAGAAGATACCCAGTTGTTCAAACTCTGATCGGGCGGCTCCGGTTGCTGCAAAAACCTTTGTTTTTCGTAACATACGTAACCCTCTCTGAAAAAGCTATATAATTTTCCAAAATCATACTACGTATATAAGGAGATACCTCATCTCCACGGGAAATAGTCGGTCTTCTTCCTATCTATGAATCCCATCAATAAAAGGACCAAATTACTATCTCATTTCAATATTTTCAACAACAAACTGGAACCTTAGAGACACATTCCATGGCTTCCATGGGTATGAGCGCACAAAAATTAATGCTCATGCAACCCACCCTAATAGAGGTACTGCTACCACCGTGACACTATCCCAAACTGCATGAATCCCTCTCCCCTCCCTCCCCCTCCGCCTCCGCCTGACAATCGTTAATGACTAGCTGCAACTCATGACCAAATAGATATATAAAAATATAGTGGGAAGCTATACTTGTGGATTTAAATTTCGGTTCATGGTTGATTTGATGAAATTCAAGAAGAACAAACTTCCGTTAGCCTAATTGACGAACACCGTGAAAAAGGGAGGAGGGCTTCCGTAAAGGCCTCCGATGCCTAGAAGTTAGAAAAGTAGTAGAGAGAAAGAGAACTTGAGAGAGTTGAGCTGGTAAGTGACGATTACCGTTCCCTATGTTTGACCTGTCTATTTATAAGGAGAAAAACATGTCGCTAAACCGAGTTGATGAAAACCCGAGATTGAGCGCAAGTTAATTGAATAAAGATTAAATTAAATTAAAAACAAAACGAAAACTAATTCTGCGTGCAAACATAATAAAGATTTATTTACAATGACATAAGAAATAATAAAACTTCAAGCCTTCTATCTGAAATTTGACCTCTTTTGGCCTACCCTCTAGAATATTCAAGTTTCAGTATCTGTGGAGAAATTTAGTTGGGTAGGCTTAAAAAGCTCATTGGTGACCTATACCTTCATATACATATAATTGACAAAAACTCAATTATCAAACAAGTAATTAATACACTTATGAAATGATATTTATAGTGCAATGCAAAACACCTTCTCCATTCCGTTAATTCATATAATAGATCAAGCGAACTGCATGTCTCATGTACCATGCATTTTTACCATATGGTAGTGATCTAATTGCTCTATTATACAAATTAACCCCATTCTCCAATATCCCTCTTTTTGTTAGTGGAAGTCTTGTCTAACTCTTTGCCATAGATCCACGAATTACAGATAAAGAACAGCTATTACTGCACTGGTGACACGAGACTGGTACCTACCAAGAGTCGGGCTTAACTACACAAAAGATCCTAACCACTACCATAATTCCCATACTTCCGCCCATCTCCCACATAGCAATCGAGAAATTCACATCATGAATAATTATAAAAATTTCATTTATCTTTTCACACAACAGTGATAGTCATAAACCAATTCACATTAATAACAATATAATACCAAAGCTAACATATATAAAAATTAATCAAAGTATTAATAAAAGGTTTCAGAACCCCTACCTGAATTCTGAAGCTATAATTTGATCAATTTCTACCATACGAGCTGAGCACCATGGTTTCCTCACGTGTAATTCCTCCCTTCTATTTCTCCGTCTCTTTAACCTCTCACTCTCACTCTCTCTCTCTTTCCTTTTTAACACCAATGAGACTCAGACTGCTAACATGCTTACTTGAAAGGACATAGCTAACTCTTTTTATTTTAATCACAAACTTATGTCAAGACATCATCTTATAGTTAAGATGAATGATACTTGAAAACATTATTTGAAATAGGTACTATAAAATACAAAACCATTGACTCTAGCAGTGTTCAATGCCTTTTGCAAGATAGGCAAAGACATCCACTGGAATTGGCTTAACAGCTAGTTTTTCACCTTCTATTGGATTGGTTTAGGTTTCACTCGATTCCTTTGAAGGAGATATTTGTGGAGCAGCCTTTTTTATGCAAATCGGTGTGTTATTCGAGGGCATGCCAGCATTGGCATTACGCCAATAGAATGATGTATATTAGTTTTAATACAAGTTAGTTTTGTAAATAAAATTAGATACTTGCGCCACAAGTAATGTAACTTCCGTTCATCGGTTGGCGACTTAATTAGATTAGGTCTTGGTTAGGTTCTTTTATTGCCTTGCTTATTAAGGACTTTTAATATCTCGATTGTTTATACGGTGCCTTGGAATGGGATTTTAATATGGCTGGTTTATAACAAAATGTTCCACGCTTCGCGCATACATAGAAAAGTAAAGATGATAATTAAAGGCAGGAGTGAAATACTTGAAAGTGGCTGTAAGTAAAGGCGTTAAGTAAGCCGATATTGAGAAAGACTTTAAGTAAAAGTTCAATAATATTACATGTAAACACCCATCGGGTTGGTTTTAGTTCCATCGGGATGGTTTTCAGCGGTTCCTTACAAGGAAATAATCAAAGACACATTGGTCTAGGAATTTTCTAATCGATACTATCAAAACATGGATGTTTTGATAGAAAGCGGGAAACATTCACTACTCCTCGGGGAGTTAGGATGTATGTTCTTAGGAGTTAGTCTTTGAGTTCTCAAAGTCACCAAGCTACCCAGTAGTGTGGTGAATGAGGAAACTAGCGGCTATAGGCGAAGTACGTATGCAGGAAGGCTTTGAGGATTTCCTCAGGAGGTTTCTTTTCTTGAACTTAAAAGAGTTCTATTTTTGGGTTGTTTTGAAGTGTCCTCATCTTGAATCCCACTCCCCTTGTTTATATAGACCCATTGAGGGCCTAAATTCTGGCAGTAAGCCTCTGCCTTCTTTGGAGCTTCGGTGAGACAAGGCTTGTCCCGGTAAGGCATGGGTAATATCCACCCGATCATTTCTCCCCCATAGAAAGGAGTTCTTTATTCATGATCGAGTTCCTCCAAATTGTCCAGTGCTTTGCATTAAATGCGTCCGGTGGAGGACTGTCAGACTTCCGCTGCCTACGTCCCTTTGGCTGGAGTACATCCTGGGATGACTCTCAGAAGCCTCACAGTCAAGTATAGGCTGATTTCTTCGCCTTGAGACAAGCTAGTGCGGCCTTCCCCCTTCTCGATCGGGATCGAACTACACAAGAGCACAAGAACGCTTGAGAAGCAGTAAAGAACACTGAGATAGATTTGAGAGAAAGATTCTTCATGTATTGCTCACTAGAGCTTTACAATTGAGAGATGGTTTGGCCCAAATAAGGGGCATCCCCTTATATACAAAGTCTAGCCCTTGAATGGATGGCTAAGATTAAAGCCAATCTAACGGTCTACAATGATACAAGAAGAGGATCTAGAATATACAATGAACCTAGACACCGAGGAATTCTCTAGAATGTGTCCTCTCCACTTCATGGGCTTTGGGCTGGAGTCATCAGTGGGCCAAGTGGGATTGGGCCTCTCCCATGCTCCAAGATTAGCCTCAAGGTGCGGCCCCATTCATTCTCCCCACTTGACTCGTCGCGCCCTCATTGACTTGCCTTTGCGGAACTCCACGATCGCATCGCCCGAGCGCCACAAGGACTCATCACCTCCCCATGTCTTTATTGGACATTTAGCGGGTTTTTCCATTTGACAAAAGTGATACTCCCGTGCTTGGCACTCTGGCGACTCACCTCTCACTTCGCCTTTATGCTCTCCGCCACTTTATCAAATGAAGTCACCGAGTCAATGTAAAGACTCTGTAGACACTCTATAATCGCTCGTTGGGGTTGGCATGGTAGAGACTTAAGGTTGCTCACATGAAACAGGATGAAACCTTAGCAGGTGAAGGTAATTCCACAAGGTGCGCTCTCGGCCAACCCAACTTCTTGAGTACGAAAGGGACCTTAAGAGTAACTTCTCAACAATGCCTTATGTAATCCTCGTGTAGACTTGTGTTGTGAGGGTTGAGCTTCCACCAAGTACCATGTGCGGCAAATTCCACATTTACTTTGTTCCAAATCCGCCCACTTCTTCATCTTCTTTGCTGCCTTTTTCAGCCCGAAACCTGAGCAGGATCATTAGTCACACTGCCACTCTTTAGGCTGTTTTTGTAGCATGCGGCGGACTACTCCCCCATGTAGCCACTCTCCCACACTAAGTTTAGCGTCGAAAGTACATTGTCCGATTTGCCAAGCTAGCATGGCTTCGCCCTGTAGCTATTGCACCACCACAAGTTGTATGAGGAATTGAGCCACATCCAACAGCAGCCCCGATCGTTCGGTGGCGCCTGCATAATGCCTCAAGTAACACTCTAACAATGAGTTCACTCGCTCCGATGCGCCACATACATTTGAGGGTGGCGGTGGAGAAGTTTAACTACGAGCCAAAGCGACTTGAAGAGTTCCTTCCAAAACTTGCGTGAAGCCGAGCATCACGATCAGCAATGATAATCAGCGAAACTCCCCAATACTTCCTGCAAGTGCTTCATGAACAAACGTGCGAGTCTCACATCCGCCTTGCACGTAAGCGAAGGCGGGGATGAAAGGGCATACTTTTGTGAACGATCGCCACCACCAAGGTCGACTTATAACCCTGGAGACTTCGTCAAACATGTGATGAAGTCCATGGATAAACTCTCCCATGGTCTGGGGGCACAAGCAACGACTCCAGCCAATCCTCCAGGATGCCTGCGCTCCACATCTTGTCTTGTTGGCACACAAGACAAGTCTTACCTCTGATCGAAACATCATCTGCATCACGAGGCGTGTATGCTGCTTCCACCAAGGCTGAAGTGTACGATGAGTGCCTAGATGTCCGGCCCGCATGGGTAATGGTGGCACTCTCACTTTGAATACCATGTAAGTTGCCACCTGGCTGCAAAAGATCCGTTTAAAAGCTTTGGCATATAAGAAGCCCATCCTCACGGCAGAATACCGCCTTGTCTTCCTTCCTTGACAAACTCTACCAGGAGTTCTTGGCTTGAGGATCACATGTTACAAGCCCTCTCGTATGCAACTCCCGAGGAGAGAACTTGTGGGTTGTGTGATGGTACCAGAAGCTCAAACCTCGACTCGATGTATGCGCCCCCATTCTCTTTCCTTTTTGCCATGAGAAGGTCACCTCATCGCTTCTTCCCGCGACTTCGAGTTGCAGGCGGCGACGCACTCCGCCCGGTTTTGGCGGACACCATGTGGCACCTTGGCATCATTCCATCACGAACAATGCTGAGTGTTTGCAATGAGGAATGGAAAGCTCTCACCTTATCCATGAACTCCATGCCCAACACACCATGTCCTAATCATCCATAAATTGTGTGATGAAGTCACTTCCCTCTCCAAGTGCCAAGATGTAGCTTTACTCCCACGAGCCACTCCGCGATCATGCTAGCGGCGAGTTTACACTTCGTCACCACATACCTTCTCTAAAGACCACTACACTCCAAATCTCTTTTGCTTCTTCCACGGTTATGAAGTTGTGGGATGCTCCTATGTCCTGCTTGGTGAACTTTCCTCCATTCACTACGCCCACGACCTATCGCCCTATGAGACCTTCGGGTTGAGTGATTTTGGCTTGCAGGGTGAGTTCGTATCGAATCCATTCTCGCCTCCCTCTCCCTAGCCTCCTCCCTCTTCACTTTGTTTGGTCATTAAAATTTGAGTGCCCTTTTACGTGAGCAATCACGCATCAAGTGTGGACCATCGCACAAGTAGCGAGGGGGTCCAACCTTGTCGCCCTTGTATTGTCTTTCTTCTCATGTTTGTCATACTTCTTCTTCTCTTTGTGGGAACTGACTTAATGGAACCCACCCTTTGCCACTAGACTTTATACTCTCATTTGGCTTGTTGTTCTCCCCCACCTTTTCGCGTCCACTAGACTTCTTCCACTTTGCTCTTAAAGTCGCCTTGATGTCTTCTTCAGCTGCCACCGAGACTGGTGCCGCAATTTCTTGTTGACAAGGTCTGGACATGCCGCCTTGCGGCTCCAGCTACAGCAGTCTGGAGGCGGCTCAGAAAGCCGTCGGTTATGCCGCCATCATCTCGGGCACCTCAAACAACGAGGTTATTAAATGTGTTGACATAATCCTTCACTGCATTATGCTTGACCACACCTCGGCTTCTCTTAACTTAAACTTAAGCGTTCGGGAAGAAATGCGGTCAGTCGGCTTTGAAATGCACTGACTCACAAGTGAACGTACTGTATCTCCATGCATCTTCGGCACCACCACATGAGAGCATTGTTCGGTAAAGAACAGCGAAGCCGTAGAGATCTTCGACTCATCATCATCCATCCTTAGGTTCTTGAAGTACCTCTCAAATAGCTAAAACACCTTTGTTTTTCCTAAATCTTAGAACTTAGAAAAAGAATGAAAAAAAAGAAATAAACAAAAGGGAAACTACGTAACTTTCCATCTTCACTATATTATCATAACTTGGGTTCTATAAGTTGGATTAAAGTGCAGGTTTTCATCTCATTGATCAGGGAGTAATCCAACAATCTAAGGTAATTTTTAGGACAATTGTACGGTTTTAAGAATTTGATTTCATTTGGGGATTCTTACTAATTAGTAAATGTTTTTAATTTTTAATTAATGTTCTTGGTGGATTATGGCGAGATCAATTAAGAGAATTAAGGTAAAGAGTTGATGATTTTATTGGGAACTGCAGGTCAGGTTCCAAATAGGTGAGAATGATATTTGTATTTTAATATAGTTGGAGTATTGAGATAATTGGTGAATCAATATATGTATGTCTTTAGTCGAGGATTGATTGATCTAAGTTTGGATTTTTATGTGTTTGGTTATGAAGCATGTAAAGCAGCTGGAATCTCTCTCTATGTTCCCATGTGAGAGCCGCGTAAGCTCAAAATTTAAAGAAAACTGCGTGAGAAAGAAAGCAATGAGCATCCTACAATTGAAGGAATTATGGCTTGTGTTGATTTCTCCCGAGGTATTGAAGGTCTCGACCTTAAGTTTTGAAGGGCGACAAGCGAAGAATGGGGAATCGAGGATACTATTTGTAATTTTTATTAAAAATCCGGGTATTATTGCCATTTTAAAAATTTCTTTATACTTTCTCTTGTTCACAGTGTGTTTTGAGAAAGGGATTGTCTTACGTATAGGAGTAAAAGTTACCGGTTTTGAAAAAATTTGTTTGTTTAAAAAAAAAAAAAGAAAAGGTAACCTACAATTGTAGGTTAGGTTTAGCTAAAAAAAAAAAGAAAGGAAAAGAAGAGCAGGAAGCGGGGAAGAAGCCGAAACCCCGAGAACAATTTTAGAAGTGAAAAAAAAAAGAGAAACGGGAAAAGCAGATCTCCAATCTACCATCTTCATCCAAAATAAGTTTGAGCATTTTAAAGTGCGGTGCAACCAAAAAATTTATGATGAGTATTCCGCCATACGATCAACGACAAGTCGAGAGTTAGTTCGAAGTTTTATGGATTAAGGTTTTAGGGTTGAGAATAGATATGGTTTGGTCTTTCTTCTTTGTATTCATTTGGTTAGAGTGAATTGATTATGGGTTAAGAATGAATTGATTATGGGTATAATTATGGGTATAATTGTCTATCTACAATGGTTGTAAAATTTTATAATTTAGGAATTTTGCTGAAACTATGTCATGGCAGAAAATTAAATGTAGGGGTTGGTTTGGGGTTAAGCGAGAACCCTAAGCCAGAAATTTACAATTTGTTTGCTAGTATTTAGTTTGCTAAGTATCGATGGGAGTGGCGTGCAGTGGATGAGCTCAATGCAAAAATGTATATCAGCGTTGTCAATTGCCGCGAGGGCGATATATGATTTAGCATAATTTCCATTAGCGTGCAATTGGATGAAGCTCAATACAAAATGTATGTCCTTGTTTGCCAATTACCTGAGGCGATATATGATTGTACTTAATTTCGATTATGTGTAGCCAAATAAATCGTTATTCCTCAATTTAATGCATGTATTGTGAATTTGGGCGAGTCAAGGCGCAAAAAAAAGAGATGAAGGCAAATAGTGATGAAACGAAAAAGAGCATGATGAAGAAGTATTAGTAGTTGTTGGATGCATGTTTTGGTACCTGCCATAAGTTTGAAGAAAAAAACATGTAATTGTAATGTCAGTTTGTTTGATTACAATAAGTGTTCGTTAATTGGTGCAACATATTATGCGGGGAAATTTGAAGGAGATGAATTAAAGAAAAATAAAACGGGGCATGCGTGAAGTTGAGGTGAGAACTTAAATATGTGAAAATGTGATTTGAAAGAGTTCATTTGTTGCAAAGTTATTTAGGTTTTGTACTTTCTAGTTTAAAAGGTAAAGCTTGATGAAAGTTGATAGAAAAAACTTGAAAGCTTAGATTTGTGGTTTAAAAATCCAGCAAGAGATTTGAAAAGTTGATGCTTGAAATATGTTTTGTGTTTTGTAATTGGAAAAGAAATTTCTAGTAAATGGAAAGAACTTGGTCGAAAGGAGAAAGGCGGCATTTTTGTTCTACAATTAAAAGTAATAATCAAGTTAGTGAAATTTGGGCAAAGTGGTTAGTAAATGTTCAAGAAAACCAATGTGACTATAAGACTTCGTCTTGTGTAGACAAGTTTCACTGAGGCTAGTCTCCAAATTTTCGGTAAGAAAATTGGCGATCAAAAGAAGCTCGGGTTTTGGAATATTGGCTCAATTTTAGTTATTTCGACTACATCGACGATTGTGGAGTTTCTTGTGGACAAGTTTTGACCCCCTTCAAGATGTATGATTAGGCTTCACGGTGAGTACACTTGAAATAAGTTGTGATGACTTTGAGCGGATTATGGGAGTTCGAATGGAGTACAAAAGTAGAATTTGATGGTACATTTGGATGGTGAAGAAGCCAAGTCACTTATCGCTTTTTGTGGAAGACGAGAATTTGCACTGATTTCGGCTTGAGTGAAGTTAATGGCAAGCACGGTGGATGACAACTTCAAAATCGAGTTTTATGATGTTTGCTATTTAGGACAATCCTGCACTTAACATACGCAACATATATTAGTTCGCAGTATTTGATTGCATTGAGGAGGCGGTAATAAAAAGCACAAAAATGGGCAAGTTATTGCCTCAAATTTGTGCGATGGGGTTTTTGCATTACAAGGCAAGCTGGCGCAAGAACTTGCATGAATCCACGTGACATTTCTACAATTGTACTACCTTGATGTGGTGTCCCATGGATGTAGCTTTGTTGATAAGAGTCAATTCATCCGATACTTACATGGAAGAATGAGGCGCAAGTCATGTTATGAAGTGGGTTAATAACGGGGTGGGATAGGAAACTGCAAAATCAAGATTAGCAATCGAGAAAGAATGTAGGTGTTGGAGTGAACCCGGTTCTTGAAGTGGCTTACGCCTTAAGATTAGAGGTGAGAACATTAAGAGTAGCGTTGCGCGGATTGGAAGCTATATCGGATCTAAATCACAAAAAGAAATTAGCCAGTTTTGCTCGATTAGTGGTTTCAAAAAGGATGAGATATTGAATTTTTGAAAAGGCACTTCGTCAAAAGATTCTGCCCCAGCAACGGCTTAATGACAATGAAAGCGGTGGGCTAAATGATAAATGTGTTGGGGACGGCGATGAGAAAATGAAAACAACAATGATGATGATGCTTGATTAATGGTGGGAATGAGAATGACATGAACAATCTCAATCCCAATATCTGTTAAGAATGTTTTTGACATGGATAATAATGGTGGTGGCTACGTAAATCGTTAAGGAAGGAAACGATAAAGATGAATGAAGGTATGATTAGCATAATATAGGAACCCATGAATCACGAAGCGTTAAAAATGCAAAAATGTTGTTTCATTGCGTATGTGTAGGTGAACAATAATTAGAAATGAAAAACATTGATTTATTGCGTATATTTTATAATAGCTTGGCCTAAATTATTATGTGATGCATTTTTGGTGTAGCAAATGCTGTGGCTTCTTTACATACATTTCCTTTCGGCGAGTTGGTTCCTCTGTACGAGAGGAATGTTGAGAAGGGTGGGGCTATATTTCGAAGGAGCCCTATCAATACAAGGAGCTACGAGGAAGAAGGCGACCGAATTGACATTATGAGAACGGAATTTTGGAGTGCTTGAGACTCAATTGCCCGAGAGGAAGCGATTTATTGTATGACCGAACAATGGATCTGCCGATTGGCCTTCAAGTATAAGAATGATTGATTTGTGAATCCCGAGATCTTGACCTCTTGAGTTATATATTTAATAGGGCTGCGCCAGTGGCTTGCATTTATATACTTTAATGATCTCTTCATTACGGCGCGATATTGAAGTGAGAATGAACTTGAAGCTTGAGTTTTGCAATGTTTGTAGTGATGAAGAGATTGTTAAGATTGATGAAGATACATCACTCTTGAGCTTATGTGCCTTGCACGGATACAAACATCAGGAGCGATGTATGTTTTATTTACAAATCACACACAACACATTAGCGTAGTGATGTGTAGTAACTAGTAAAAAATTTAATATTTGAAATGATTTCAATTTGCTTGTATAGGTAATAAAATGTGGTGACATATTTGAGACAATATGGGTTCTCCCATTATGGTACATGAACACATTCTTGCGTAAGGTTAAAAACTTTATACATTTCGGTTCTACGTGTCTTTAAGTAAGTAATGTAAAAGCCTTGTTACATATGATTGTAGCAGCTTTGCACTTGAGGCAAATTCTATGGGCATTACAAGGTTCTGTGAATAGAATGGTCATTTGAAATGAAGTTCAGTGGGGTGATAAGTATGACAAGGTATAACGATTTATTTGCAACATTTGTGTATAACTATAGCGACTTGGTGAAGCAATATACTAACTTATATTTATATTGTAGATGTTCATTCCAATTTTGAATGGTGAAGGTTGTCATTGGTATTTAATGGTTGTTAATATGGAGTTGCAAGATGTGGAGATATGGGACGACTAGGTGCCCGCGGCCGGCGTAGTCGTCGTGCAAAGTGAAGCATTGTGAAGTCATTTCTTCCATTTGGGAATGGTGGCATCATAAGCATTGGGTAATGCAAATAGGTGGACTAATAGCTCTAACATGTATATTTTACTTGGGTGCATGGATTGTGAAGTGGAATGTGCTTGACTACATATATATTAAGCTAGAATTTGAAGTCGAAAAGAGAGCAGTATCATGGTGGTTGATAAATTTTTGCATAGTCCATCCGAGCGGTGTTCCATTTTTGACCAAATGGGTATAATGACATTTTTGTTATCAAATGGATGGAGGATATTGACAATGGCGTGACATTAGGAAAAATGTAAGTATAGTCATTCACATTGTATGTTGACATATTTTAAGGCCGCATTGAATTGAATGTTTGTGAATGTCATCTACATGCGGTATGATTCTATTCAAGAGCAAATTAAGTTAACTTTGTCAATAGTCAAGAATTGCAAAAACCAAGCACTTCCCCAATCTATTAGTTGCTTCTAGCGAGGCTGGGGATGTCTCTAATGTTAATAAGACTATCCAGCAACCAGCGAGTATAAGACCTGACCAAGGAGTAGGGCGAGGCAACTTGCTTTGGCCCCTTAAGGTATGAGTTGATTACTAGGAAGCAAAAAACATCAATGCTGGTATGTGGTGGTTTTTTTTATCTTGTCTTGATTTTTGATCATTACCACCATAAATTTGTTTATATCTCGTTGAGCATCTTTACCATTTGTCCAATAGGTGGGCTTTTGTGTGCACTTCAATATTTGTAAGAAATTAGAGGGAAAATGGTGTAAAGACCCATAGCATTGCGGTCGTGTAAACTGTACTATATTTTGGTAGTATGGGGGTTTAGTGATGCATTGTGCATCATATTAAGTCTCATTAGTATCAATATATGTACTTATTTTTAATGAAGTCCACGAGGGCAAGTTGTAAGCGCGCCAATTGTACGGCTACTTGATCATGTAACAAATTGTGGCGGAGTGTTAGACTTTTATAATCTTGTTTCAACTACCAAATTGAGGAAAAATTATATGCAGCAATTCTCGTTGCTAGTTTATGCAATTGGCAAGCGAGTAGGCTAATATCGCATAACATTATGCAATTGGCAAGCAAATGAGCTAATATCTGCATAACATCATGCAATTAAGACAACAACATTTTAAATGGCATAATAACCATATTTTGGTGCTACTGCCCTATATGGATGTGCATTAAGAAATTGGTCAAGGGTTGAAGTTGTAAACACATCGTTTTCACGTACAACATTAAATCATGTGGCAATGTCAAGCTTCTTTGTTTGAGTTTCCAATGAGAATCCACTTAGGAGCAGGATTGTATGCTTGTAATTGTACGGCTTTACTTGATCATGTAACAAATTGTGGCCAGGTGTTAGACTTTGCATAATCTTGTTTTCAAACTACCAAATGAGAAAAATTATATCACCGAGAAATTCGTGAATGGTTATACAATTGTATGTGATAGGCTAAATATCTATAATAACATCACATGCAATTGAACAACATTTTAAATGGCATAATAACCATATTTTGGTGTTGTAAAACTAACGTTCAAGTGGTAATTTACCATTTAAATGGAGTCAATGGAAACCGTTTAAGTTGTAAAAATATCGTTTAAGTTGTAATTTTCTTCGTTTAAGTGGTAACTTGCCCAGGCGACAATTTTACCATTTGGTGGCGTTTTTCATTAAAAACAGGATTTACAAATTGGGTGTACAAATTTGTCCATTACTATTAGCGTTCATTTTTTCGTTTAAGTGGTAAAATCATCGTTTAAGTTAAAACTATGGTTTCAAGTGGTAATTTACCATTAATACGAGTCAATCGTCGTTCAGGTGTAACATCGTTTAAGTTGTAATTTCTTCGTTTAAGTGGTAACTTACCGTGACGACAATTTTACCATTTGAGCGATTGCTGTTTTTACCATTTGAACAAAGTTCACTAGAACGGGTGTGAGTTGTCCCATTCACGACAATCTGTTCGTTTAAGTGGTAAAATGCATCGTTTAGAAGTTGTAAAACTATATCGTTCAAGTGGTAATTTACCATTTAAGCGAGTCGATCGATCGTTTAAGTTGAAAAACATCGTTTAAGTTGCTAATTTCTTCATTTAGTGGTAACTTACCACTTGAGCGACAATTTTACCATTTGAGCGGTGTTTTTACCATTGAAGCAGTTCACAAATTTGGGGTACAAATTTGTCCATTACGACTTAAGCGTTCATTTTTTCGTTTAATTGGTAAAATCATCGTTTAAGTTGTAAAACTATCGTTCAAGTGGTAATTTTACCATTTAAGCGAGTCAATTGATCGTTTAAGTTGTAAGCTTTATCGTTTAAGTGGTAATTTCTTCGTTTAAGTGGTAACACACGCGAGGCGACAATTTACCATTTTGAGCGGCGTTTTTACCATTTGAACTGAGATTCACAAATTTAGATTGTACAAATTTGTCCATTACTATAGCGTTCATTTTCGTTTAAGTGGTAAAATACATCGTTTAAGGGAAGTTGTAAAACTATCGTTCAAGTGGTAATTTACCATTTAAGCAAGTCAAATACGTCGTTTAAGTTGTAAAAACATCGGTTTAAGTTGCAATTTTTTACCGTTTAAGTTGTAACTTAATGCAGAAATTCGTGGATGGTTTATGCAATTGGCAAGCGATGAGGCCGATTATGCGCCAACATTATACAGTGTAAGCAGTAGGCTAGTATACGCATAACATCATGCAATTAGACAACATTTTAAATGGCATACTAACCATATTTTGGTGTTGTAAAACTATCGTTCAAGTGGTAATTTACCATTTAAAAAGGTTGTCCCGATCGTTTAAGTTGTAAAAGCATCGTTTAGAGTTGTAACTTAACACTTGAGCGACAAATTTACCATTTGAACGGCGTTTTACTATTTGAAACGTGTTGATGAGTTCCATTATATACAATTACAACAAAATTTTCATGTCTTCATGTCTTTCACCCAACTATTGTTTTTACAAAAATTATAGTTATTCATGTAATCATTATTGAGAAGCGTATACTGATGAGTTGAAGAGCGTTTGAAGTCACATTAATACCTCTTATTGGGAGCAATAAAACTTTTAGTGACAAAATTCATACCCGAGAAGCTTGATTGCTAAAAATATATGAACAACCTTTAGTAGTAAGAAATTTCTTTGAAGATCGTCACAAAAAAAGGATTTTATGACCAAAAATCTGGAAAACTATCTGTTTTCATGATATTTTTCTTTACTTTTTCGAGTTTCTAAAACCCTCAAATGTCAATGTGGAGTGGATTACCTTCCCTGACCCTATTCCAAAACATCATATTCAACATTATAAACATGTTCTCAACATTGAATTGGCTTCAAAAACATCAGCATCAATCATAATGCTCAATTGACCAAAATATAATTCTTACCCCATGACTTGTTTCTGTTCCTTTGCTTCCTTCAGTCGGCATCAATAGTCATTTATAGCCATTCAGGTGGGTGAAGGACAGAAGATTTGGGCGCGGTAGGGCAGTTCCGGGATGAGTGCAGCGTGCGATTGCTGGTTGGTTTGTGGGCGAAAGGGGCGCCAGGAGTATTTTAGTAAAGAGTTGAGCGTTGTAGTTAGTGAAAGGAGCAGGGCTGGGCGTGTGTAGTGAGCAGGGTGTAGCGTGCGCAGGGCAGCAGGGCGTTCTTTGAGTGGACAACGCAGTTTGCGAAGCAATGGGTTTCAGTGTTGTGGGTGGCGCATTTGAAGAAAGGAGTGTGTAGGCAGGAAAATAGGAGGAGGCGGGGAGGACCTTTAGTGTGCGTCCATCCATCCTCGTAAGAAGCCAGGCTGTAACAATCCCACATGGATTCGGGCTTGGCAATATTATCAAATAAATCGTGTGCCTTTGTACCATTATCTTTACGGAGGCGTGCCAATACCATCCCTTTGCCATCACGCACTTGGTAAGCTTATAGCAGAATTCAAACCGGTAATCATATCCAAAAGCTACGTAGTTGTATCATGAACCTACAAAGCACTGTCAGAAACATTAAAATTACGCCAAGGTTTGGCATAGAAATAACTATTTACTATTTCTCCATTAGGAAGACTACGTGTTAACATCTTTGTCTAGGGGTAGGGAAGTTGTTGGTTTGCCACGGGGAATGTCGACTAAATGGCATCTCCTAAAATTCTCACCCCATCAACCACATTAGCAGGCCATGATGGTATCTTAATTGTACCCACTTTTACTTAGGTTGTTTAAACGATTGACCTTCATCTTCCACATAATTGCTTGTCTGCAAAATAGCATTTTCTAAATATTTATAATCCTCTGTTTCCGCCAAGTGTCCGATGTGAATATCTCGTCTGCTTCAATTGATGTTATCTTTAAAATCATAGTCCCAAAGCATCGTTCTTGGGGAACGCGAAACCAGTTTAAGTGATGTACCCAAACTTTGCAAGGATTATTATACAGCTACAAATTACCAAGCATAACACAACTTGCGGGTCCTTGGAGGTATTCATTCCATTACATGTGAGATAGACTATAGCACACATAAGAAGGAAATCTAGCACTATGTACCCCATGGATTCAATTAACAGGAATTTTATGCGCTCATTAATAGCCCGTTATAATATGTTTTTAAGTTGTAAAAAGGTGGTGAAGTAAATAATTTGGTAGGTACAACAAAATTCACACACGATCCATGAATTATATATACAGCAAGGTCTCCCTATGTTGCTCAATTTGTGCCTGATATGTGAAGCGGGAGATGCTGATGTCCCATGAGGGCAGGGTCCAAGTTTGACCATCACCATCCCCGATTTTTTAATTTTGAAAGGCTTTAAATACTTGCACGCCCTGCTCCTTAATATGTAATAACCAAGCTTTTGGTTAAGTAAGCAACGCGAGGATGAGAGGAGGGTGGAGATTATCATGAGATTGTGTTTGGGACAGGTGGCAGGGCGCCTCCAGGGCACGCCGGTAGCTTTCAGGTGGCATGTTTCTCCCCACTGTAGGCAGCGTCATGTAGTACAACATGCCAGCCGGCTCCTCCCCAATTGTAATTCCTTATCTCCTCAACCTCATTCAGGCTTGGCATGTAGTATAAGTTAACTTGCGTATTGCGATGCCATTGCGAGCGTTGAGCATATGATGCCAAAATGAATACTCTTGCCAATTGGTCTTCTTCTTTTGGCGTGGATAACTGTACCCCAATAACTTTCGATCCTGATGTCTTGGTACTTAATCTTTTTATCGTGGACCATGTTTGCTAGTTTTTCACCAAACAACTCTGCAACCTACGCCCTATTATCATGGGCCTCAAAGTCATACTCTATTGCCTTGCGATACTGTGGAACGATGTGGCACTAAAATCCTTGGTCCAACGTTAACTCACCCATTTCATCAAAAGTGAAGAGTATGTATTTGTATCCCACCATCTTTCGCTAATCACGACCATCAAAGTGTCCCTTTTTTCCCAAATTCCCAAAGTGATATGAAATGCTTAAATCATCATCAACCTTCGTTTGTGAGTTGTTCAAGCAAAAAAAAAAAAAAAAGTTTCTATACCCATAGGCGCACAATTCGTTGTTTCCTCCACCTTTTATGTAAGATATATTGCTGTGCAAGGGATTATAACACATATAGACAAGTCGTCAATAAGGCCCACATCCATTATAGAATGTAAGCTAGGAAGTATGAACTTATGCATATTACATAAGCCTTTTATATAAACAATAATGCGGGCAAACCTTGTGAACAATATTCACGATCTGATACAAGTAAACAAATAATAAAAGTGGTAACATAAGTATGCAAAAGCGATGATGAATTGCAGATTGCTTAATATGATTTGTCATTTGTTCTAGGCAAGTATAATCTAATACAAATTTAGATCAAAGTAGAACGAAGCAATTTCCAAAGATATTCCCAAGTTGTGCTATCAAAGTACAAACATGTCTCCACAATAGAATAACCATTTTTTTGTACAACACTATTAATCGTTAAAACAACCATGCACATTTGTTCTGGGATGTTTGGAATATACCATGAAGGAAGATTGTGTTCTCCACAATATTAGCGTGAGCAGCAGTTTGTGAGATTCCTATTTACCATAAGATGTATCCTTTCACACCAAGCTTGTCGTGTCGGCCAGGGCCTCATATCATTTTCAGTAAGTTTAGGCTAGGGGAGATTAGCGGGTTTCACTTGTGCGGTCGATACTACCCCGAGATCCAGAAGTTATCAGTAATATAAAAGTAGCTGGCTGATTACATGCCATGTAGTTTACATCTTTGTTGTCTAGTATTTAGCTTTGCTGTATTGTATTACCTCCACTCGTAATTTTCCATTCTTCCGCCCCGCCTTGGCACGCCTTCGGTGGCGTTGTCTTTTGACATATTTGACATCGTTGTTGGTGCTCTGCGTCTCGACATAAACCAACCTCAGTGTTCCGTTTACGTCGTTGATTTGTTCGCCTTACGCCATCTCTTAGATACGCATGGAGTTAATTTCGAGTTCCAGCGATTGAATCGAAGTGATTGATAAATATTACTGACCAAATGTAGTAAATTACCCTCTTTTTGGGGAGGGAGGGAGACGATTGGTAGTGATTCCAAGCACACGAGTTCGGTCGGGAAAGTCCTTCGGGGGTGTCGGGAGTTGGGAATGAGAGAGGGACGGCGACACGAGAGGTCGACCCGAGGTGTAAAGTTGGAATAGAGAAGATACATGGCCCAAAGAAAGTTACCAAGAGTTTTCTTACAGTAGAGCAATTATTCTTCATCGAGCAGATTGAGGTGTTAAATAAGCGGTTGTGGGTACCAAACTCTTCTAGCTTAAAAATATAAGTACTAGCAATCGGTGCCGTATGGATTCTTGCTTGAGGTCTTGAGATGTTATTTGATTGCACTTATGTGTTAAGTTAAGTTTTGTAGATTGCATTATATTATGGTATGTACATACGATTGAGTAAATCATATTGTATTGCGATAGATTAGATTATGAGAATGCTACGTAATAATTTACTTGTGCAAATGATAAGATTATAAGGTTATAAAATTATTAGATTATTAGATTGTTAGTTAAATTTGTAAATCATTAAATTATTAGATTATAGTGATAAGCACAACTTTGTTGAGCAACCTCACAATAATTGTAAAAAGCTTCGGAAAATAATCGATCACACCCGTGATATGTGACACAATCCACCCTCACAGGTCTTTGCGATTTCTTCTGATCATATCGGTTTCAATAATCCCTCAATCAACAACTTTATAATGTTGACATGGTTGCACCATCATTGAAATTGCACCAGATGCTAAATTATTCAAAACCAATGAGGAATGCAAAGGAATCGCCGAACCAGGAAATATGAATTTTTATTGCATGTGGTGGGCGTGCTTAAATATGATTGTCAAGCGAGATTAAATATGTGCAACCAAACAAACATAAGATTTAATTTGGGGTTAGGCCCAGTAATTTTACCATGTACTAACATACAATCTAAAAAGTTAACTAAAACAAATATTATTATTGTCAAAATAATCGCACCTAAAAATGTATAGAATAGTAAAACAAATAAGAGAGATTAAAACATTGTTAATTATAACTATTCTCTAAATTTTTCATTATTATCATGTATGAATATGTAAATGGGGTTATGTATTATTTCAAAAGATATTTCATGTATGAATATCTTCTGGAAAAATCAAGAAAATGCGAACATGAGTAAATTGACGATGTTTCCAGACTTGACTTACAATAGCAGGAGAGAAATTTATTTAAGAAATCATTTACGCAAGGAAACATTGTCATCCTAAAACTACATTTCCTAGTTTTGATTATGATAATATGCATCATGTTGCTAGGAACAAAAGAATTTATATCAACATAATACGGAAACAACACAATTGTAAATATAGAGTTAGGTGATCCAATGGTTAAAAAGCATATTAACCACCTAGACATCCAAGAAATAAAAAGTACGAAAAATAAGGACTTACTACTTATTTCGAGTTCTGAGTGCTTTTAGGAGCACATTAGCGTTTTTGTTGGATTGAGTTCAGCATATTAGGATATCACCTCTACTGCCGAGAAAACAACCTGATGTAAAAATGGTAGTCTATTTAAAAGTAAACAGTTTAAATACGATTGAAACAAACATGTTGTCAATACTTTAAACATCGATGTGAGAATCTTCCCATTAGCAACTTTGTAGTGAGAAAAATATATCCCCGTGGAGTTATACATGCACCTTATGACGAAGGGGTAAAAGTAAAACTACTAAACTTTTGGCACAACTCACCCATGGCCACCCACGAACCAAGTTTCTTCAGCGATCACCCTACATCTTAGAGCCATGGGCGTTTTTACTGCGGTGGTATTCCACTAACATTAAAAAAAAGTAATAAATTAATGAGGAAGAGAATTATCATATTTGGAAAAGGGGGCAATAAGCGAGGTAATGATTTGCACATGCATGGGCCATGAAATGTTGTTAAGAATCAAAATTGTTTCCACACATGACCTATGAAATCACGTGTTCCTACCAAATATACGAAGACCATTCTCTTTTGTTCTTAATAAAAAAACTCTCCATGATAAGTAATAAAATCTTGACTTCAATTTGTCTTCTCCTAACTTGACTATTGGTCAACCATCAATCATACTCTAAACAAAGAAAGAATCACTAAAGATTATTTAAGCTTGGGTGACAAAATCAACCATAACCCTGGAAAAAGAAGTAATATGAAAGCGTTTAGCTATTAATTCTTAAACTAAATTGAAAATATGTAGCAATATTTCAAGTGAGGGAATCACATCATAAAAATTATTATAAGAGAATCACAAAGCCAAATCTCTGGGAGGATCACCAAAATAATATTCCACTTGCAAGGGCATGTCGAGAGGAGAACAATGTAGGTGTGAGGTGAGAGCAGGATTGATGGAATTCTCCTAATTAGAGAGTTAAAAAGGAAAAAATCTGAAAGCAGACCCTTTTTGTTTTTTAAATTTTCAAAATAACATATAATTTAATTATTCCAACAACATCCTATCGGAAGGGCTTACAAATTTGGGCAAATTGGAGCCTACCCATCAATTCTAGTTCTACATGACCTTAAATCACCATCACCACAACTTGAATCTTAAACATGTAAGACAAATGAATCAATTCTCTAATTTGAAAATTGGGGCTAATTTGAATATGGACTATAACCAAGAATAAGCTAACCTTCGTGTGGTTAGTTCGTGACCAAAGAATTCGTAGGTGAAAGCAGATGAACTTTGGAGCGATTAATGCGAGAGATCGGTGGCGACTTTGGGGAAAAGGGTGATTGAGGAGTCGTTGGAGACTAATCATGAGGAAGCCAGGCGTCGGCAGGAATAAGTCAAATGAAGTAAATTAAATTGCGAGTGAGATTGTGGAGAGGAAGCGGCTTGATGAAGAGAGAGATACGAGAGAAAAAAATAAGAAAAAATAAAGCATAAGTATATTTTCTCACACATGAAGTAAGAACATATGAAGAACAAAAAATCTCATTAAAATGAAGAACAAAAACACTAATTAGTAATGACACAACCCAAATTTGAATTTCTCATTACTTGTTTTCAAAAGAAGACAATCAAATTGCAAACATATGTACAAAATCAAAGAGTTCAAAATAAAAATCGAACCTTGAGAACCCGACCCAGTAGGCGTGGCCGAGGAAGCGACGAGGTTTGAGGAAGTGCTTTGATCGAGGAAGCGGCTTGATGATAGCGGAAAAGCGTGGGATTTGGGAAGAAAGAAAGAAAGATGTTGGAGAAGCACGATGGGGTATAAATCTAAACTAAAACCCGAGAATTCAAACAAGAAGAAAAATAAAATATAAATCCAAACATCCCAATTGAGAAATTCTCAAATAAAATTATACACACGAGGAAGGAGAAAGAAAATAAACAAACTAACACAATCTGAGAGTCTTCTTCCTAAGCCTGCGCACCACAACGGTAAAGCGGCGGCGAGAGGGTGAACAACGAAGAAATACGGCGGCGAGGATAAATAGTAGGGATATGATGAAGATTACAGGCAGTTTGGGGTTTCTGAGGAAGAGGAGAAGAAAATAGAGGGTAAGTTTGTCGGGAAGAAGGAGAGAGAGGTTTTTATGATCGCTAGTCTTCTCTGCAGAGCTTCGAGATGGGTAAAATGAACTTCTTGTTCAATAAGAGAGAAGAGAAAAAAGTGTAATTGTGTGAGAAGTTGATAGGCATTTTAGTAAAACCACTTTGTTAACATGATAAATTTCAAAATATCAAGAAGAGGAGAAAGAAATCGCGATTTATCGCGATATAACTCAACATAACTTAGGAAACCTTTATTCACGACAGCAGTACCAACTCAGTGGGCTTTAGTATATTTATAATTTCTCTTTCTGCTCAAATAAAATCAAATGTGTATGTTTTTATTTAAAATTATGTTTCATCACTTTTTAATATGGATTCAAACACATAATTCATGACCAAAAGTGATTTCAAGTTAATACATTTATTACTAAATGATATTCGATTAAATTTTTTTGTAGGGTAATCTATGAAACATATATATAATGGAACTCTAGAAATGTTGTTAGTATATTTCCAATATAGTTTAAGTTGAGGTATTGTTGAACTATTCATTAGTGCTAACGTTCCTTAGACATTAGTTCATCACAAAATTCCACCAAGACACTAGGGTTTGATTGATTAGTTTTGGTAACCAATAGTTCATGCCATTTTACCTAAAAGGTACTTAAGTTTCAATAATGAATGGGGTAAATGTAATGCACTTATACATTACGTAATTACATACACCAAAAACGCACTAGGGTTTGCAGGAAAGGAGTGGGGTAAAGTAGAACAATCCATCCTGAGTAGCCGACATACCATGGAGGCACTAACGTTTAAATGATTTGTATAGTAAATTGACCAGTGATCTTTTCCATGTCAAAGGCATAAGACACAAGGCACTAGGGTTAGCATTACAAGTGTAGTAATTGAGCACTAAATAATTTACACTCTCAAATCATAATGAGTCGAGTTTAAAGTTATTGTAGTTAAATAGTGCCATGTATCCTCGGCCGGTTTCCCATATAATTGTTCATTTAGTGCGTACATTGGCAAGCAGGTGAGATATTGTCACCTTGCGTCTCTATGCAATTGCGTGGTAATTTTGCCAGGCGAAGATATGCAAACAAAGCGGCATTTATGACATAATTATAATGTAAAACATATGTTATCTCCCACATTACGATTTAGTTTACTAAAAAAACATTGCACAATAAGCTCACACGACAGAAGTACCAAATTACAAGTACCAAATCAACGTCAAAATATACCAATTCATAATGTTGGATTACATTCATCATGTTCATCAAACCATAAAAACAAAATCGGAGACAATCAGCAATTTTCACCCAAATATTAGTGAAGAATGATTACAATGGTTATGTGAAAGTCAAAGCCATGTCACGAACTCCCTGATTACCTGGTATAGAAGCCAGACGAGAAAATGCGATATAATCCACTGATATTCTTTGGCGTGCCACACTCGCTGTTGCACAATGATCCCACTGAGTGTTTGTATGGGATTGTCATTATATAGTAATTCACCCATCAAAATAAAGAATGGGTTATCATGCTGGATCCACTAGCGATTGAAGTGAGGTACGATGAGTGCGACCACAGCACCATTATAATTGTATGACTTCTTTCAGGTTGGATTGAGACATCATTTCAGCACCATATAGTACACTCTTCCGCTTCTTGTCGATGTGTTGACCGCTACCATCATTCCCATTACCAACATTATGAGTATTTCTATTCCTTGTTGCTTCCCTAATGGAACATTTATATCTCTGTGCGCGCTTGCCTTTGCAGTCCTGCACATGCTTTGGGTTTAGTTCACGCTGTCTTTGGTTTAGAAATGCCAAAAGTTTGCTGCCTTTGGTTCACAGCAAATTAGGGATCTTTTATGACATCAGGTGCTCCTGCGTGACGCTCCGCAAGTGAATTTGTCTCTTCTGATTTTTCCCCAACTCTTCCACAACCCCTTCCATTCTATGAAATTCACTTACTAAGAAACTTGAACCCATCGTCGACCTTGATGCAGAATAACATAATTTATTGCAACGCATTCAAATAGCCATACCTCGCGCGGGTTTGTGTGCGACGAGGAGGGATTCAGCATTTAGCGTAGTGAAAATGTAATATACGATTTTGCCCCCCACTTAGTCCATCTCTTCATTATGAGTGACTGCAGGGATTTATCCATGTGTCTGCTGTTTCGATGCGCCAAAATATGTGTGAACAAGGGATCCCATATGTCTCATACTTTTTGCAACAACATTCAATCACTTCCTAAATTTGGACCCGGTGTGCCACACGCATGTCCACATGTTATAGTTCCACCGAGTATTTGGAAATATAATGCATCTCACTTTGGGCAAACTTGAGAGTGTTGGGGTTAATTATTCTGCTTGGCGCTTATCATCTCATCAGAGTACTAATTAAACAACTTAGAGTATACATTGAAGTACATGGCTCCAACCATTTCAGTTGGGTCGTCATCACTGGAGTGCAGTTGTTCAATTTAAATTCATCACGTGCAACATTGTTTCTCAGACGTGCAAGGGCTCTATCGATGGCATGGACACACTCAAACATCTTAGGCCCACTTTTAATATAATCCTTCACAAATTTGTTCATGGATTTTGATCGCTGAGTGGTCGACATGCCTGCCAAAAACACTCCTTTATTGTAGGCTTCCGCCCAACTGTGACGCCTTTCCCACATCTTAGCCAACCACGTACTTTTAAGCTTGAATTGATGTTCATTGAGTTTGAAATTTTCCTCCATGACCTTCCAACGAGCCTCAAATTCATCAACCTCTAGTGGTTCCCACAAACAAGAATTGAACTCTGATTTAATGTTCGAATCGGTGACATTTTTCAAGTTTTCATGCACATTGCTAGCAACATGCCACGCACAAAGCTTGTGCTTTGATCCTGGAAGCACTATCTCCACGGCCTTTCGCATTGCTTCATCCCCGTCTGTCAATACAGTCTTAAGCTTTTTACCTTTCATAGATAAAATAAATGTCTCCAAAACCCACTTGAAAGTTTCAGCCGACTCATCCCTCACATATGCACACCCAAATATTGTACTAGCATGATGATGATTTAAACCCACAAAAAGTATCAAAGGCTTCTCATAATGGTTGGTTTTGTAGGTGCTGTCAAATTCAATCACATCCCCAAAGCACATATAATCAGTCAGTGAATTTGAATCTCTCCAAAATAAATTCACAAGCCTATTCTCATCGTCCACACTAAACTTGCAGAAAAATTCAGAATCAGAACAAGCTTTGCTTTTCAAGTATGCAAGTGAAGCTTCAGCATCACCTTCGAGTAAAATTTGTCTCTGTGCCGCATTCAACTTATTGTACAGATCTTTGCTTTGAAAACCAACATTCATATACCCACCAGCTTGATCCACCATATACTCGTATACATGACATGTTCTTATAGCAACTCTTCGCATTCCAATAGCTTGTGCTAAGTCCGCTTCCGTGACATTCCGGTGTGAACGGAGAAATGTTGCCTCATGTACAATAGCTAATGCATGATTGTGATTTGGTTCAAATTTCTTTACAATATAAGTGTCACGCTTCTTAACAAGATTTACTTGCAAAACAGCCGGGCATTTCTCCCTAGTGAGCGGCTTCTTAACATTGACATTCTTGTTCAAAACTCTTGTGCCTTCCTTAGAGCATACCCATATTCTCCTCGAAACTTTGCCACTTACATTCATCTCCTTTTTGTCCTTCCTTACACTAAACCCAACTGCCTTTGCATATCGATTGTACAAATCTTCTACTTCCTCAATTGAGTTGAATTCCTTCAATTCAAGATCTTCCCTCCTCAAATCATTGAAATCTATTCCCTCAAATTGAAGCATACCACCGCTATCTACCACATTTTCAGTTTCACTATCAACCTCTTCCATTACGAGATTGTTGTTGCCATCAACACTTGACATCAAACAACCTAACTTATCGGATCGTATTTTCCCATATCTTCCTCTACTTTAATTCATGCCTACACAACATCAAAGACCCTAAATTTAGGCATGCAAACCCATGAATGAAAATTGTCATATACGTCTTTCAAAATCAATGTGGGAGATAACATATTTTTAAACGATGTTTTTACAACTTAAACGATCGATTGACTCGTTTAAATGGTAAATTACCACTTGAACGATAGTTTTACAACACCAAAAATATGGTTATTATGCCATTTAAAATGCTGTCTAATTGCATGATGTTATGCAGATACTATCCTACTGTTTGCCAATTGCATGATGTTATGCAGATACTAGCATACTGTTTGCCAATTGCATAGTGTTATGCAGATACTAGCCCATTGTTTGCCAATTGCATAAAATTATCCACGAAAATTTCTGCATATAATTTTGCCTCAATTTGGTAGTTTGAAAACAAGATTATGCAAAGTCTAACACTGCCACAATTTGTTACATGATCAAGCAGCTGTACAATTGCGTTACAACTTGCCCTAAGGGACTTCACAAAAAACTCAAACAAATAGTTTGACATTGCCAACCATGATTTACTGGTTGTACGAGAAAACGATGTGTTTTACATTAATTTTATAACCACAATTTTTCATCATAATTTCACTTGCAAACACCCAAACCCAATTGCATAATTTCAATTGCCCACAAACCACATTACATGCATTAAAATGAGAATACAGAACTATATTCACATACTGGAAATTATACAAACATATATCGCCTCTGTACGGTGGCAAGCAGTGACATACATTTGAATGCGGCTCATCCAATTGCACGCTAATCTCTCGTGCCTCAAACTAGATACCGGTGCAAAGCTGAGTGGGAATCATCAAATTGGGAATCGAAAACCATATTTCAACGGTGAATCCGGCTTCACAAATATTACGGCAAATGTAGTAAATTACCTAATTTGGGAGAAGGAGACGGTGGTAGTCGATTTCGGCCTCACGAGTTCGATTAAGCTACTTCCTAAGACGGATATTTTCGGTAACCGTCAGAGAGAGAATCAACATTTCTGATCTTCTACGACTGTGGAGATGGAGAAATCCGGAATCACTCATAATGAATTCGTTAAGCGTTAGACAAAAACAAGAAATTGTTTACGCCCTACGAATTTGGGCGAGTTTGAAGCGTATTGGACCACTCCTACCATCATATTTGAAGGATTGGGAAAACCTTACCCTCCGAGTCGCGGGAAGGTCACGCCAAGAACCGATGCGGTGGTGGGGGAGCGGCGGCGACCTCGAGAAGTGAGACAAGGTGCACTTTTACCCAATTGTTTGTGCGGTTATGGTTGCACGCCTTCTAATTGCTTGCTCGTTTCTTCGATTCCTACGGTTTTTCTTTAGTTTTAGAACTCGTCTTCTTCCCTGCTTCGTGAAGATCGGTGGTTTTCTTCACGCTCAGCTGTTCCTCTCCCACTTGCGAATCCAGGTTGCCAAGTAAATTTGTTGCTTTAATCTACACCATTGAATACTTGGAGGCATCATATGATTTTTTCCGGAGTAAAGTTTACTCCGGAGCATAGTAGAATTTTTGATGGCTGCCTAGTAATAACACGGAATTCCGACCAAATTAAAAAAAAAACTAATAAGACGCAAAACCCTAACATATTCCTAGGCTTCTTTATTATTATTTTCTTTATGAGATTTTTTTTTTCCGAAATGAACATCTTACATGGCTGGAATGTAACATTGACGATTAATTTGTTCAATGTAAATTGCTCTCTTATCAAAGTTCATTTGGAATTAATTTCAAAATCTATATAATGCTTAAATGTTTGTCAATAAAAGTTGTCAGAAAAAACAAAGATATGTTATCTTTTATGCCTTAAATCATTGACACAAAAAGCCAAATTGTGCCCTATGCACAATAGTAACACCAGCAAAGGACGCACATAATTTTTTAGTTGATGCACTGTTGTTGTATGAAACAAATATTGGTGTCCTAAACATTCATAGGGCACGATTCCATGTTTGTGCAGTGTCCAGATTTTTAGTAGTGCCAAAAAGACACTGAAAAGAAAACCCTAAGCCTTAACTAGCAACGTGAAACCCAATTCACGTTGATCCCTTCCCCCTCCTAATTCCTCTACCAACCCTTTCACAATCACCGTCTTCACTATGAAACTCTCAATCAAACAATCCTACTACAAGATTCATCGATGGTCTTGTCGTAAACAATTTGAGTAACAGTCGTCTTTTTTGTCTCCACAGATTCCTATAACGCGTAAATCATTGAAGATAAAAATTTTAATAAAAAAAAACGAGCCATAATTTCATCATAAACACAAAAAAGAATATCTTACATGCGTAAGATATTCGACATTAATTTACAAATGACATCCAATTTGTTATCTGAAAAACCAAATTAATGAAATTTCTCACCTTCCTCACAATTCTATGGAATCAGTCACAAATATTATTCTATGTAAATATTCCAAGAATGGTTAGGAGCGTTTGAAACCCACATATAACATTTAAAACAAAAAAGCCTAATCACATCGTTAGCCCAAATCCAAAACAGAAATATCTACGACTAATTATTACTATCTTCTTCTTCTTCACAGCCAAAAACGTGAGCACCAGATCTCAGTCTCTGCAACCTCTCAAATTCGACCAAAACAATGGAAGAAAAATAACGTTGCAGCATAAAACAAGAGCAGCCATGGCGTTCTCCGGAGTGCTGACCCTCGCCACGTCACCCTTACTGCATTCAGACTAGATATCCTCATCCCCTTCATTTTCCAAGGTATGCAGCAAACCCACTTCCCTAATTTCTTGCTCTTTTACTCCAACGCCTCCGTCCTCCACCGCTTCTACTTCTAACTCCGCCCCCGAGCCACCGTCTGACTCTATTACTACAACTTACAACAAAACCGCTCAGAAATTTAGCTACAGCCGAGCCTCCCCATCAGTCAGATGGCCCCACTTAAAACTCTCAGAAACTTACCCCTTACCCCCTACCCAATTCACCGTTGCTTCTCCTCCGCTGACCCATGTGGTCGGCGATTCCCCTGACGGCGGAGAGGAAGACTGGAATGTGGGTTCTGTGGGAGCTTTGGAGGAGACGAGTGAAACCCAAGAAGTGCTGGGGAGGCCGAGCAAGACTAAGGCAAAGAAAATGACGAAGCTGGCTCTCAAAAGAGCAAAAGATTGGCGGGAAAGAGTGAAGCTTTTTACTGATAGGATTTTGGGGTTGAAATCCGACGAGTTTGTGGCCGATGTGTTGGATGATAGGAGAGTTCAAATGACCCCAACTGATTTTTGCTTTGTGGTGAAAAATGGGTAGGTCAGTCGAGCTGGCAGCGAGCGTTGGAGGTTTACAAACGGTTGAATCTACGCCATTGGTACTCCCCGAATGCTCGAATGCTTGCCACTATCTTGGCTGTTCTTGGAAAGGCTGACCAAGAAGCATTGGCTCTGGAAATATTCCAGAGGGCTGAGCCTGGAATGGGTAATACAGTCCAAGTGTACAATGCCATGATGGGTGTTTATGCTCGAAACGGCCGGTTTTGTAATGCGTGAAAGAGGGTGCGAACCGGACCTTGTGAGTCTCAATACTTTGATCAATGCTCGGCTGAGGTCAGGTGCCATGGCACCAAATTTGGGAATTGAACTTTTGAATGAGGTGAGAAGGCAGGTCTTAGGCCGGATATAGTCACTTATAACTCTTATAAGTGGCTGTTCGCGTGAATCCAATTTGGAGGAGGCAGTGAAGGTTTACAATGACACGGAAGCACATAATTGTCAACCTGATCTTTGGACATATATTGCCATGATTTCGGTGTATGGGAGATGTGGAGAGTCGAGCAAAGCTGAGCAGCTCTTTAAGGATTTGGAGTCGAAAGGGTTTTTCCGGATGCAGTGACATATAATTCTTTGTTGTAGGCTTTTGCAAGAGAAGTTGATATTGAAAAAGTAAGGCATTTTATTTGACAATGTCAACATATATGTTGATGTTATTGAAGTCTATGGGAAATTGAAGCAAGTGGTTGCTATGAGCGAGCTAGTTCCCAACAGTAGATTCTGTTAATGGTCTTTTGCAAGCTCTGGTTGTTGATGGGAGATTGGACGAACTCTATGTTCTTATAGAGGAGTTGCAAGATATGGGTTTTACAATATATACATTTACACCTGGTTGGATGAAGGCATAGACGACTGGAACGACAAAGATCCAAAGCGGCGACATGTGCATTGGCATAGATCCATGGACGCGATGAGAGCATCTACGTACGTGCGTAACGGTCACGAGAGGAGCCATGGTGGGTTTGCTTCATTAAAATGGTTGCAGTCTACCGGATTATAAATGCCCATTACTTAAGAAAAACACTAATGAAAAGCAATCTAATATTAAATGGGCAAAACTGTAAAATGCAAATTTAGAATCTCATTTACTTTTCCGGCAAGATGACTGTTTTACATTCTCTTAAAATTTTTCAATTTGAGAGCTTTCTCTACCTAACAAGAAATGTAAAATTTTCATTCCAAGTATTTTGCATGACTAAAAATGTAGGATTTTGGCCTTCTTTTTTTTTTAATTTTTTTAAGTTTTAAGTTGAAGTTCCTAATATACTCCATAAATTTAACGAGAAAAATAGATGGTGTTAGTAAGAAAAGGACAACACATTGTTAAATTAAGGACTAAAGAAACTACTATGAGAGTTCGAAGCTAAAGTTAAGCTGGAGAAGTAGAAGGACGAGCACGCATGAGTAGTAGATGTCTTGGATTCTTGAATTTTGAGTGTCGGTACTCAAAACTCAAGCCCACATATAACATTTAAAATTGAAAAGCCCAATCACATCGTTAGCCCAGTCCAAAACAGAAATATCTACGACTAATAGTATCACTCTTCTTCTTCCCAGCCAAAAACGTGAGCACCAGAGCTCCGTCCTGCCGACCTCTCAAATTCGATGAAAACAAACAATGGAAAAAAATAACGTTGTAGTCTAAAACCCAGAGCAGCCATGGCGGTGCGCCGGAGTGCTGACCCTCGCCACGTCACCCTTTTTCAGCATTCAAGTCGATATCCTCCTCACCTTCATTTTCCAAGGTATGCAGCAAATCCACTTCTCTAATTTCTTGCTCTTTCAGTCCAACGCCGCCGTCCGCCACCGCTGACTTCTAACTCCGTCGCGGAGCCGCCGTCTGTATCTATTACTACCCCAAACAACAAAACCGCTCAAATTTAGCTACAGCAGGAGCCACCCCATCAGTCAGGTGGCCCCGCCACGGAAACTTACCCCTTACCGCCATTGACCCAATTCACCGTTGATTCTCCTCCGCCGACCCATGTCATTGGCGATACCATGTCGTCGGCGAGATTCCCCTGACAGCGGAGAGGAAGACCGGAATGTGGGTTCTGTAGGAGCTTTGGAAGACGAATGAGCGAAACCCAACAAGTGCTTGGGAAGGCCCTAGCAAAACCAAGGCGAGAAGAAAATGACGAAACTTGCTCTCAAAAGAGCAAAAGATTGGCGGGAAAGAGTGAACTGCTAGGATTCTGGGGTTGAAATCCGACGAGTTTGTTGCTGATGTGTTGGATGATAGGAGAGTTCAAATGACCCCAACTGATTTTTGCTTTGTGGTGAAATGGGTAGGCCAGTCGAGCTGGCAGCGCGCGTTAGAGGTGTACGAATGGTTGAATTTACGCCATTGGTACTCCCCGAATGCCCGAATGCTTGCCACTATCTTGGCTGTTCTTGGAAAGGCTAACCAGGAAGCATTGGCTGTGGAGATATTCCAGAGGGCTGAGCTTGGAATTGGGAATACAGTCCAAGTGTACAACGCCATGATGGGTGTTTATGCTCGAAATGGCCGGTTTAGTAAGGTCCAGGAACTGCTCGATGTAATGCGTGAGAGAGGGTGCGAACCAGACCTTGTGAGTCTCAATACTTTGATCAATGCTCGGCTGAGGTCAGGTGCCATGACACCAAATTTGGGAATTGAACTTTTGAATGAGGTGAGAAGGGCGGGTCTTAGGCCGGATATAATCACTTATAACACTCTTATAAGTGGCTGTTCGCGTGAATCCAATTTGGAGGAGGCAGTGAAGGTTTACAATGAGATGGAAGCACATAATTGCCAACCTGATCTTTGGACTTATAATGCCATGATTTCGGTGTATGGGAGATGTGGAGAGTCTATCAAAGCCGAGCAGCTCTTTAAGGATTTGGAGTCAAAAGGGTTTTTCCCGGATGCAGTGACATATAATTCTTTGTTGTATGCTTTTGCAAGAGAACTTGATATAGGGAAAGTAAGGGATATCGGTGAAGATATGGTCAAAATGGGGTTTGGCAAAGATGAGATGACGTACAATACTATCATCCACATGTATGGCAAGCATGGCCAGCATGATCTAGCATTTCAGGTTTACAGGGACATGAAAATGCTAGGCCGGATTCCTGATGCTGTTACCTACACTGTGTTGATAGATTCACTTGGAAAAGCAAATAAGATAACAGAGGCTGCTAATGTGATGTCAGAGATGTTGGACAGTGGAGTGAAACCAACTCTTCGGACTTATAGTGCTTTGATGTGCGGGTATGCCAAGGCTGGGAAACAGGTGGAGGCTCAAGAGACATTTGATTACATGGTTAGATCGGGGATTAGACCTGATCATCTGGCATACTCAGTTATGTTGGATATCTTTCTAAAGGTCAATGAGATAAAGAAGGCAATGGCATTGTATCATGAAATGATGCAGGACGGTTTCATGCCGGATAATGCTCTCTATGGGGTCATGTTGCGGGTGCTTGGAAAAGAAAATAAATTGGAAGGCATTGAAAAATTGATCAGAGATATGGAAAACGTTGGTGGTATGAACCCACAAGTTATCTCTTCTATTCTTGTTAAGGGAGAATGCTATGACCATGCTGCTAGAATGTTGAGGTTAGCTATTAGTAGTGGCTATGAACTGGACCGGGAAAATCTTTTATCTATTCTCAGCTTGTATAGTTCATGTGGAAGGCACTTAGAAGCATGTGAATTGCTTGAATTTTTGAGAGAACATGCTCCCAGTTCCACTCAACTGATAAATGAAGCACTGGTTGTCATACAATGCAAGGCTCGTGAATTTGATGCTGCCTTGGTGGAATATAGTAATACCAGGGGATTCCATTCTTTTAGCAGAAGTCCTACCATGTATGAAACCCTTATTCAAGGCTGCCAAGAGAATGAACTCTTTGGTGAAGCCTCTCAGGTTTATTCTGACATGAGATTATATGGCATTGAACCCTCTCAACATCTTTACCAAATTATGGTGCTCATATATTGTAAGATGGGTTTCCCCGAGACAGCGCATCATTTGATTGATCAGGCAGAGAGGAAAGGCATTTTATTTGACAATGTCAAAATATATGTTGATGTTATTGAAGTCTATGGGAAATTGAAGCAGTGGCAGAAAGCTGAAAGTTTGGTGGGAAGTCTTAGACAACGATGTAAACCGGTGGATAGGAAGGTCTGGAATGCCTTGATACAAGCTTATGCTGCAAGTGGTTGCTATGAGCGAGCTAGAGTGATATTTAACACGATGATGAGAGATGGTCCTTCCCCAACAGTAGATTCTGTTAATGGTCTTTTGCAAGCTCTGATTGTTGATGGGAGATTGGACGAACTCTATGTTCTAATCGAGGAGTTGCAAGATATGGGTTTTAAAATAAGCAAGAGTTCAATTCTCTTGACGCTTGAAGCATTTGCTCGAGATGGTAACATATTTGAGGTCAAGAAGATATACCAAGGAATGAAGTCTGCAGGTTATTTTCCCAACATGGATTGTTTCAGGATTATGATCAAGTTATTGTGCAGGGGAAAACGAGTAATGGATGTTGAAGCAATGGTTTCTGAGATGGAAGAGGCAGGATTCAAGCCTGATCTGTCAATATGGAATTCTATGCTTAAGTTATATGCCGGACTCGCGGATTTCAGAAAGACAGTTAAAGTATACCAGCGGATTAAAGAGGCTGCACTTCAACCAGATGACGATACGTATAATACTTTAATTATAATGTACTGCAGAGATCGTAGACCAGAGGAAGGTTTGTCATTGATGCATGCAATGAGAAGGCAGGGGCTAGAACCTAAATTGGACACTTACAAAAGCTTAATTTCAGCATTTGGTAAGCAGAAGTTGTTGAATCAAGCTGAGGAACTATTCGAAGAGTTAAGATCAAATGGATATAAATTGGATCGCTCATTTTACCATACCATGATGAAAATGTTTAGAAATTCTGGAGACCATGACAAAGCTGAAATGCTGTTGGCGATGATGAAAGAGGCAGGAATAGAACCCAACTCTGCCACAATGCATTTGCTTATGGTATCTTATGGCAGCTCTGGACAGCCTCAAGAAGCTGAAAAGGTGCTTGACAATTTGAAAGTAACTGGCGTAGATCTTGATACGTTACCGTATAGTTCAGTTATTGGTGCTTATCTGAAGAATGGAGATTATAACATTGGAATTCAAAAGCTCAACGAGATGAAGGAAGGTGGTCTGGCACCAGATCATAGAATTTGGACTTGTTTTATAAGGGCTGCAAGTTTGTCTCAGCACAAAAGTGAAGCTATTATTCTCCTAAAGGCACTATGTGATGCTGGATTTGATCTTCCAATCAGGTGAGTATTGGTTTTCATGTTGGAGAGAGACCAAAGCATTACAAACAGAATTTTCTTCTTCTTACAATTTTGTGTGTGTGTGTGTGTGTGTGTATTGGCTGGTCCATTTCTAAACAAATCATTGTCTTGTAGGCTTGTGACGGAAAAACCTGAGTCACTAATTTCAGAAGTAGACCGCTGTCTGGAGAATCTAGAACCTTTAGAAGACAATGCAGCCTTCAACTTTGTCAATGCTTTGGAGGATCTTTTGTGGGCATATGAACTCCGAGCCACAGCTTCATGGGTTTTCCAGTTGGCCGTAAAGAGAGGCATCTATAACAATAATGTGTTCAGGTAGGTCCAAATGTCAAGGCTAAAGTAACCAACAAAAGAAAGTGGTTTTCCTTATTTTTTTGATTAATCCATCGGTTAGCTTATACCTAGCAATCTTTTAAATACAGGGTAGCTGACAAAGATTGGGGTGCTGATTTTAGAAAGTTGTCAGCTGGTTCTGCTCTTGTTGGTCTTACTTTATGGCTTGATCAGATGCAGGCAACTCTCTTTTTCCTTAGTAGTTTTCGTTTGCGATTACTACCCTTTTGTGTCTCCACTTTCACTTGTGAGTCTAACAGAGGTTCTCAATATATGGCAGGATGCATCCTTGGAGGGTTATCCAGAGTCTCCGAAATCAGTTGTCCTGATAACGGGAACATCTGAGTACAACATGGTTTCGCTTAATAGCACATTGAAGGCATGCCTTTGGGAGATGGGTTCGCCTTTTCTGCCTTGTAAAACACGAAGCGGCCTTCTAGTAGCAAAGGCACACTCACTCAGGATGTGGTTGAAGGACTCCCCATTTTGCTTGGACCTCGAGTTGAAAGATGCGCCATCTCTCCCCGAATCAAACTCAATGCAGCTCATTGACGGATGCTTCCTAAGACGGGGTCTTGTTCCTGCGTTTAAGGAGATAACTGAGAAGCTTGGACTGGTGAGGCCGAAGAAATTTGCTAGATTGGCTCTGCTATCGGATGAAAAGAGAGAGAAAGTTATCGAAGCTGACATTGAGGGGAGGAAAGAGAAATTAGAAAAAATGAAGGAAAAGGGGGAACCAAGGAGGAGGGTGAGCAGGGTTAAAAAGCTTGGGAAGAGGAAATCTGTAAGACCGTCAATGTTGTCAAATACCAAACAGATTGTATCAGCAAGAAGAAAGCTTTCAAATAGATATATATATGTATAGGCTGCATAATATATTGTTCTGTATATTCTTCCTTCCACCACCTCTCCCTGATTGCAACCAGAAGCATAACTCATGTGACTTATGGCTCAAGTGGTTTAAAAGCGTACTTCTTTACTCGAGACATGTTTGAATTCTCATCTCCGATATCACTTACATATATAAATGTAAGTAATTAATTTAGCTACCACTACCCTAATATATATACCATTCAATCATTTGAAGCAAAATTAAATTCAAATTACACCGTTATTGCTATTAAAAAACAATTATAATACTAGGGTTTTTAAAAAGGATACTCTTTGTAATATTTCATTTTAAAGAAATAAAATAAAAATAAGACTATGTGTGCTGCAGTTGAACTTAGATCTGAAATAAAGTGGGATAAGACGAGGCCCCAAAAATTCCGGCCCAATACGAGAGAGACTCAGGTTTTCTGCTATCTATTATAAACCCTAGCTCATACAGTCGCTGTTAAGGCCGCGCGAGTGGAGGCAAGTAAGAGAGCATCTCATCGCGAACGCCGATTTCAGGTTTTCCATACTTTCTCTTTCCTCTCTATTTTTCTGTCGAAGTCTTCGATTAATTGTGTCTCATTTCGTTGCTGTCTTTGTCCCATATGTTTCGGTCTCCAAAACCGAAGATTTGGTGTTTGAATTTGCAAATGCTTAGATTTCTAGGTTTCTTGCTTCTGATATGTTGTGGTTTTTTCTTAATTTTGGTTTTGTATCGGTTAGGTCACTGAGTTTTGATTGAACTGGAATAATTATCGTACGTTGGAATCTTCTTTTTCTAGCAAATGTTTTTGCATTTTCTGAACTGTATGATTCTTATTGTTGAATTTTTTTTTATTATTTGTTACCGATCATGGGAGAAGATTGTTTATGTATTTTTCGTTTGATGTTCTGTATTTGTTGTGTGATTTGTACATTTGATTCTGAGTGAAGTTACATAAATGAAACATGTATTTTGTGCGGTTGGATGTTGTTTCTGAAAATATGCGATTGATTGCGTTTTGTAGGTAAGCCATGGTGAAGCATAACAACGTTATCCCGAGCTCTCACTTCAGGAAACATTGGCAGAACTATGTCAAGACCTGGTTTAACAACCTGCTAGGAAGACCAGGAGGAGAACGGGTGAGTTGCAGTATTCGTTTTATCACCTTCGTTCTTGTTTCTTTGCTTTACGTGTACTCTTTTATGCGTGTTTACTAATGCTTCTCGCTCACATCATCCTGCTTATGTTTGAACGGTAATTTGTAATTTGACTGACAGGTTTTCTGAGAAATATCATCCAGCTCGCCAAAAAAGAAGGCTGTGAAAATCTTCCCTAGGCCTACTACTGGACCTCTCCGTCCCATTGTCCACGGACAGACTCTCAAGTATAACATGAAAGTGAGAGAGCTGGTAGAGGCTTTACTCTTGAAAGAACTGAAGGTAAGTTGGGTGTTTTTCAGTCAATGTTAAAACTTATTGGAATTAGTGTTATTTCCTCATGGATTCTGATATGCGCTTATGGTATGCATGTTTATGGAAATCTTTGACATAGTACCTCTATTTTGCTTTGGAATCAGAGTTGGAACTCATCGAGCTTGTATTGTATGAGTTTATTGAAGTTGATTACAGGAAGAGGTGTTATAAGGATAAATAAAATACAGATTGTTTCTCTGTTTGAAACATTTGCAGTTCGCTAGACTCCATAAATATATAAACAAGATCTTAAATTCGAATTCTTAGATCATGTTTTGTGTGTTATTTTGCTAATGATTTCAACACATGCGCTTTTATGTGATGATTTTAACAAGTTGTTTACCTTGTTTGCTTACCAGTCTGCTGGGATTCCAAAGAAACTTGCACCAACCATTGGAATTTCTGTTGATCATCGTAGGAAGAATCGTTCTCTCGAGGGGTCTTCAAGCTAATGTGCAGCGTTTGGCGAAGACACCACAAGGCCAAATTAGTGGTCTTCGAGGCGTGCTAAGCAGTTCAAGGTGATGTTATGTGGTTGATGTCGAGTAGTTTAAGAAAATTGATTTTCCGTGTGCACGGTATCTTATTGCACAAGTACGTTTATTTGCTGCAGGCCGGTGATTCTCCTGCAGAGGAGCTTTACCAATGCCACTCCAGCTCCATGCCCCCTACTAACTTCCAATTGCACGCAGAAGCCTACTGTTGAGCTGGTGAAGGTTACTGATGAGTTGAAATCGTTCAAGGCATATGACAAACTTCGTGTGGAAGAGAGGATGAACCAACGCCATGTTGGTGCCAGGCTCAAAAGAAGGCAGCCGAGGCAGAGAAGGAAGAGAAGAAATAGAGAGCTTGATGTCGGGTTTCATTTTGGAAGGATTTTGGTTTAGAGTTTTCATCTGTTTACTGCTGGACTTGTTTCTTGAAACCATCAATTTGAGAGTTTGTAAACTTAATTAAAGATGCTTCCATGGCTGTTTATTTATTTCTGGTGCCATACTTTATGATTGCATTTGATTTCAAGAGCGGATTAAAAGCATATGATTGGCGTAGCTAATAATTTTCAGCTTAAAAAATTCAATAAACGGTTTTATGAACTCAATAATATTCACCAAAACAAGACTAAAGTACTAGTTCCATAAGATTGAGCAGCAAAACGCACTGCTTCTCTGCAAAAAGCGGCAAACGAAATTTGCGGTCTCCAAGTTGGACTCGGATCCTCTCCTAATCACTTTTATCTCTTCAAAACCCTAGCAGCTTTCAACATGGAAGGAGCTATGTAATTTATAATGAAGATGCTTTCACGTTGAGAACTCAATGCTTCAATGCCTGAAATTTTTGTCAGCAAGCCGGTCTCAACATCTTCGTTGAAATGAGTTATAAAACTTCACTAAACCTCGATGTTAACAAATTTGCAGTTCATTATCGAAACATTGTAAATATTTTGAAGCTAACACATTCATTGTAAGGTCATAAGGAGAGTCGTTAGAAGTTATACCTGAGAAGCCATAACCCATGTTCTGTCTACCCAATCTTGGCGTAGCTCAAATCAGAGTTCTGAAACAGCAGTTCGTCGTCTGTACCTTTGAAGTAAACTTTTGTACCTTCGCCCGTGAAGGACCTTGCGTATCACACCTTCCCACCAGCCAACCATCATTATAGAAAGCATCAACCTCTTCCTCAGAGTGAAACTTTCAGCCACAACAACTTTGGAGGACGAGGCCTTATGGCCAACTTGCATCGACCTCTTCTGTCAAGAACTCTTTATTATCATCTGTTTTTATTGTCTTATATCGGAGGCAGAAACTTGTCTTTTCCATTACTTGACAATATTTGCAGCAAACCAAGCACCTTGAAATCCATCTTCATCAGTGCAAGCCTCAACCGGTGTTCCTTCTATCAACTCCTCTTTCATCCGTGTCTTTGATTCCTTGGTATCTAAGACACCCTGCAATCCAAGTTTTGGCAGGTTTGCAAATAAGTTAGAACAAGACAGGAAATCTGCAAAATACGGATATGAAACTAAATAACGAAAAACATAAATGTTCATATCAATTAACATTTTCCACACCATGTAATCATGATTATTCAACCATTGATATAACATCCTCAATCAAAATAAATCCATGACAATCATATTTTGTACAGAAACCATGGATTTCAGATGGGAGTTCATTCAAAACAATATCCAAATTGAACGTGAAAAATCTACCAGTCTGTCTTTCTCCCCAAAAAAAAGAAACAGTTAAGCAGGAAACAGAATTATTTGACACTAAACATGGTTTCCAGAACTCTATCATGCATATTCTACCTCTTACTCCGTCGATAATTGTGGACGAAGATTAAGTTGTCCACAATTCAACATCCATAACATTGTTCCATTTAAGCACAAATAATCAAAAACCAAGAAAAGGTCAAATAAAATTAAAGAAATTAAAAAAGCAAAATCTTTTAATTACTCACTCCTTCAAGAGGTGGGACCCAGGACCCCTTGACCTCCCGGTGAAGCCGCAGCTCCTCCGGCTCGAACTCAAACTTCTCCTTGGCGAACCGGAAGTAAACCCCAAACGTGTTGTCCACCAAAACATCAGTGACTACGACGCCCTCCCACCACCCGCCGCAAAAGAAGGCGTCAACCACGTCGCCCAATTTGAACCGGTAGTCGCTCTCTCGAGGCGGCGGCGGCCGGAGGAAGCGCCTCGTCGGCCACCTCTTCCCTCAACGCCGCCTTGCTTCTCTTGTCGCCACCGCCGATCCTGAGGTCGATCTGGGCCTTCACTCTGTTGTATTCGACTTTGAATTTTGATTCGTTCTGGACTTGGCGACGATTTTCGCCGGGAATGTGGTCACCGCGCATGTTGTGGATTGGGGATGTGACCTCCACCTCGTCGCCTACCTCCCGAAGTGGGCGTCCGCCATGGCCGTCGACTGTGAAGCTCTCTGTCTTTGTCTACGGGACGGATTTTAGGGCTTTTGCCTCGAGGGCTTCGATCACTGATAGTGGCGGTGTCGTTATTGGCGGGAGATGCAGCGCCAAGACGGGGGATTTGGTTGGACGAAAATACCTACTTCAACCGCTGGAGCCTGGAGGGGGTTCCGTTCCATCTTCGCTAATTTTTCTCTTATTATTTTATTTCTTTTCTTGTGTCGAGCCCCAAATTAATGTGGGCCGGCGCGGATTCGTTTGGGCTCCGGCGGCCCATTTACTCAACCAGCCCAAAATTCAGTATCTTTCTTTGTCCGAATACTAGATGCTTTATTAGAAAACAGTAACACCGTAGGATAGATAATACAAGGACACTCCAATGAAGGGATCTCTTATATACGCTTATTTGAATTTAATCTTGTAATTCAATGATATAAATTATTGTCTAAATTTTAGAATTTTCACAAGATTATTATTGCAAAAAAATACTCAAATACGTAACAACTCAATCAAATGAGCGTCATTTCTTGAAATTACCGTGCTTGCATTTTTTCGCTACAATTTGAATTCTATAATGTGCATACGTGTAAGGGTATGATTCGGAAGAAGAAAAATAAAGTTGTTGGCCAGATCAATTTGTTGCTTCTCTCCATCAAGGATATAAGCTTAGGTCAAGTCCCTTAATGAAATCGAAGAGTATCATTTCAAACTTAAAGCAATTCTATGGATTAGATGTTGACTATTTCCTTTGCTTACTTTGGTAAACAGCAGTGCCAATTGATTTAAACGGTGATGATATTGATGCGTACAAGTTCTTATCTTGATATGTTTGATTACGCGATGGCGAGCAATCCACGGATGTGTGTTTGAGCTTAAAGTTGTACCACAGGCAATCGATTTCACTATTTGTTTTGTTGCTTATGATGCATGGATTCAAGGCTTCCTATTTTGTCGTAGATGTTATTTGTTGATGGTACTTTTATCAAAAGCAAGTATAAGGGAGCGCTTCTAATTTATTTGTGCAAGAGATGCAAATGTACGGTGAGTTTATAATTTCTTATTTAATATTTTTTTCTATAACGAGTTGAATTAGTTTTTTTTATAAACGGTGAGTGAATAAACATATGTGTTTCATAGTGACAGTGGTTGTGAATTTCTTAAAATAATGGTGTATAGTTGTAAGTTCTAGAAATAGTTGATGTATGAAGTTCTAGAAATAGTTTGAAGTTCTAAAAGTTGTTGCAATGTGCGGTTTATAAATAGTGACGGTGGTTGTGTGAGAGTTCTAGAAATAGTAGGCTGTATAATTGTGAAGTTATAGAAATAGTTGATGTATGAAGTTTTAGAAATAGTTGATGTGTGTAGTTCTAGAAATAGTGTGAAGTTCTAAAAATTGTGGCAATTTGCGGTTTTATAAATAGTGACAATGAATTGGTGTGAAATTCTAGAAATGAGTGGCTATAATTTGTAATAATTGGCTATATGAGTTCTAAAAATAATTACAAATTCAGAGACAGTGAGTGAATAAACATATCATGTTTAATAAACACGAAATCAGTTTTAGAATCGGTTAACGAGATGTATAAATGTTCTAGAAATAGTTGTATTATCTTTTTATAAACGGTGGTGAATAAACATACCATGTTTAATTAACACTAAAATGAGTTTTGTAAATAGTTAAAAGATGTATTGATTTGATTGGAATTATGTAACTTTTATTGTGCGAAATTTTTAGGGTTGGCTTATGCTATCGTTGATTCGAATCAATAACAAATTGGAGATAGTTTTAGAATATTGGCTCGTATATTGAGACCTCAAGGGAGAGTTATTACTTTTATGTCGAGATAGACATGGCCTTTTTGAAAAGCATTCAATTTTCACAGGTACTCCCACATTCTTATTGTATTGTCACTTAAAACAAAATGTCAACACTTTATTTCCAAAGGTGTCGGTGAAGGAGTAAAGCAGAAAATGATGAAGCGGTTGCAAAATGTGCATATGCATGCACGCTTTGCAAGCGAGTACGATTTCGTTTGGCTAAATTCCAAGGATCACGGGCAAGAGCGCGAAGAATTTCTTGTTTGGGTTGCCTAAAGAGCATTATGCCATTGCTCATTTTCCTGGTAAGAGATGGGGATTAATGAGCAATGCCTTTGTCACGAATCTTTTAATCTTGTAATTTAGCGGATAGTCGTTGTATGACACTTATGGATCTTCTTGAGGATATTAGGGTTCGGTTGATGGTTAGCATGGGTGAGAAGAGAGTATTTGGTCGGACTATCCATCTTGTTCTGTCCAAAAGAAACAAAATGAGATGAAGTTGTTGTTGAAGGAGAGCATGCATTGGAGGATTAGTCGTTAGATGTAGATGCCTTTGAGATTAGGACGGAATGGAATAGCTTTGTTGTTCGGTTGGACCGGGCGTACATGTTCTGTGTTGATTGCAGCACACTTGTTTCCCATGTGCTCATGCATTGCAGGTTTTGCAACATGATTCTCGTATGATATACGACTAGTGAAGATTATTGGAAGGCTAACTACTATCGACAAACATATCGATTATGTGTATGCATGCGGTTTGATTTGGACAAGCCGGATGTTAATGATATTACAAATGGTGTGAGGCTTCCCTATTACGAAGATCCCTTCTAGGCGACCAAAAGAAAACTAGGATCAGTGTTTTTGTTGGTGAACTTAGTAAGAATAAAAAGGCATTGCTTATTGGGCGCGGTGTGGGAGTTTGGGCCATAGCAAGGTTACATGTAAACTTGTTATTCAAGATAGTTGATCTTTGTGGCTTCTCGCGAGATGAAGCGATTAACTTGTTTCTTGTTGCATATAATGTCATGTGAGAATTATTTCTTTGTTTTTATTTGCATATTGTTTTATTTTTTTTCATTTTTGATGGTTGACATTAGAATTTCATTTGAGGATTATGTATGGATGGATTTTTATTAATAAAGTTAAATTTTATATATACTCGTATGGATTGAAAGTTTTGATATGTCCATTTTATGTGTGATGTTTTCTATATTTGAATTTTGTGTTTAAGGCGTTCTTTTATTTTTATTTTTATGAAGCAGTGATTTTAGTTTTGGAAGCAGTTAGTGTTGAGATCTAGAAATAGTCGAGTTTATTTTTAGAAATAGTCATTTAATTTTTAGATATAGTGGATTTGACTAATTAATTAGGATAGGGTGTTGATTATATATTTGGTGATAGGTGGTATAAAGAATGTAATATAAATCTCACAAATATATTCATGCGCTAGTTTATGTATGAAGTTCTAGAAATAGTGGCAATGTGTAGTTTTATAACGGTGGCCGGTAGTTGTGTGAAGTTCTAGAAATAGTGGTTGTATAGAATCCAAATTGCATCCCATCATTTTCAACAAATATATCACAGAATCCATCAAATAATTATTTGTATAAATTTAAATTGCATCCATCAAATAGCGTTTGTATATACATACGGAAAGACCTTAATTTATATTAGGTAAATGAAAATATATATAGAATCCAAATTGTATCCATCATTTTCAACAAAAAATGGAATACATGTGAAACCTACATGTAAGCCACATTAAAAAAGTACTGCTTGGATATAAAAGTTTCGCATCCAAAGTGATTTCGAATACAATACCAAAGTCCAATTGTACCACCCGATAAGGTTTAAAAGTACATGCCCCATGAAAATTAAAAATATGATCTATTTGCATTCTAATGTCCAATTGATGTTAGTTTCTCACGAAAGTTTGATAAATGCTTCCTCTTCCTTGGTCAGTGAATTGATAGTCCATCAAGCGTGCACAAGGATATCCTTAACGTGCTTTTGGGACTTGGTAGTCCTTGATTCTTCCTTGAATTGTTTCATTTTGCCAGTTGATTAATAGAGAGTCATCATATATATCAGCAGTCTAACGATTTTTCAAAAATATTCAACGAGGTTGTTTTTCTTTTCTAATTTGATGTACAAGACATATATTAAAAAACACGTATAATTTTTAGAAATAGTGATATTAAAGTACGATTTTGTAAAATGTGAAACATTGAAATATAGTAGTTTGAAGAAATATTGAAATGTAGTATAGGGTAAGTAAAATTGTTATAAACGGTCACTTACGATGCTGATTTTCTTGTGCACATTTTATTTGTCTTCATTCAATTGGAATTCAAAGTCACTTTTGATTGCATTGACTTTCTCCATTGTTTCATGACTTGCATGTGGAAGTGTTGAATGATTGCTTCTTGTTTCTTTTGCCTTGTCAAGCCAATATTGCACAAAGTCTCTACTGCGTAAAATTATGCGGAAAAATAAAATACTTGTTGGTAGTAAACTATATATAGTGTTGTGTGTATTTGGGTGTTTTTCTTACACTATTGCAGCATTTTCCCAGTAGCAATTGTCTTCTAGATCTTCATCGTTTGTACTTTGTTGAAGAGAATTGTAATGTGTCATCTTGTCTAGTGTTGGTGTCCAACACTACTAAAGAGAAATGGTTGTAGTAAAACAATGGGAAGAAAACCTTTGTCACTTTTCCATATTGGTCCATCATTGTTTGTAGAGTTTTTTCTTGTTTTGTGTAGTTGTATCAATGCTTTGTTCGTTGATGTTATGATATTTCAATAAAAATTAAAAGGCGAGAAAAATATTTGACAAATCAATTTATAAACAATGACTTACTAAATTAATAAATAGTGATAGACTCATGAAAAATCATAATCTGAGACAACCATTCCCTTTATTTCTGTTAAATTTTATATATTCATATACACACGGTCACATGATGATTTCATTTCATTTCTTAAAGTTTGTAAAAACTTATAGTTGACAAATAGTTATATGTTCAAAAAACTAATTGTATACTTACAAATATTGTTGTGGATACATAGAAATGCTTTTGTTCTTTGTTGTCCTCTTTTTCTCTTTTCATGTAGCAGAAAGCATCAACGATTTGAGTCGATATTGATTCATTTGCCATCAAACTTTTGAATCTTCTTTCAACACAATTATCTTGTTGTAGTTGGAAATTACACATCTTATTCATTGTCCGGTATTCATCGATGTATTTGAGCATAAATGTTTTAGAAATAGATTAAGAGGTAAGTGCTAACAAAGTTATTTTTGTATGAATAGTAGTTATGCAAACATATTTTGAATTGAGTCTTTCGGTACTTACGTGTTATGGATTATGTAGAATTCAATTATCCTCTTCATTTCATTTGGTGTCGGCAACTTATTACCACAGGGAGTTGTGTCCAATTCATATTGGTTTACGTGTCTTTTGGTTTTGGAAGGTCGTCCTGCTATGATGAAAGTTCATCTTTTGGGTGATGTTCGGTTTGAATGTTGGAGATCTTCCCATTTTCTTGTTCTTGCTCATTAGTTTTTGAAATGTTCACTCTTTGCCTTGCATCAATCTTCTCTTAATCTTGCGGTACTTGAGGCGTGGTCTTAGGTTCTTGAATTAAATTGTTCATCTTGTCTATTGCAAATTTCAGCATGTGTTTATTTGTGATGTATTTTTCGACCTGTCCCACATCTTGAAGTATAACCTTTGATCATTTCTTCGGTCAGTGACAATCCAACATGTTGCTTGTAAAAATCGGAGTCTGTGATTCCATTTCGGACATAAATTTTGTTGAGCCGAACTTCAACTTCTTCACTGAAACTAGACTTATTTCTTGAGTTTCCCCACGATTGTTGTTTCAAGCTTGGATGATCATATCTTCATGATTTTGCATTTGTTGGTGACAGGTGGTGTTTGGATGTTTTTGCGTTTTTGTCTCCACGTTCATGCTTTCCCTTGAGTTTTGTCTTTCTTTCTTCTTTCCTTTTAAGTTGTGTCTTTTGCATTTGGTTCACCGCAAAAGTGACATTGTTTTCTTCACTTGTATTGTCAATGTAGATGGATACTTTCCTTCTTCTTCACATTTGTGTCCTTTTTGTTGTATGTGATAACACTTTGATATTTGTTTTGTTGACTTGACATTCACGAAATGGCCAAATTTAAACCATACATCTCAAAGCATTGCTATTAGAATGCATTTTGGAAACAACCAAACTAAATATGAGAACTCATAGTTATCATACACACTTTAATAAACGATTGATGCAGGTTTTAGAAATAGTTGATGTGTGAAGTTCTATAAAGATAGTTGATGTGTGAAGTTCTAGAAATAGTGTAAGTTCACAAAAGAGGTATTTGCAAAGTGTAGTTTTATAAATAGTACGGTGGTGGTGTGAAGTTCTAGAAATAGTGGTTGTATAATTGTAAATAGTGAGCTGTAATTCTACAAAATAGTGGTTGTAGCATACTTGTGAGTTTCTAGAAATAGTTTATGTATGAAGTTCTAGAAATGGTTGGTGTGTGTAGTTCTAGAAATAGTGTGAAGTTCTAAACATTGTGCCAATATGCAATTTTATAATGTTTTGGCAGTGGTGGTGTGAAAGTTCTAGAAATAATGGTTTGTATAATCATAAGTTCTAGAAATAGTTGATGCATGAAGTTCGAAATAGTGTGAAGTTGTAGAAGTTGTGGCAATGTGCAGTTTTATAAACAGTAGCCGGTGGTCGTGTGAAGTTAGAAATAGTGTTTATATTATTGTAAATAGTGTTTATGAAGTTAAAGAAATAGTGTGGATTTAAGAAATGGTGTGAAGTTCTAGAAATAGTGTGAAATTCCGAGGAAATATCGTGAGAGTTCTAAAAATTGTGGCAATGTGCAATTTTATAAATAGTGGCCGGTGGTGGTGTGAAGGTCTAGAAATAGTGGATGTATAAATGTAAGTTCTATAAATAGTTGATGCATGAAGTTTAGAAATAGTGTGAAGTTGTAGAAGTTGTGGCAATGTGCGGTTTATAAATAGTGACAGTGGTCGTGTGAAGTTCTAGAAATAGTGGCTATATTATTGTAAATAGTGGCTATATGGATTTCTAGAAATAGTGTGAAGTTACACTATTTCTAGAAATAGTGTGAAAATTCCGAAATACGGAGTGAAGTTCTAAAAATTGTGGCAATGTGCAATTTTATAAATAGTGACCGGTGGTGGTGTGAAGGTCTAGAAATAGTGGATGTATAATTGTAAGTTCTATAAATAGTTGATGCATGAAGTTTCGGAAATAGTGTGAAGTTGTAGAAGTTGTGGCAATGTACAGTTTTATAAATAGTGACCGAGTGGTTGTGTGAAGTTCTACAAATCGTGGCGAGTATAATTGTAAGTTCTAGGAATAATTGATGTATGAAGTTCTAGAAATAGTTGATATGAAGTAATTACATTTGCATGTATGTGACAAATTGTTATAGTTTGAAGAATTAACATAGCTAGTTTAAGACATAGATGCAAATATAGTTTAAGAAATAGCTTGCTAAATAATTATATTTGCATTTATGTGATATCCCGGTTGTAATACAATTATTATGGTTTCATTTTCTACAATGAACACTAAAGTTTTATAATCGAGTTTATTAATATTTTGTTTTTGTTAATTTTCTTTGAAGATATTTTAATACGTCTAAATTTTTACTCGACGAACTTAGAAATGCTTGATTTTATAGCGTAATGATATATGTATTGAAAAACCCGAGATAGTAAAGAGTGTTATTTAAACTGTTTATATTTTGTAGATCGGTAATGAATTTACATAAATGCACATTTAAAAAAAGAATTTTTTTGGAAAACCACGTTTTAACAAACGGTATAATATGGGTTTTAAAACTTATGGATTTTATTGTGTATGCTTGATTTGAGTAAATCGACTTCATAAATGCAATGAACTAAGTTTAAGGCTCTTAAATACGGTGAGGAATGCGTAAGAATTCGTACCTTTGATTTTTTACGGATTCTTTGTTGAATAACTCGGTGATGGTAACGGATTACATTGAAGGAAAGGGAAGATTTCTGCAAATGAAAAAAAATGGAAAGTTTTTCTGGATTTGAATCGAATTGAAAAGCTGGAGAGATTGCGGTGATATTTTCACTGCTTTTTTCGATCTTAGTTCTTCGTTTGAAAAATGAGGTACATATTTCTTTTTTCTTCTGCGATTATGTCTAAAGAATTGGGATTTTAAATGAAGTTGTTTTGTGGCAAGAATCTAGTGTGGGAGTAGTTGGATTTTTGTTTTTTGGGCTTTTGTGGCCCTTATTTGGTTTGTTTTTAAATCTTGGGTTTTTATATGATGGGGGAGTACATTTGAGTTATTTAAAAAAAAAAAAAAAAAACAGCAAGAAAAAACTTTTAATTTTAGTTTTAGGAATTAATTAATATAGTTTAATTTTAGAAATAGTCATTTTAACTTTGTTTTAGTCAAGTTAAAAATACATGGTCATGTTTAAATTGGTTTTTATTTTGTTTTAGGACTTTAAACTACATATTTTATATTTAGAAAAAAAAAATTGTTTTTAGATCATTACACTTAGTGTTTATAAAGTAAAAAACCTTTGTTTCGAAAAATGAATAAAGCATCTTTTAACGAGTATTTAAATATGAAAACATCACACATTCACATTTTTGTTTGTAAATAAATAGAACATCTCGATCAAATTGAATAAATGCGGATCAATTTTTTTCCATCATTCAAAATGACTCGTTAGGGCTGAACCTTGTTTGCATCATCATCATCCATGGGTGTTTATTCCTTTCTTTTCCTTTCCATCATCGTAAGAGATCATTTGCATAGTTGTTCTTGTGGTTGAGAGTTGTGATCTTATCTTTTCCTTACAGTAGACTTGTTCTTTGTCAAACTTGGGTGCTATTGGTTCTCCTTTTTGCACTTGACTTGCATAGTGGATTACGAAAATGCCACAATCAAGTCTGCATTTTATTTGATAACATAAAAAGTAGATAAGTTAACTCATATAACTTGTATCAACAAGAAACTAATAAAAATTGAACTCCACATAACTTTAAAATGAACAAATGAAATAATGTGTTGTTTGTACTTACGAGTCTTCCTCTGTTGTGGGCATGTCTTGCAGACTTGAATTGGTATTTTAATGTTGTTGTCGCCTTTAAAGTTTGTACCAATCCTCAATCTTATCTCTGCAAAGAATAATTGTAAAAGTTTGTGGAACGGTGTATTTTTTGCTTTGAAAATTAATTAATAGTTTGGAATTTAGTTGGGATTATTCTTACCAATTCAATTGCATGCTCAAAATACATGTCTTTGCTGCCTTCTATCCTTGGTAGTTTGGAATTGCGATTGTGTCATTTCTTGTTGTTACGTGTCCCACACAACCAAGGTGAAAATTAGTAGTGCTTAATTGGAATGAAGACTTTTCCAACAACTCCAATGTTTTATTCAACGATTCTTCAAAGTCTCATCCTGTATTTCTCATCACTTGCACTTCTCTTTTGTTCCATGTCATTATGTTGAAAACGAGAACATATATTTGTTGGTCGAATGTATAGGGATGAAACTTCAAATAATTTCTAACATCATAGTCACATATCAATAATCTATTTTCATTTTTGGTCAACATTTACATACGGAAGATTTATGAAAAATGAAAAATAGAAAAGTCACTCCAGTAGTAACAAACTGTAAAAATAGTTGGTGTATGAAGTTCTAGAAATAATGTATAATTCTAGAAATAGTGTGAAGCTCTAAAAATTGTGGCAATGTACGAGTTTTATAAATAGTCACGAGTGGTCGCGTGAAGTTCTAGAAATAGTGGTTGTATAATTGTAAATAGTGGCTATATGAGTTCTAGAAATAGTGGTTTGTATACTTGTGAGTTCTAGAAATAGTTGATGTATGAAGTTCTAGAAATAGTGGTTGTATACTTGTGAGTTCTAGAAATAATTATTTGTATAATTCCCCAGAAATAGTGGTACAATATAATTGTATGTTCTAGAAATAGTTGATGTATGAAGTTCTAGAAATAGTTGATGTATGAAGTTCTAGAAATAGTTGATGTGTGTAGTTCTAGAAATAGTGGTATTCTCACAAAAAAGTTAGATTACTTACAAAAGAGAAATGTTTGGCGGGTACGAGATTTGGCTTTTGCTCTCGATTTGTTCTTTTTTCGCACAACAAGTAAAATGAAGCATCTATTATTATGTTGGCGTCGATTGCCTTTGTCTACAAAGACGTGTCAAATCACTTTTTAACACAATAATCTTACAACGTCATATTCCACATTTGATTTTGTAACCGGGAAAGTCCACATTGTAAGAAAAAAGCAAAAAGAAAGAAAAACACAGTTTAAAATTACTAATAGTCTCTAATTGTAGAAATAGTGAGTCTAAGTTTATATTACAGACCATTGTTCACTTTAAATATACATAAGAGCGAAAACTTACATTTATGTTTGCCTATAGAATTGCTTGATTTTCTCTTTATCTTCTTAAGTCCGGCATCTTGTATGCAGTGTTGTTACGAGGGCAGGGGTTCTTTTGGTTTGAATTCCGTTTGCAATCTTTTTCTTGGCTTTTGTTGGTTTTGGCTCTTCTTTTTCCTTGCCAACTTCAGGTTCTTTTGGGCGTTTCAAAGTTGGAAGCATGAAAGGACTTTCTTTATCACTTACGGCAAATTTGTATTTGATCCTTCTTCTTTTTTTGTCATATTTGCCGTAGTCAAGCAGTGAGTCATATTTAGCCTTCCGATCGTCTCTTGTTCTTACATGTTTGTACATTGAATTTGTCTTTGGCCTTTTAACTTGTCGTCTTTACGTTTGCTTTCTCTTGGACTCTTCTTGATTTCTTAGGGACTTCAACTTGACTCCTTCAACTTTTTAGTCAATGTTTCAATTTGAAGGCTGCAGCTCTACGATTGTTATCTCGGCGATAACATGCTTAATTTTCCAAGCTTTCCAATTCGCCCATTTAGGCTGCTTTCTTCCTACGTATTTCGCTTGCACGTAGATGCTTTTCTACTTCTGCGGTGAGCATCTCATATGTGTTCATAGTTGTTTGTACTATAGGTTTGTATTCCCTATTGCATATTCATCCACTTAGCCTTCGAGTTATGTACCTCTTCTCCAGAAAGAGTTTAGTTGAGGCTGAGGAAACTTGTTGTACAATTCATTTAGTCGAGAATTGCTTAGGCATTCAACAATATCCTTGACGCACAAAGCATGTAATTTGCCCATTTCCTCTTTGAAAAGGCATTTGAATTGAACTTCGGCTTCTTCTATTGAGATTGGACGATGTTGATCTTCATTTAAGTTATGAGCATCGGTCCAGGTCCCGGGATGTCATCATGATCACGCATTTTGTGTTTTTTCCTTTGTTTAGAAACGGTTTGGTGTTTTAAGACGCGAGTGTGTCTTTGCGCTTTTCTCTTGTGATTTTCTCTTGACCTTCTTTGTGTTTTGTGCCTCACGGAGGCGACCTTTGTTTGTGCCCTTGTTTTGGCTCTTTCATGGATACACTTGGAACAACATTGTGTATTTGTTCTTGTGGTTGAGCACATGGAGCGGCATTATCAATCTGCACACGAGCACATTATATAGTTTGTAAATATTGGAATTTTGAGATTAAGAAATAGTGTATCAATAGGAATTTAAGCTCATTCAAACTGAACTTACACTACTAAATTTGATTTCATTCAAGTAAATTAGCAATGGTTGACAAACTCAATATATTACAAGGTTTTGGTTTTATATTCGAAGCCAGTGCAGTGGTTGTGTGAAGATCTAGAAATAGTTGATGTGTGGTTCTAGAATAGTGTGAAGTTCTAAAATTTGTAGCAGTGCAGTTTTATAAATAATGACATTGGTAGAGTGGTAGGTTCTAGAAATAGTTGATGTGTGAAGTTCTACCTAGAAATAGTGTGAAGTTCTAAAAATTGTGGCAACGTGCGGGTTTATAAATAGTGACATTGGTCGTGTGAAGTTCTAGAAATAGTGGCTATATAATTGTAAGTTCTAGAAATAATTGATGTATGAAGTTCTAGAAATAGTGAAGTTCTAGAAATAGTTGATGTATGAAGTTCTAGAGCTAGTGCAAAGTTCTATAAATAGTGGCAATGTGCGGTTTTATATAATAGTGACAGTTAATTCAAATGAAGTTCTAGAAATAGTGTGAGAATTTTAGAAATAGTTATTATGTTACAAAGCATTTAGAATTCACAAAAAGTATCTTAGTTAAATATATGCAATCCTGCTTACACAACACACGGACTACTCACTTAAACAAATGAGAAACACTTACAAGAAAAAGTTAGAAATTTTATAAATACATAATTTTTTTTAATAATTAAATTTTAGTTGTTTATTCACACGATTTTTTACCTTGATTCTTCAAGGCTGGCATCTTTAATTGCGTTGTGAATGGAACTACGATTCCCATCTTGCCATTGCGGGTGTCAAGTTCTTTTGTCCTTTAATGGTTTTAACTAGATTTGTATGTAGACGGTCCATCTTACATTGAATTATAAAATGGAAGTTGGTTCATGAAATTAATTAATAATATATCACATAATTGATATGATTGTTTTTTTCTTCTTACCAAGACAAGTAGTATGCATCAGTTGTTGAGTTTTCCCTTTTGCTTCTTTTGTCACTTTTGCTTTGTCAATCATCGAAAAGGTAATCCATGAGTCCTTTTATTGTATTTGCCCATGTCTTCTATTTGTGTGCACAAATCTTGATTAAACTCCATGCTACATAGGTCTTGGAGTTTGAAAAAACAAGGCCCCGGATCGGATGGATACAAATGATTGCAGCCGTTTCCTTTGCGCCTTGTGGAGTTTCATCAAGTAATGATTTCCGGTATGCTTCAACTATACGTGGCCTTTTGACAACTCCATCATTGCAAAGTACTTATGAATGAAGTCGTTGTCTTTCCCTTTTGTTGAGTTTTTCAAATACGGTAATTTGAATCCTTGTTATTGAGCCCAAAAATTTGAACAACATCATCGGAATGTTATCTCACTTACTTCTTACCAAACTTGAATTTCTTTTCGGGTCATGTTTGTAGCATTGAATTATTTTCTTCAAGTCTACATCTGATTTCTTCTTCCTCTCATTGGTGCTCATCAACCCTTCCATAGAGCTATAAACTCAAAATAGTGTTTTAGCTAACTCCTCGACAACTTCTTTGCGTTTTCGAAGTAGGGTATATGTGTGCATTGCATTTGAAAACACCATCCTTGTTGCACTTGAATGACATGTAGCCTCCAACATTCGACTTTGTTTCCAAAAGTTTCTTTTCGCACACATTTTTGTATCTCAATTTCTTTTGTGCGACTTCTAGGAATTGGTTGATTTTGATATTCTCCTTGCATATCCACTAATAAACATTGTTTAAAAAATTAGTGGCAATCTAAAGTTATAGAAATAATGGCGATATAAAGTTATATAAATTTGTGGCGGTAGTGTAGTTGTATAAATAGTGATAGTGGTTGTGTGGAATTCTAGAAATGGTGTGAAGTTCTAGAAGTAGTGTGAAATTCTAGAAATAGTGTGAAGTTTTAAAAATTGTGGCAATGTGCGGTTTATGAATAGTGACAGTGGTTGTGTGAAGTTCTAGAAATAGTGGTTTTAGAAATAGTTAAATAAGTTCTAGAAATAGTTGATGTATGAAGTTCTAGAAATAGTTGATGTGTGTAGTTAAGAAATAGTGTGAAATTCTAGAAACGGTGGCAATGTGTAGTTTTTGTAAATAGTGGCGGTGGTCGGTATGGAATTTCTAGAAATAGTGGTTGTATAATTGTAAATAGTGGCTATATGAAGTTCCTAAATTGTGGCAATGTGCAATTTAATGAATAGTTTCGAAGCATAATGTAGTAAGAAAATTAAGAGGTATTTGTACTTTGAACTTAGGGTTTTACGAGATTTGTTGAAGAAGAACGGCTTATGCTTTTGGCGGGATTTTTGAAGAAGAACGGCGAAATGCGGGTTTGCTTTTGGCTTTTTGCTTTCGCGAGATTTTGAACAAGAACAACGAAATGGGTTTTGCTTTGGGTTTTTGCTTTTGCGGGATTTGTTAAGAAGCAAGAACAACGAAATCACAGGTTTTGATTTTGGGTTTTGCTTTTGTGAGTTTGTTGAGCAAGAACAATGAATCTGGGTTTTCTTTGTAGGAGGAAATTGAAATTAATGGGAATAGGTTTATGAGATGGACATTGGTAGAAATGCGGGTTTGTAGGGAATGATGAACAATGGTAGAAATATGGGTTTGTAGAAATGCGGGTTTGTGTGGAATCTAACGAGGAGGGCTATCTTTTGAATGGATGGCAAAATTTAGTAAATAATGAATTTTATTTTGACGGAGTATATATTACTTCCGTTAGGGGTATTAGTTGGAACAAATTTAGATTTGCTTGTTGGGCTTCGAATCAAGCCCATGCATTTTAATTTTTTTGGCACAATTTTACTAAAATTTTGTTCTTTTGATTAAAATTTTTGTCATTTTTCATTAAAAGTTATTAGGGTGCTTTTGGTTAAAAAAAAAGTTTAAAATTGTTATTTTCATTAAAGCTCCTTTTTTTTTTTTTGGTCTGAATTAAACCAAACTTAAACAACTAAAACTCAAATATAAATCATCGGGAACTAAAAACTTTTTCTTAATGCGCATCCAAAGGTCATACGAAACTAAAAAGAATTTTATTTTCACAAAATAATTTGGATATTGGAAATCACTTCCAAGCACTACGTATTTTTATATTCCATTTTTTTACTTAAAAATCATTCTTCTGGATTACATCACTGTTTGATGAACTCTTCTAGTTTATCTACATTCCAATTGCGTTGCTTTATTTACAATTGAATTTTTTTGCAATTTTTTAAATAGTCCAGACTACTTAGTAGTACGAGAAATGAAGCGGTTAGAATTAAATTGTGAAAATTCAGCTATCGACGTGACATAGAATGCAATGCAACATCTGCAATATATCATGCAACTATCAACATCCGCTTCCGTGTTGCAACTCACCGTGTGTTACACCCCGCTAGTACGATCAAGTGGAGCAAACGCTCTATATCGGCCCGAGTGAGAGTTCATTTCTCTCTCTCTCTCTCATCTCTAATGGCGACAGCACTTCGGTGCCCTTAAGCAACGGTGCCGCTTCCGTGGAGGGCGAGAAGCCCCAATGGCGGCGAGCCTCTCGCCATTGCCGGGTGACGAACCTCCCGGGCGTTCAGCCTTGATGACATCGGATGCTGCGAAGGACACATGCGGAGGCGCCAACTATGGATTCGGCGGTTCTGTTGGGGCGAAGACCAGAGCCCCTCGGCCGCGGTACCCCTTTTCCCGCCAGCCGCTCGCGCAGAGAACTCGATGTTTGGAAATAATTCAACAATCAATGACAAGATTATTTTATGCTAATAAATAAATACAACGTATAAACGATATATAAACAATACAAAATTAACTTAAGAAAAACAAAGATCGAGGCTTGGCGTGCCAGTAATGTCCTTGAAAGCTTGAAATTTCGTCCCTACTCTATGCTTGTAGTTTGTTGGACCTTCTGCTTCACCAAGATTCAACTGATCTAAGTCAAATTCTAGCACCCGAAAATTGACTTGGCGAATATCAAATGTGGTTCTCTCACATTTGGATGGTTTGGTTTCGGAAAGGTTAATGCGAATTTTCTTAATACCTAAGTGGTGTATGCAAATGGATGAATATATATAGAGTATGGATACTGTTTGCAACGAGGTATGAGGATGGGAGTAATGCGATTTGGGAGGCAAGGTGCTTTGCTCTGCAGGCGCTCCTTCGTCAGTCCCGGGCTTCCTCACGAAGAGAAGTGATTCTTTGCGAGACAATTTTCTTCTTTTGGTTTGCATTATCCGGTTGGCTTTTCGGATATTGATTTTCGCTACGTGGGTGCTGCCGTTTGCTGCTCACTCTTCTCATCGGAGCGGTTGCCAACAACCTTGTTATTAGGTATAGTAGTTGTATATGTTTGTGTTAATGTTAGTGGGATTATTTTATCTGCTAGTCTACGCTAAATCGAGTGAGTTGTATAGGAAATTTTAGTTTGTAACATAATCAATCTTATGGTTATTCGAATGGCTAAAGTGTGTTTGTTGTGCGAAATTTGGACACAGGGCTCTTGTCCGGCTTGTAAGAGGCAATTTTTGGTTACAAGAACCAAGTAATCCGTTGTGGAAGCTGTGGAAACACTGTGTGACAGCCAAATCAGACTTCTTTTCAAGAGACGGTAGAGGAGGCCCTTCTTCGTCAAAGTCAGAGCCAGGAGATTGTTGATGTTGAATTTGAGGAGAAATGCAGGAAACCCAAGATGTGGGTACGGTAGACTTTTAGACTACATACATAAGGTAATGAGAAAGCATAAGAGTTTTTACTTTCTATTTATTTCATTCCATAAAGGTCTTTGTTCTTTGCTTTCGTTTCCATTTTATTTCAAAGAGACTTACAGGGCCTTATTGATGTTCTTCACTGATAACAAATACAACGTGTTATTGACGTAAATGTTTTCCTTGATTTCTGATATTCGTCTAATGTGATGCAAAAACGTTTTCCTTGATTTATGATATTCTTTTAATCGACAATTTATCTCACTTTGCATCTAAAGTCGATGATTACTCCATCTCCTTGACCATTTACTTATTCCATCAGTTTCGAGCATTGCCTCCATAGTTCAAATAATATAAGGTTGCTCTAATGCTTCCATTTAATATTAATTTTTGGGGCTGAAACTCTTCTCTTTAAAGTTAATCCTTGCCACCTTATTTTAACTATTATTTCCACTTCACTTGTACAATGCTTTTGCTGTTGAGATATATCCACTTCATTTCCTACTGGCTAGCTAGACATGGTTCTTCCTTCGAGACGAGGCCCATCGTTTAAGCTTAGCGGTTTCAGGAGAGCTGAGGCTGAGGCTCCCAAGCAAGTAAAACGACTGTGTAACCGCAAAGGCAGCAGAAATCAAATGATCGTCTTGGCATGGGCCACTTCCATAAATTAAATACCAACAAGTGAAAAACATGCAAACCCAATGCAATGCACCAAGGAATAAATACCATTTTCTTAAGAAATTTCCAATTAACTAGTCGTTTTAGTGGTAGCCTTCGTCAATCAATTATTTTTAGGAGCATATTGAATTGGGCTACAATTTGCTTTTGTTCCTTCTTACTCGGTTTCAGGCTTTAAAGTAGGAACATTTCCTTCTCATATAGTGAATTTCACAGGATGCAAAGAGAATGATTTTCACGCATTCATTGTCTTTTCATATATTTACGTATAGGGTAAAAAAATGAGTGGGTCATAATCACTCTCGCTATGAAGGTAATCGTAAAAATAACTTTCTACGTAAATTTCACATACATATATATATATATATATATATATATATATATCAATACAATACATCAATAATGTCAATAAAAGATAGAGTCCGTTTTGCTAAGAAATGCCCCAAACTTAGCTTTTAGCTTGTCTCAAAATAAAACAAATCTAGAAAACAAAAATAAAAGCTAGTGAATTAAAAACTAAAATAAAGCCGAGCTAAAACAAAATTTTCAGTTTCAAGTTGCAATCCATAGAAAATGTTAAAAAGTGGAACATCTTTTCAAAGTTTCAACCAATCCCACCATAGAGTCTAAGCCATTTAGAATCAATTAGAAAGAATTCACAAACTTCCTTCGATGTAAAATGAACCATCATAGTTAAGGATATAGGCAAAACTCTTACCTCTCATCCCCTTTTATTTAACACTTCACATGCTTATATGATCATTCTCTTTTAATTATTTTTTTCTATTTTTTTCATATAATAGAATTTTTATTTTATTTTTCGATGCTGATAGTGGTGCGTGCAATGTCGGTTTCCTTAAGCTTTTGATCCAACCCATGTAGCAAACTTTGGGTCAATGTCTCCCCCAAACCACAAAGGCTTCAAGGCATTAGGTGTAAAGACTACCCCTAAGGACTTATTAGCTTTGTTTGGAAAGACTCTGAAACCAACTAACCACCCTGCCCCATGCCAAAACTCTATCGTTTGGCGCGGGGTACTTCTTGATTAGGCGGGATTGGCCCCGGTTACTAGCCAAGCCTCGGGGTGAGACAATTATTACTTTATAACACAAACTAACTTTATTTTATATAGAACAAAAAATATAAATACACTCGGACAAAAGTAAGTGTTTCAATCTCCTCCCACCCAAACCATGTTGGTGTGAATGTGCAAATTTTCGTATAATTCATGAATTAGTGTCTAAGCAACAATAAATAGACAAGACTCTACTGTGAAATCAACATTCACTATGTCCATTTGTTCCTAACGTTTAAAATAATCTATGAATATTAACTTCAGCGAAAACTTTTAAGCGGCTCCAAGAATTAAAAATCTAACATTTCTTATTTCCCACCCCAAACTTATTTCACACTTTGTCCTCAACGTGTGGAAATAAGAAATAAACTATAAAAAAAATAAAAATAAAAGCTAGGAACTAAGATAGATAAAGCAGAACTTAAGTAAAAACATGAAAATAAAAATAAAGAAAATAACTAATCGAGAAAATGAAGTCGCGGCAAAAACAAAATAAAAAGAATATGAAAAAAGATGACTGGGGTGTCAAACTCGGGAAGATGAAAGCTCTAAGAGCAAGTCCGGTGTTGCCCACCTCCCCCAGGGCAATCACTATTCAATCCCACCCCAATGAACGAGTAATTGCCTAATGAACGGTGTATTCCTGTCGATTGCTTTTTCATCTCGACCCCTACAATTAAATTGCCGGCAATTGGCAATAAAACTATTAGTATTTTTATATTTATAAAATAATACATAATAATTTTATTTGTAATTTCGGATAAGATTTTTAATCGTTCTCGTTGCACCAACGTGTCATTATCCGAAAAACCAATAACAATAAAATATTTGTATTTTTATTTATTTATAAAATAATTCAAAATAATTTTATTTGTTATATCGGATAAAATTTTTAATCGACACATCTACACCATACATCCTACCAACAACACTCACGAACACATCTACACCATACATCCTACCAGCAACACTACGGAACATCTACACCATACATCTACATCTGACACTCTTAACATCTACACCATACATCCTACCAACAACACTCTGGGAACACATCTACACCATACATCCACCTACAACACTCAGACACATCTGCACCATACATCCTACCAACAACACTCTCCAACACATCTACACCATACATCCTACCTACAACACTCTCAACACATCTACACCATACATCACACCTACCCGATTCATTATTCTATTTAAGAAGTAGTTGAACACTTCTCATATAGTGAATTTCACAGGATGCAAAGAGAATGATTTTCACGCATTCATTGTCTTTTCATATATTTACGTATAGGGTAAAAAAAATGAGTGGGTCATAATCACTCTCGCTATGAAAGGTAATCGTAAAAATAACTTTCTACGTAAATTTCACATACATATATATATATATATATATCAATACAATACATCAATAATGTCAATAAAAGATAGAGTCCGTTTTTGCTAAATACCCCCAAACTTAGCTTTTAGCTTGTCCTCAAGTAAAACAAATCTAGAAAACAAAAATAAAAGCTAGTGAATTAAAAACTAAAATAAAACCGAGCTAAAACAAAATTTTCAGTTTCAAGTTGCAATCCATAGAAAATGTTAAAAATTAGAACATCTTTTCAAAAGTTCTAACCAATCCCACCATAGAGTCTAAGCCATTTAGAATCAATTAGAAAAGAATTCACAAACTTCCTTCGATGTAAAATGAACCATCATAGTTAAGGATACTCGACCAAAACTCTTACCTCTCATCCCTTTTATTTAACACTTCACATGCTTATATGATCATTCTCTTTTAATTATTTTTTTTTCTATTTTTTTTTCATATAATAAATTTTTTTATTTTTTATTTTTTCAGTAACAGTAGTGGTCGTGCAATGTCGGTTTCCTTAAGCTTTTGATCCAACCCATGTAGCAAACTTTAGGTCAATGTCTCCCAAACCACAAGGGCTTCAAGGCATTAGGTGTAGAACACCCCTAAGGACTTATTAACCTGAGCTGGAAAGGCTACGAAACCAACTAACCACCCTGCCCCATGCCAAAACTCTATCGTTTGACGCGAGAATCACTGCTGATTAGGCAGGATTGGCCCGGTTACTAGCCAAAGCCTCGGGGTGAGACAATTATTACTTTATAACACAAACTAACTTTATTTTATATAGAACAAAAATATAAATACACTCAGACAAAAAGTAAGTGTTTCAATCTCACTCCCCACAAACCATGTTGGTGTGAATGTGCAAATTTTCGAAGTATAATTCATGAATTAGTGTCTAAGCAACAATAAATAGACAAGACTCTACTGTGAAATCAACATTCACTATGTCCATTTGTTCTAACGTTTAAAATAATCTATGAATATTAACTCGAAAACGAAAACTTTTAACTGACTCAAAAATTAAAAATCTAACATTTCTTATTTCCCACCCCCAAACTTATTTCACACTTTGTCCTCAACGTGTGGAAAATAAAGAATAAACTATAAAAAAAATAAAAATAAAAACTGGAACTAAGATAGATAAACGAACTTAAGTAAAAACATGAAAATAAAAATAAAAAGAAAATAACTAATCAGAAAATGAAGTCGCAGCAAAACAAAATAAAAGAATATGAAAAAAGATGACCTGGGGTGTCAAACTCAGGAAGATGAGAAAGCTCTAAAGAGCCTTAAAAAAAATCTGCATGGGACCATGATTGAATAAGCAGGCCGACATAAAGCAGCCCACTTGCTGCACGCTAAGAACTCGCACTCATGCCACACACGGACACCAAGAACCCTAGCCAATCTGAAATGAACATTAGATACCCTTCTCAATTGCCTCGAGCCCAGAGCCAAACGGCTCTCCCTTTCTCATTTTCAAACCAACCCGTGAAGAAAGAAAATTAAGAATTAAGTTTCCCAATATAACAGGCTAAAGGTAAAACCTTCCTCAAATATTGTAACTTCCGTTTCAGACTTAATGGCCGGTTTGAGCAAGATCTTACCCGCGCATGTATGTGTATCTATGTGAGGACAACCCCCAAACTTGCAAATCTGATCGACACCACAGAGGTAAACATTGTCCTTCAGAGGAGAAATGGGATCAGGCTAAGTATACACACCGCACACAAACGTACATCATGAAAGGAGAAATGGGTCGAGAGCAAGTAATATAAATCTAAATAACACTGGATATTCATAGCCAATATCTTAATTTGTAAAACAATTACGTCATATTGTTACATTAATAAAAGGAGCAAAGGAAAGGAAAGGCTCACAATACCAGTTGGTATGTTTCAAATCAAATGCATGAGCTAGCCGTCGCCAGTCACCGGTGAAACCAAAGTTTCCACGTACATAACCGCTTCCATGAACACAGCCTGCAATTCTGCAATACCAGGGATCCCGAGCACAATCCTGCATGTGTCTTCTTCCTCTTCGTCTTCCTCTTCCTTAGGTATATATAATACCAAGTCACCTTCACTCGATTTCAACAAAACTTCACCATCGTCTTCTATATGGGATATAGGCTTCAACCACGTCACATTTGGAGGGAAAATCTCCGAGCGGATTTTCACGAAAAGAGTCCAAGATTGATCGACCCCATATTCCATCATCACCCATATGGTAAGGCCGGCGTCCTCCAAGTCAGGATGATTTGTAAAAATATGGCAGGAAGTGTAAAAGAAGAGACGATTTCCAATAGTCCCCACTCCCGCACCATTAGTACATCCCTTATGCCTAATAAACGAAAACAAATGAAATTTCTCCTGTGTGAAATCAAAGGACCTTATTCTTGTTCCCGTATTCTTATAGTCTTCCTCATTCCAATGTAGAGCTCCATTTAGGAAGCACCCTCGCTTATTAATTTCTACCGAGGCAGCCTCGAGGTGGTCTCCACTAACAATCTTCCATGAAGCCGTTTTGAGTGCGAATATTGCAACAAAACGTGGATCATCGGGAGAATTACAGCCGCCCAAAAGAACCTTGTAGTCTTGAGTGGTGGAATCATAGCCGAATCCATAATAAAGTGGGCCAAAACGAAACCAATCCATGTCCGGTAACTTACGGGATTTTCCGGTACTGGGATTCCACAAGAGAAGTCTTCTGTTTTCATAGTATTTTGTATGGCAGTCATGATAGGATTTTGTATAGTCCCTAGGCGGTTGAAGGTTACCTAAGCAGATGAGGCCATTGCAAGAACCCACAAAGGATGAATCGTTGAGACTAGTATCATCTGGAAATTCTTCTTCAAGGTCTCTACGTCTGCTTCGTATTGCTGCTGTGGCGGCGGAGGCAGAGGCGGCAACATTCTTCTTCTTCTTCAGTGATTGGTAGTCAATGAGTTGGGGAAATCGAGATGAGTGTTTAAAGAGAATCAGGACATTCTTGTTGTAGTCGCTGTCGTTAGTACGTACTCGGTGCTTGGCAACGAAATGGGAAGTGGAGATTAAGGCGCGCCATGACTTACATACACAACGGAATCGGAGGAGACATATGACCGGTAGCCATGAAAGTATCTCAACGATTATATCGTCGTTGTTGGAGGAGAAGATCGACAATTCTCGATCATCACCCACCATAATTACTCAAAACGACGACGTCGATCTCTGTGGTTGTGATGAGAGAGCGGCTGAGGAGAGGGCATGAGGAGTGAGGAGGCGGACGAGGAGGGGGAGGAGGTCCAAGGGTTTTGAACGTAACTAACCCTAACAGAGCACGCGGTGATGATTGAGTTATGGGAAGGGCTTATTGTATTTGTACGGACGCCGTATTTATAAAGCTAGCTCTGCAGTAGTTTGGACCACCTGTAACAGTCAAGCCCAAAAAACCCTCGGCATTATAGCGTGGGCTAGAAAATAAAATAGGTATTTTCTGACAGCAAAATCAATGGGTGTGATGACCAATCATGTTTTAGAGCCGATAAGCTAGAAAATATAAGCGCATAATAATGGTTAATTAAACCAATTTTTGTTTTTTGGTCTGAATTAAACCAAACTTAAGCAAAACTAAAACTCAAATATAAACCATCAGGAACTAAAAAAATTTTCTTAATGCGCATCCAAAAGGTCATACGAAACTAAAAGAATTTTATTTTTCACAAAAATAATTTGGATATTGGAAATCACTTCCGGCCCCTACTAGGATTTTTTTTATTCCATTTTCTGACTTAAAAATCATTCCTCTGGATTACATCACCGTTTGATGAACTCTTCTAGTTTATCTACATTCCAGTTGCATTGCTTTATTTACAATTTGATTTTTTTTGCAATTTTTTTTTAAATAGTCCAGACTACTTAGTAGTACGAGAAATGAATGGTTAGGATTAAATTGTGAAAATTCTAATTTTGCTTACTTGCCAATTTAATGGACATAAAACTAGAATACTGAATTGAAACTTGCCCTTTATTTTGATCTAGTCTGCTCTCTGTTTTTTACCTATATATGTTCCCAACCTTTAATTCATGTCATGTTTCACTACAAATTTGCATTGTTTTTTTATTTTTTGTTATTATTATTATTTATTTTTATTACAAGTGATATGAAATAGTTACCCTTATCGCTCTACTCGAAAAAATGAAATAGTTAAATTTCTAATCCCCTTTAAGTGACCAAATATACAGAAGGCCAAAACTACTATTAACATGAAATGATTGCACATATATATCATGCAACAAAATACACCGCAAAAAAAAAATAGAGCTTTCAACTATCGACGTGACATAGAATGCAATGCAACATCTGCAATATATCATGCAACTATCAACATCCGCTTCCGTCTGTTGCAACTCACCGTGTGTTGCACCCCGCTAGTACGATCAAGCTCTATATCAGCCCAGATGAAGTTCGTTCTCTCTCTCTCTCTCTCATCTCTAATGGCGACAAAGCTTCGGTGCCCTCCAGCAGTGGTACCGCTTCCGTGGAGGGCGAGAAGCCCCAACGGCGGCAGAGCCTCTCGCCATTGCCAGGTGCCGAACCTCCAGGCGTTCCGGTTCAGTGACATCGGATGCTTCGCTAAGGACATGTGGCGGAGGGCCAACTACGGATTCGAGCGGTTCCTGCTCGAGGCGAGAAGACTGCCGAGCCCCTCGACCGCCAGTACCCCCTCTTCCTCCGCTTCAACACAATCGCTCGCTTTGCCGCCGCTCGCGCCAGAGAACTCGAGATTGGAATGCGCTGTCGTTGTGTTTGCTGAATTTTGTGGTTTGGTTGGTGTTTGGCAACCGTGCAGTACAGGAAGCAGCTTTCTCATTTCTTGGAGACCCCATTGGGAAGAAGCTTTGTGGTAAGCATATGAGCTCACATTCCAAAATTATGCAAATATTTTGTCTTGTCTTGTTGATCATTTTGTGTTCGACTAATTCGCGTTTTTGTTTCATTTTTTTGAATGATTTTGCAGACAATTTTCGTCCTTTGGTTTGCATTATCCGGATGGCTTTTTCGGATATTGATTTTGGCTACGTGGGTGCTGCCGTTTGCTGCTCCTCTTCTCATCGGAGCGGTTGCCAACAACCTTGTTATTAAGGTATAGTAGTTGCATATGTTTGTGTTAATGTTAGTGAGATTATTTTATCTGTTAGTCTGCAACTAAATCGAGTGAGTTGTATGGAAATTTTAGTTTGTAACGTAATCAATCTGATGGTTATTCGAATGGCTAAGTGTGTTTGTTGTGCGAAATTTGGACACAGGGCGCTTGTCCGGCTTGTAAGAGGCAATTTTTTGGTTACAAGAACCAAGTAATCGTGGAAGCTGTGGAAACACTGTGTGGCAACCAAAATCAGACTTCTTTTCAAGAGACGGTAGAGGAGGCCCTTCTTCGTCAAAGTCAGAGCCGGAGATTGTTGATGTTGAATTTGAGGAGAAATGCAAGAAACCCAAGATGTGGGGGAAGATGGCGTACGATAGACTTTTAGGCTACATACATAAGGTAATGAGAAAGCATAAGAGTTTTTACTTTCTATTTATTTCGATATAAGGTCTTGTTCTTTGCTTTCGTTTCCATTTATTTCAAGAGATTTACAGGGCCTTATTGATGTTCTTCACTGATAACAAAATACAACGTGTTATTGACTGCAAATGTTTTCCTTGATTTCTGATATTCGTCTAATGTGATGCAAATGTTTTCTTTGATTTCCGATATTCTTTTAATCTGACAATTTATCTCACTGCATCTGAAGTCGCTGATGATTACTCCATCTCCTTGACCATTTACTTATTCCATCAGTTTCGAGCATTGCCTTCATAGTTCAAATAATATAAGGTTGCTCTAATGCTTCCATTTAATTTTTTTTGGGCTGAAAAAACTCTTCTCTTTAAGTTAATCCTTGCCACCTTATTTTAACTATTATTTCCCACTTCACTTGTACAATGCTTTTGCTGTTGAGATATATCCACTTCATTTCCTACTGGCTAGCTAGACATGGTTCTTCCTTCGAGACGAGGCCCATCGTTTAAGCTTAGCGGTTTCAGGAGGCTGAGGCTGAGGCTCGCAAGCAAGTAAAACGACTGTGTAACCGCAGGCAGCAGAAATCAAATGATCGTCTTGGCATGGGCCACTTCCATAAATTAAATACCAACAAGTGAAAAACGTACAAACCCAATGCAATGCACCAAGGAATAAATACCATTTTTCTTAAGAAATTTCCAATTAACTAGTCGTTTAGTGGTAGCCTTCGTCAATCAATTATTTTTTAGGAGCATATTGAATTGGGCTACAATTTGCTTTTTGTTCCTTCTTACTCGGTTTCAGGCTTTAAAATGAGAACATTTCCTTCTCATATAGTGAATTTCACAGGATGCAAAGAGAATGATTTTCAC
>CM031086.1:29855759-29934383 GCA_018257905.1 Gillenia trifoliata | reverse complement strand
TTAAATTTGATTTCCACAACTATTTAGATCCTTTATGTTTAATCTTAACTATTAATTTTCAGTATCATTCAATACAACGTAACACTGTAGAAAAATTGTAATTTGGCACCCCCCAACGAGTTGTGTGAGAGGCGAGGCGGAGACTGGACCGAACCCATGGGCTTAACTAAGTGAACGGGCCTGACAAACGGTTTTCTGGTAATAGGCTTAAATGTGGGCTTCCAATGATGTAAGAATTAGAGTTGCGTAAGGCAAGCACTTTCATTTCATATCAGAGAGGACGAAGAAGAAGGGAGGAAGTTGGAGAAGTTTCTGGAGAGGAATACAAAAATGGGGAAGCAGCCGGTGAGGATGAAGGCGGTGGTGTACGCCCTGTCTCCGTTCCAGCAGAAGGTGATGCCGGGACTCTGGAGAGATCTGCCCAACAAGATCCACCACAAGATCTCCGAGAACTGGATTAGCGCCATCCTCCTCCTCGGCCCCCTCGTCGGCGTCTACTCGTACGCTCTCCTCCTCCTCCTCCTTCGAATCTTCGTATTCTTATTATTTTTTATCTATTTATCTGTATATATGTATAGAACAATTGATAAATTGAATGCATTTTTCCCGCAAAATTGGGAATTCCCGCGTCACCAATCACCATACTTTTCTATGATTTTGGGTGAAGGGTTTTAATTTCGTAACGATGATTAAATGGTATTTCTATTTTGATTATTGTTTGGATTGGAGGTGATGATGTTGGATGAAAATTAAAAAAAAAAAAAAAAGGTGGCAGCTTTTGATTTTTTATAGCCGCATGCAGACTGTAATTTTTGCTGGATTTTGTGAAAAAAAGGTAATAATTTTTCGAGTCTGATTGGTTGTTTTAGCTCCTGTCATTGGATTCGAGTCTGATTGGTATGCAGAAAAACCCTGAGTTACGGATTTTCGGGTTTTTGTTTACGTATTTTATTTACACGAAAGTCGATTTGTTTACGTATTTACACGAAAGAAACTCGATTTGTTTTTGTCTTATGTTGATAAAAATGTATTAATGTAGCGAGTTATGTAGCTCGAAATCATCATCAGTGATCAATCGCGGTTATGAAGTATTGCAAAGACTGTTAATACCAGCTTAATCGACATGTAATGATGGAAATCAGTCGTATAAAGTAACATATAATGTTAGACCAATCTGTAAATGGCGTCCTCTTTCTTTTCATAATCGATGTTTTTACTTCGTCATTACTTGCTGGCAGACCAATCCATAAAACTGTTTTAAGTCAGCATGCTCATTCTTGAATTGTATGCAGGTATGTTAATGCCTACCAGGAAAGGGAGAAGATGGAGCACCGGTACTGAGATCATGCTTTCGGACGATTGCTGGTGATTTGCCAGAAAAGATTGTAGCTTTTCTTGTTTCTACTGCAAATGAGTTGAGATTTTCGGTTAATAGCTTCTGTTCAAGTTGGTTGAACTTGTACTTCAATGTTGAGCTTTGCTACTGGAATTCCAGTTCTTGTCCCGACGTGTACTCGTTAAATTGACAATTTTTTGGTGTTGCTAGATATGAAATTGGTTTGGTGCCAAATAGAATAATGCTTTTAAATTTCATATGGCTCGTGTGCGGCCTAATACGAGTCCATTAGCCTAATAACGGTTTCGATGCTGGCATCATTGTTTGCTCTCTCTCAATCGAAAATTCGCTATTCATTTTTTTGGTACACAATATGTGATTTAAAACTTCGGACTGCTAGTATCGTGTTAGTGAGCTCTGTATGTCTAGGCGAGTCCTAACTAGTTTCATTAATTATTAGTCCCAACTCCGACAAAAAGGAGATATTAGTCCTGTCTAAACTAGTCTAAGTTATTGAGGCATATAAACACAGTCTTGATGTGTTGTAAGTCTCATATGCGTTAATGGTCACAATAAACATGGGCACGTGTACATATCCAAATGAATAGTGATCTTCGCACTCATTTTAAACTTCTAAATTCCAAAGTTTGAAAAATGCAAATGGCTAAAAAAATAAGAAGAAAACTTTCGGTATGTGAATTTGGACTCCCTGTTTGGTTCGCCCATACACACAAAAAGCCCTCCCACCTCTTTATTATATCATTTTAAATCTTCTGACATCTTATACTCTTAATACATGTAAGTTGTAGCAGCAGATAGAAATGTATGGTCTTTAAATTGTCAAGAGGCCACAAAACAAAGGAATTTCCCACTAATCCAAATGATATTATTTTGTGTACAAACTAAATTTGAGATTTGTATATTTATGCAACTATTTGACCGAAAGAAGTAATCAATTAAATTCAAAACGCACTATACTTGGAAGCACCACGGAAGGAAGGAACGAGAGGAGCCACGTGTAAAGTAAATCAAAGAAATTGGTCATTTATTTATTTGAAAGGAATGTACCCCTCAATTATTGGATGCACATGCACCATCTTTATAAAAAGTTAAACCTACCGACATCCGGTGCCTATCATATCATCCTCCATTGCAATTGTATTGTATCGAACACAGAAATTTAAACACTGTGATTAGCTGAGCTGAGCACGGAATTGAAGGAATGGCTGCTGAAGCTGTGCTTACTTTTTCTGTTGAGGGAATACTGTCGAAGGTGGCGTCGCTTGCTGTTTCAAAGCTAAACTCACAAGGCCTCGAAAGTCATATTGTCAAGTGTTTTGTGCTGTATCAGATTAGAAAAGCTGATTATATTATACATTGTTGTGCCCAATTAACAAACTCCGATTTTTTTAATAATTTTTAATAATTCTCACCAGCCACTTCTTTTGACTATTGTGGGAATTACTCGTCGTACTCACTCTTTGTTTGTGGATGAGGAATTCCATGTGTTTGATTTCTTTATTGTTCAATGAAGTGGGCCACTATTTTACTTGTTATCAACAAGTTACCCGGTTTTCTTCACTTCAACCTTCATCATTTTTCTCAGCCGTACGAGTTTCATCTTTCAATCAGAACCGTCCCATTAACCGTAGCGTAGCATGAAGTGAGACGTAGCACGTCAGAAATTTTGACTTCTTTTGACTATTGTGGGAATTATATGTTTGACCAAGCAGATTTGGATTCTAGCATCACGGAAGATACTTGGAAGCATCACGGAAGGAAGAAGTAGATGCCTATAAACTAAAAGAAAAAGGATCGAATATGTCCTTCAATTATTATGATAAAGTTGGATCATAACCCACATCATTTTATTTGTGAATTCAATCGATCTACTCGAGAGAAACGTTCACTCGGTCGGCATGGAAGGAAGATTGCAGACACTGTGTTGACTTTTTCTGTCGAGGGAATACTGTCGAGGTGGCGTCACTGGCTGCCCAAGAACTCAGTCTTGGCAGGGTTTCAAGCTGAACTCAGAAGGCTTCGAGACATTAACCGACATTGAACGTTTCTTGGTTGATGTTGCCGACCAACCACAAGGTAGTTATGCAACGAATTTGTGAATTCTCTTATTACAATCTCACACAATTTACCAATAATCTCAAATACTTTTCTATTTTTCATTCTCTAACAGGTCGGAGCAAGTCAATAGAGAAATGGTGAGACACCTCAAAGACATAGCTCATGATGCTGACGATCTCTTGGATGAATTCGACTACGAAGTTGATCGGCGTAAAGTCAAATCAAAACCATATGAAGAAAAAGGTGCTCAACTTCTTTTCACTCTCCAATCCTTACATTTCGATTGAAAATGGCGCATAAAATTCAGAAGATCAATGCATCCTTGGTGGATCTGAAAAGCGAGGCACCTGTTCTTGGACTAGTTTCAAGAGTAAAGACGCAACCCCTAGAGGAAATAGATGGGACAGACTAACCAACGCATTCATTGGCGAGACGAAATAACGTTGGAAGGGGAGAGGTTGTGTCAGAAATAGTTACAACCTTGACCGACTCCAAATACAATCAAAAATCTTGCGGTTATGGCCATCGTGGGAATGGGAGGCCTCGAAGGAACAACTTTGGCCAAGTCAGTTTTACAATGAGGATTCGATCCACAAGTTTTTGAAAAACAAATTTGGATTTGTGTATCCGACACTTTCGACGTCAATTTCATCCTACTTCAAATCTTAGAATCTCTTAACCACCAAAGCCCCTTCGAAAGATAACCAAAACGCACTACTTAAGTTTCTTAATGAAGAGTTGAAAGATCGGAAGATACTTACTTGTACTTGATGACGTTTGGAACAAAGACTCTGGAAAATGGGAATTTGATGGTTGTTTGTCAAAGCTTTATTCAGCTAAGGATCCAAAATTGTTGTCACTACGCGGTGGCGGGCGCAGCAATCTCGAAGCTACTTCCACCGACATGACCTGGGAAAACTTTCTGCAGATGAATGTTGGTCCATCTTAAAAATATAAGAGCTTTCTCCAACGCAGTGCTCATATAGCTGATGCATTCAAACAATTGGAAGGAGATTGCTGAAAATTGTGGTGGTGTTCCATTGGTAGCAAGGTGCGTACTCTCCAGCATGGAATTTGCACCTTTTTTTATTTTATTTTTTGACATGTTTTCATTTATAAATTATGAAACGTCACCACTATCCACCCCTTGTGACAAATATATATTCATTGTACAAATTTCATAATCGAAACAGTTTATTTTGTAATAATTATTTAAAGATCATCTTTACAAAAATTCATTCATTCATGTTCGATACTTAGTACATTATTTGGTAGCAAACACTTTGAATTTTAGTTATATTATTTGAAAAATTCATTCATTCATGTTCGATCAGACTCATTGAATTTTAGTTATATTATTTGCAAATGATTGAATTTACGGTCTTCGAGAGGGTGCAAAAACTTCACCAATCTAGTTATAATCAATTAAATTAGTTAAGTGGCTTAAGCCCAGTGTATTATTATTGGATAAAGTGTTTTCTCCTTTTGATAGAAACTCTTTAATCCAATCAACGGGTTTTAGGAGGCATTTTGCACCTGAAAAGAAATATTAACGGAATGGTCGTCGTTCAAAGGCAGTCGAATATGGCACAACTTATCAAGGAGAAGATAAAATTATGCCGATCTTGAAGTTGAGTTTTGACAATTTAGAATCACCATCATTGAAGCAATGTTTGCATATTGCTCGGTGTTCAAGAAAGATTTTGTAATTCGAAGAATCTTGATTCAACTTTGGATGGCTCAAGCCTACTCCACCCATACTGCCGAAAGTAATCAAGATATGGGGGACATAGAGCGTCAATATTTTGATATTCTATTGCAAAAGCTCCTTATTTCAAGATGCTACGAGTGGATGATAATGGCATTATTAGCGAATGCAAAGATGCGATCTCGTGCACGATCTTGCGAGAACTTGTATTCAAATCCGAAATCTTGGAAGAGAAGAGAAGGAAGACTGCGCTGGCTCCCACCGGATAATACATTTGAAATTCGACATGTTGCTCGGGTTTCTACTTCTGGAACAAATTCCAAAAAGAAGTGCTGGGAAATTGCGGTCACTGTTTGCCAACGACGGTGAAGTTCCGACTAACATTCTTCCACGGTTCAAAGCTTTACGCGTCTTAAATTTAAGTAATGCGGCTAATATTGAAGAATTTCCAGTTTCAGTTGGAAGGCTGAAACACTTGAGGTATCTTGACATTTCTGAAACAAGATTCAAAGCACTCCCCAAATCTATAGGCAAGCTCTATAACCTTCAGACGTTAAGAGCAACAAATTGTGCCCTTGAAGAGTTTCCAAAAGAAGTGCAAAACTTGATCAACCTGAGGCATATTTATTTTAATGAGAGTACGAAATTTCCACAGGGGATAAGGCGGCTGACTTGCCTTCAAACATTACCTTTCTTTTCGGTGGGTAATGAGATTGGTCGTCAAATTGAAGAGTTGGCTGGCTTGAAACAATTGAAAGGTGAATTAATTGTTTGTAATCTGGAGCACGTAAGGAATGGAGAAGAAGCAAAGAAAGCTAAGTTAGAGGATAAGAGGGAAGTAAGCCATTTAAAGTTAGAATGGACAGAAGATAGGTCAACAATTGACAACAATGAGGAGGAGGATGTCCTAGAAGGCCTCCAACCGCATCCTGAGTTAAAGACCCTAATTATTGAAAACTTCATGGGCAATAAGTTTCCATTGTGGATGATGAGTAGGTCATTACTGTTCAACAACTTGAAGAAGATTATGTTAGTTGGATGCGACAAATGTGAAGTTGTCCCACCGCTCGGTCATCTACCCAATCTTACGGAGCTTGAAATTATCAGAATGGCCAACTTGAAATGCATTGGAGCTGAGTTCTATGGTTATGAAGATCTTGTCCACAATGTAGCTACAACAAGTAAAGAGACAATCGCTTTATTTCCCGCACTAAAAATATTATATATTTTTGAGTGCGGTGATCTAATTGAATGGATGGAAGCACCGCAAAAAAAAGTAGTGGTTTTTCCTTGCCTCGAGGAGTTGCACATCCGAGATTGTTCCAAATTGAGAAATGCTCCGAGTCATTTTCCATTTCTCCGAGAGTTGAAGATAATTTCTAGTGATAGCAGAAGGCCAATAGAAGAAATAAGCAGTGGACTAACAACTCTCACTTCCCTCGAAATAGAAGGTATTAAGGAGCTTACTTGTTTGCCACAAGGGATGTTGAAGAAGAACAATAATCTCTCCTTTTTAGAGATAACAGACTGCGTTGATTTAACTTGTATTGCCCTCGATGTATTTGGTTGTTGTGGTTCTCTGGAGACATTGGTTATTAGGAATTGTGAAAAGCTGAGGCATTTGGCGGATGGGCTGGACACACTCCCTCTCCTTCACTCCTTGGAGATAGGCAGATGTCCTAGTCTAGAGTTGATTCCAATTACACAGGGCATGGCATCTCTACGCCAATTAAAGATTGAAGTTTGTCAACAATTGTCAAGGCTACCGAGTGGGTTAGAGTACTGCACCTCTCTCCTGGAATTGAGTATATGGAATTGTAAAGGATTGTCAGGCCCAGTGAGTGTTCAGTGCTGCACCTCTCTCCAGAAATTGCGGATAATGAATTGCAATAATCTGACATCAATTGAAATTAAAGGCGGCGTCTCCCTCACCTCTCTTCAGGAATTGTGGATATCGAATTGCCCAAAGCTAGCATCGTTTGGTGGCCAAAGTAGCAGTCTTGAGGAGTTAAGCATTTTAGATTTGCGCACCTTCACATCCCTTCGACTACTGTGGATTACATATTGCGAAAGATTAGAAAGTTGGGCGAGCGGTCTGCAATTCCCACTCTCTCTTGAGAGGCTGGTAATAAACGATTTCCCTAATTTAGAGACTCTTCCAAGTTTAGACAACCTCAATTCTCTCCGTCATTTGGAGATTACAAATTGGCCGAAGCTAAAATCTCTGCCCAATTTAGAGCTGCCCCGCTTGGAGGAATTGAAAATCGGTGGGTTCTGGGGGGAGCTCGATTCCTTCCCTGATTTTCAAGTTGGATCATTAATGCATCTTACAAGGTTAGAGTTGAGGGGTTGGCCTAAGCTCAAGTCTCTGCCTCAACAAATTCAACACCTCACTTCTCTAACAGTTTTGGGGATACATAAGGTCGACGGAGTGGAGACTTTGCCAGAATGGTTGGGTAGCCTTACCAAATTACAAAGCATGTGGATTATTGAATGTCACCCCCTTCTGGAGCAAAGATGCAGCAGGGACAGCGGCACAGATTGGCCTAAGATTTGTCACATTCCAGATATCACAAGTAAGTTTTGAAATTATGGAAATGAAATGACAGAGTTGATGTTATATGTTTTTCGCTTTCGTTGTTTTATTAGTCTCCATTCGTACTACACAAAATTCAAACTAGTATAACAAAAGTTGTTTATCCTTGTCCCTTTTCTTTTAAATTAGTCTGGTGATGAGACAAACAGTTGGTGAAGCTACGAAACTAGGACAAATGCAAGCTGAGTCTATATTTCTTTTGGCATTCTGTGGCGTTTTTCAGGATGCTCAATAAGGGCAAGCTGAGTGCAGGTACTGATGCACAAGATAATAAATTTCTCGCTCTACCTTCATTTCTTATAACACACCTTAAGTTATAGTCTTTAGCAAGTCTTGATTTTTGGTACCATGTGGGCATTCTCTTTTAATCACACACCTGCCAGCACCCAAGTAAAACCATGTTCATATAATCTAAAGAACTGCTGCAATTGCTTTCTCTTTTGTTATTATCCTTATATTCGAAGATGTTGGACTGATATTTTCATGGTTACTTGTGATTTCTGAACAGATTTTTTAATCGGATGAACAGTGATTTGAATTCGGTTGATTTCTTTATCTCTAATTACACTGTAAAATACCTGCATTATTGCGGAAATTAGGTAAAATCTTCAGTTGCAATGCTAGATGATATTTCCAAGCTTTGTACTATCAGTTGAAAAGTTAAATTTGTTCTGTACGTCTTTCCTAAGTTGTTTTGTTGTTATCTTTGGCCAGGCAGAATTGGGAGTCCGGTAGAAACTCTTACTGTATATAATTCTTTTAGCATCCTTTGGCATTTGCATGGCGTTCTTTCTCAATTGGAACAATGTAGTGCAGTAGGTGCAAACAGAGTCCAGGTACTGATGCACAAGATATGTTTTTCCCGAAATGTGGTGTTTGTGTTTTAGATATTGTTCCTCCTTCTTTCATCCATTGCATGCTAAATTTCTCATACTACCTTGTTCAAAGCTCTAATCTTCATTCGAATCTTGGGCATTTACAGCCAAAGTTGCCATTTTTGAGTTTGGGTTTTGGGAGCTGAGGATCGAGTTTTTATCGGCAATTTTCAGGATGAAGATGAAGTGAAGAGCCTTCGTTTTGTTTGTGCTTTTGCTCAACAAGCTATCTTGACAATAGAATTGATGTGGGAATGGAAGCAAATTTTACCGGATTTTAAATCCCAGCCCTTAAAAGAAGCACAATCGTTTTGGTGGTGCCACGTATGAAAATATTACTTGAATTTAGAGGTTTTAGATTTGAATGTAAATGGCGATACCGATTTATTTATCATAAGTATTTTCTAAATTTTTATCAAAATATTTTATTTATGATGTAACATTAATAAAATTATGTCATTACTATAATATTTATTTTAAATTTAAGATTTAATTTAAATAATGGAACGGATAGGATGCATCCAAACAAAAAAAAAAGTTTTCATTCAAGAATAATTGATTTCTGTGAAACTTCTCTCTAAGTAAAAGGTTTAGGTGGATAGGCCACCATCTAACTTTCTTATCACAACCTACCACCCTACTAACATTTGTTTACCATTCTTTTTCTATAAAACACAATCAGAAGAAAAGAGAAGAAAGTGGAGAAAAGAGAGAGAAAACGAGAGAGGAGCAGATAGAGGAGAAAAAGAAAGAGAGGGAGAGAAATAGAGATAAATGAAAATTTTGTACTCAGTAAATTTATATATATAATAGAAATATTGTTATGCCTCAAGGATGTAGGCATTTTGTTAAATCTCGTTAATATCATGTCTCGGTTACTTTTCATTGCACGCTAATATGCCTATGGTTTACAACACGTTATCCATACGAGAAATATGTGTCAATGGAAACTAACACGTGAAACCGGTGAAACTCTCTGCGCATCACTCACTCTGTGATGGAATTCGCCTAAGATCTGGAGAAAACTCAACTACAAAAAGAGTGAAGACTCCAATACCTCAAGGGAAAAGAACTTCACTTAAACCCATCTACACTTAAATTGTATTAAATTACTTATTTTATATTTGTTAAGTTGAAGTACTCACTTTGACTTATCGGAAAAATCGTCATACTGTTCAAGCGCACCAAATCTCCATCTTTTTAGTTGTTGATTAGAACACGTCCTTCATGAAAAGTTGTTCATCTACCCAACATCTATAGCATATCAAAATTTTAGGAAGATCTATAGATGAGATCATTCTAGATGTTTGAAATTCGACCCAAGTTCCAATTCTCACAATACGCTGACCATGTTACGCGACGCTAAACTCTCACTAAAAGGAAAAATATGGCACAACGAATCCATACTCATTCGATGTCTCAATGTTTCCATCTCATGAGATTAATCCAATTATTCCAAGACTTTGAAGTTCTTGGTCAAGTATATAATTTCAATGAGATATAGGAATTAGAATGAGATTATCATCAAGCGAAACATAAATAAGAAAAGCTAGAAGCGAGATCGAATCGTATTACACATTGATAATTGACAACATATAGCGATTGGTCAAATTATAATCAAAAGTTAAAACATATTCCTTATCAAAGTGTATTTGGACTTATTATTCCTACAACTGCCCAATGTAACTTTGTGAGTGTTACAAGTGAAAAAGGAAAGCGTAATGAGATGAATGAAATAGTGCAATGTAATGCACGCCTTATGGTCACAAGACTTCTCTCAAACACCCTGTGATTGATTGCAACATTATGAATGTGGTTATAGCATTTCTCCATGGGGACATGATACGGAGATTTACATATAAGTTCCCTAAAATTACATGGGTTGATGCAAATGATCTGAACCACGAGAACACTCATTCAATTTGAATGAGGCATTCACTTTATGGATTGGAAACAATCCAGGTGGATTTGGTATACCCACGTCTAAGTGATTATTTGATCGATTACAGGATATGTGAATAAATTATGGCCATTATTAGTATTAAATAAGAAGTATTTTGAAATTGCTAAAGTTACTGCAATTTATGTTGATAAATCTCACTAAGACTTTGGAGGAGCATGAGAAAATTACTAGCACCTAAAGTCAAAATTTGAGATAGAGGATGCTTTGCACATATTCTAGAATCTAGACACCTTTACGTATGAGTAAGTTTCTTTGTTCGGTACATTAAGATAATATGAAGAAGTTGAGATCATAAAATCAATTGATAACACGAGGAGTAGCTCAACTTATTTATATGAAGTCTGTAAGGCCCCTCCTCTCAACAATTTATAGATTCATTCTCAATAGAAGGTAGACAAACTGATCCTCAAGTAGCTGCTCATGCTCGTCACTTTGGGATTGATGTGGAAAGATGTGATATCTCATGATGCAGGGAGTTACCAGTACTCAAACTGAATATTCAAATGAAAGGGCAATGGCAAAACAAGCAGAGTCGTAATTCAGAATTTTGATGAAGGAAACTAGCAGTCAAACTGTCAGAGTTTGTCAAAGATGATGATGATGAGAGGTGACGATAATGGCACGTCCCAACAGCAAAGGTTGAGCCCATTTTACCGGATAGGATCTTTATGACCATTTACACAAGATACCGACCGCGGTGCCGGAAGCAGCAGGTCTTGGAATTGAGTGCCATTGGAAAACCATACACAAATAGTCCCCAGAATATATAATGCAGGTTGCAATCTCAAAATGACTGTGATTCTCTTTTTCTCAAAGTCTTGACTCAGTGAGCATAGGGGATGAACAAGTAGCATGTCCAACCAGCTCCATGCAAATAATCCTCCTAATTATGGCTATGAAGTGGATCAAGCTCCCAAAACAGTTGGGGTACAGGCTGTGGTTTGTTATTATTCTCCACCTCGAATGTCTTATGATGTCTCAGCCAATAAAGCATATAGATATTTTGATTAGGTGAACCAACATTTTCTAATTCATGAACAGACGGAAGGAAGAGATAGAAGCATGTATCTTTGACATTTACAGAACACACAAATACCAGTATCCCTTTAACTAAGAATATAAATAAATAAATAAAGAAAACAGAAGCTGCAGAAATAGCTCAACAAGGCGGGATATATTAGAGTCGGTGAGGCATCATTAGATGTTAGCTTACTTGTTGCCTTTGAATTTGAAGCATCCCAATAAAACTGATGCCTTCAATCAGTTCTGACACCTTGCTTTACCTTCTATCACAATTATCGACAAAATAGTTGAGATCCTTGTTAGCTAAAAGCAATGAAGTATATCTAGCACAATAACATCTTTCACGGATGATGAGAAATCTAACAAGATTAATGCACGGTTGCATATTTAGACAGCTCAATGTGACAAAAATGGTGTTGAAGTGCGAAAAGAAAGATGCAGATGATCACAAAGGTTAGTACATCGAAGAAACCACAAGTCCCTTCTGCTGTATATTATCGCACTAATTCAACCAGAGTTCAATAGAATAGCTACCGCATGTCATACACAGGCTGTCGCCTTTTTCGTAGCCCGGTGTATCACTTGATCAGACCCAGTAAACAATTTAACAATGAAGAGTTCAGCCTACCCCTGAGACCAGACTCAACAACAAGATCCACAAAACCCAGAAGCCAGCAGAGCATAAGCGTAGCAGTCACAGCCGTATAATGGCACTTTCACCTGTAGACCGATATCGAATACTTGGTCATTTTATTATTCTTTTTATAAGAAACACAAATTTAAAATATTTAAGATGAAAACACTATATCTAAAATTCTGAGTCTTTAGATTTAGAATGTAAATCTAAAGACTCAAATTTTATGAATCGGACTCCTTCAGCATTCAGTTTCCTCGCGACCAATTGAAATGCTAGGAAAATGATCTATTTTGTACATAGCGTGAGAAAGGAAGGTTCTCTAATATAATTGAAACCATTGCTTCCTCTGCTGTTTGATCTCTGGTGTCACAGGGCCTGCAGCAAAACAGTCAAGCCGGACATCAATGACTAATAAAGTTTCCCATACTCCACAGTTCACACCAATCAATTACTCACTCTCGAAAGGTCTTACTCCGGACTAACTCAGCTTCATCACTTCAACGTTTTCCCAATTATTTTTTAGAAGCAAAAACAGCCCAAAACTCAATGCTCAAATTGAAATTTGCTTTCCTACATTTTCTCAGCAACCAAACACAAAAACAACATCAATTGAATCCAGCATTCCTAATATTCTCAACTTCCCTCTGGAAATCCTCATATTTTCAAATTTAATCTATTCTGCCACTTGATACTTCCACGAAGGTTTAGTTTCGAATTTTTGTGGATGAAGAGTTGGATACCAATTTATTTCCCACCCCTTAGTGTGTCCAACATATCATTGTATCAAAAAAAAAAATTAATCTTTTTCTTTTCGATGAAAAATGTTTACTAAAAATTCTGGCCATTTTAAAGGGAATCCGTCGGTTTTCCGGAGACCATGAGCGGGTAATACAATACACACTTATAAAAACTTGTTGGAATCTTCTTTATCGAGAATGTCAAATTTACGCGAGAAATATTTCAAACATCGATGGAAAGATCAGCGAAGCGATGCAACAAAGTACGATGAAGACTTAACAAAGATTGATTAAGGTGTACAATTCAAGTTCTCGAAACTTCAATTTCGGAAGCATATCTGTGTGGACAACGATTAATGATATCTCCGGATACTTGGACTACATAGATGCTTGACTCTTTCCATGAAAGAAAAAGAAAGAGAAGCGACATCATTTGTCAAGAACCTACTTTGGTAATTCAAAGGGAAACCATAAAGAAGGCGATGATTGATAAGGCTCTGAAGAAGGCGATAAAATATGGTAATGATCAACAAAGAAAAAAAGAAAGCTCCTCGGAGTCAACAAGAAAGAAAAAAGTTCCACAAACATATTTATAATTATCACTACACGCCATAACAAATATTGATTATGTTTAATTTTCAATTCTAACAATTTTGACTTTCGCGAAAAAATAGAAATGATACCTCGATCGAGGAGGAAGGAAAGAAGAACCATGAGAATTGTTAAACCAATCTTCATCTTTTTACACTTTAGTTAATTTTCTTGCAACTTTTTTTTTTTTTCACTACGAGATATTTTCAAGAGCTACACTCACAAGAAAACTTTTATCTTTAAAGAAGACAATAAGAGAAGTACATACCACAACCATCATTTGAACGGAATGAAAATAGAGAAAAGATTCACAAATTTATTTTCGGCAACTAGAATTGGCAATTCAAAGAAAATATGGCTAAACGGCACAAGGCCTAATAATGTTAACTCAAGGAATTATGAAAAATATGAGTGAGAAAGTTGAAAAGAATATAAAGACATTTCAAATGCTCACAAATGAGAACAAGAAACTGAAAAGAGAAAACATAATGAAGACAACGTTGGATATGAAGGAAACAAACTTTGCAAAAGAGAATAAAAACACAAGAAGAAGTTTGGAAGAAGAAAAATGTAAAACTAGTGGTATATAGCAGTCAGCGCTGAATGAAAAGGTGCAACAAGTGGAAAAGACCATTTCAAAAGGTAAGGGAAGTGGAAATGGAGAAAAATAAAATAAAGAACATTAAAAATGAGAAAAAGCAAAAGATTGTGCAGTGAAGCCATTGAATGCATAGAATCAAAAGAAGTCGAACACCAATTCTTGAATAAAAAGATAGTAAGACTCTCAAGAATGTGCGTACAATCAAGTCACCATGCGGGGTTGAACACCTAAATTCAAAAGAAATCTCGGTCAGTTGCTAAAGAAAAAGTAAATGCTCAAAATGTATAAACCAGCAGTCATCAAGGTTCTTTCATTTTCAATTCGTTCCCCTCATCCTAAGACTCCTCAAAATATGTATCCTCATTGTACTCCATTAAGATGTCTCTTGTACTCATATATTTATGCGGCAGAATAAAAAAAAAGATCGGGGAAGAGGATTGACATATCACGAATATTAGGAACGAGGATGAAAAAGAGAAGACTCGAAGAAGAACAATGCACAAACACCACAACATGAAAAGGGCACCAAGAACAAAGGATCAAATTACATGATTCCATTCTTTTTTTATATATTGAATACAAGTGCGATGGAGTACGAGTTCAATTGATGATAGCGTGGAAGACAAAGAAGATGGGGAACAAGTTGAAACGGATGAAGTTATGAGCCGGGATAAGAGCAACGTCTACAAACTTATGGATCTGAGGATTCAAATTTAATTGGAAGATTTCTTGGATAAATCTACTCGAAGGTAATAATGTTCACTCATTGTTTATCTAAATTGTGTGAAATTTTATGTCATCCATGAAGATTTCATGAAGGTGCGTGTTAAATGAAATGCGGATGTTATACTTTCGTTAAAAATGGCCGATTAATGAGATGGAAATGAGGCTTGGAAACTACATGGGTTATGGTCTCGGTAATGTGGCATGAAATCAATGATGGTCATCCTGAAAATTATGGAATCAAGAATGTCATTGGTGGTGTTTAGGATGTCTGTTTCATGTTGTTCTGGAGTCACAATCTGTGTAGGAGGTGCTTAACCATGCACCCGAAGAAAGCATCTAGACACACGTTATATGCTTAAACTTGTTGACTGAGAAAAGTAGTTAGTTTAGATTTTACAAAGTTTACGAGTTAAGAAAATTCATTAGTGCAATGGCTTGGCTGGGTTTGTCACCTATTGAGTTTGACTACACTGTCCTTAAACGTTGTCGAACCCAAACACCTCTCAGGTGAGAGAATGATAATTGCGCTACTAAAGTCAAAGTGGTGTCAAATATTTGGTTCTGTAAGCATACATTTTGCTGCTTGGCCATGTTTGTCTTGCTCTTTTTGGCACTGTGCATACATCTTACAAATAATTGTTTTTCAGTATCTTGATTCTAATCGTTTTTATTGTTTATACTTCAGGCTGTACGGAAACTGAATGCAAGCCAAGAAACTCGAATCTAGTACCCACTACAGTGCAGATTTTGGGAAGGAATGTGTTGGAAATACAGAAAAATAAAGCAGCTGCAAGCTGCATCGAAGGGATGGTTTGCATACTTCCATCGGTTGCTGTGTTATCATCGGATTGCTTGCACTCTCGCCGAGGTTGGTCTTCTGACCACTGGGTTACTGCTAGTTTTCTGCTGCGCTGTCTTTTTGTGCAAGTGTTGAGTGTATTATTGATTTTGTTCTGTGATCTGTAACAGTCATCTTCCTTGATTAAAGGAAGATAACTGATTAGTGCCGATATATTGATATTGATGTAATCTCCTTGATTTAAGGATTAGATTAAGCATAGGTTTATCCGCTCACTACAAATTATTACTCAATTGCATGATTGCTTCCTTCCTTTGTATATGTAAGCATACTTGTGTACATTGTTAATTAGAAATACAAAACAGTTTATCTTGAAGATTTCTTGAGAATGAAACCGAATTTGGTCTGAACCCGCCCAAAGAGTTACTTAAAGAGTAAAGCTGCATTCATGTGCAGGCTGTTGTGCTGTATTTTCTTTAAGTGATGTGGATGGGTGGTACTGCAATATAGCTTCACAAGGTATGTTTACCACCGGATTCACATTATGGTGTATTCTGAAGACGCCATTTACTCATTTGAGTCTTATTTTAGTTCTCGACCATTCAATTTGTTTGCTCATAGCGTACTGTGGCTTTACGATGTCTTTTTACAGCTGATATTAGTGTTTTCCCTTTAAATCTAAAATTTCTCGATGATTTATACCTTTTATGTTTTAAGGTAGTTCATCCAAATTTATCCTCTTAAAAGGCCTCTATGATTTTTTAATCTTTATGCTAAATAAACTCTCTGGTTTTATCTTATTAAATAATAATTGTGTGAACTAATAAAAAGTGTGATGGTGACAACTACCGTAGGTAAGCTAATGAAATTTTGAAGGAAGATGTGTAATTAAAGTAAGAAAAAGAAGTTTGAGAAAAAATAAAGATCGAGTGTGCGAAGTGTGTGTGAACTAATAAATGAATATCATAACATCTAACTTTACAAAGTGAAAAGTATACTAAAGAGAATCACGAATGTGGTAATTCTGAGAATAGATCCTACATTTAATATTAGGAATTATGTCTTTGCGTCCCGGCAATAAAGGCTCCAAAGCCTACTAAAACCTAGATGGGTGCAAAAACATAAAAGTGTGAGTGGTAGAAACAATAGGTTTTCTTAAACCTTTTGCTTTTAAAGTAATAACCCCTTCTTTGTAAAAAATTTGTAATAATCTCAAAATCATGTTACATAGTAAGTATGAAAACCAATGTAAAAGTGAAAAGTTAATTATTTCCCAAAGCAGTAAAAATAACAATAAAAACCTCAACATAAAAATCTTTGAAGAAATCAATACGTGGAATTGACAAGTGAAATCCAAAAGTAGTACAAGGTTCCATGGCATCAGTAAGCAAGCAAAATTACGAAATCTCGAGATAAGCGGTATAGATACGCTCATTAAATAATGCGGTTACACGGGCTCGTGCAGATATTCGACATGAATAGAGGTACAGGTGTATTAATCTCGTTCAAGTACTATGTACAAGTAGGCGGCGCCAAGTGCATCACAACAAGTTCCGAGTATAAACAACTAGAGCAGTGACACCTACAATGGATCCAAAGTGAATGTATCGTGCATGTAAACATACACGGGGGTAGTTACGGCAGACGATGCTATAGGTACACCATATAAGCAAATCCTAAATGGCGGGTGTAAACATGCAGAAAATATCTCATGGATAACATCTCAAATCTAGAAGTATCTTAAAAAAATGTAACGTTTCAAAGGTAAAACACAATGGTAAAACTTAAAGAAGGTTCACAGCGTCACCACATAAAAATTTTTGTGTTATCTAAAACAAGACAAGATGTCAAAGCAGTAGTAAACCACATTTGCAATTGTAATTAAGAATATAGATTTAGAAAAGAAAAGCTCGCTCCACCAGGCTGTAGTCGTAATTCCTTGCTTATGCAGCTTTTGGTTCTCGGGTTGTCACTCCTAAAGTAAAACAACCACACTTAGTAAATAATAAAAACTATGTAGAATATGGAAGCGAAACTCAAATTAAGAGTTCGTTGTTTTAAACTCTTACCTTGCCATACTCTGCACGCTCATGATGAGGTCGAGGCTTGTGGATGGTCACCACACTTGTTGTCACTCATGCGTTAACTTTAATGGAATATTTTAAACGCCCGTTAGTCAGGAAGGAATATACCTTTGGAATGACTACGGTCCCAGCGGGATGCGGACGGGGTTTTGATGACGTCAGGATCACAGTGCGGACCGGGTTCGAACCGATCTGTGGTGGCTCGGCTGTTGCAACTTTGGTCCCAGCATCGTGCCGTCATCCTCAAATAGGAATCTACATTTGGAATTCTTCACGAGAGACACAAAAGTGTAATATCTCACATCGACCAACGGAGAGAGGGGTGATGTGCCTTATGTGCACATACTCACCTCCAATTAGCACGAGGCCTTTTGGGAGCTCAACGGCAGTTCCATCGGAACTCAGAAGTTAAGCAGTTAAGTTTGCGGAGCAATCACGATGGGTGACCTTTGGGAAGTTGCTGAAACGAGGTTCCCATAAACAAAATGGTGAGCGTAGCCAGCGGACAATATTGTGCTTTCACGGCGAGGGCAATGCAGGATGTGACAAAAGCTTCCAAATCTCAACCCTTTAACAACGCATTTATGTCAAAATGAAGCTATGAAACGAGGAATATGAATTTATCTAAGAGAAGTCCGATTGGTGGCGGAGATGGTAGAAAATGGCTTTCAGCCTCGGTCCGAAAAGTGGTCATTTCCAAACTTGCTACTCAAGCTCGAGGCGATTCAAGCTTACCTTTGCTTGGATAGTAGTTTGAGACTACGCGAGGAGTCGATTGGTGGTGATAGCGAGGGGGCAATTGCGTCCCCGAATGAAGCGAGAAGCAAGTCGGGGGTCCCTGCGTCCCAGGCTCCTCAAAGCGTCCAATTTGTCGTTCGATTTCCTGAAGCAGTGGGGAAAGGGTTCGTGGTGGCAAATGGATGAAGATGGTAGTAGTGTGTGGTACAGTTCGGCGGGGAACGGTGGCTCAGTCTCGCCATCAATTTGTATGTTTGGTCGAGAAGGAGGCAAGAGACGGAAGAGGAAAAGCAATTTGAGGATTGCATAGTGAGAGAAAGAAAGTGGGTTCATGACCCCGAAACTCAACAACAATACAATTCTCATGAAATTACAAGAATGCTCTTGAACTTAAAGTTACTGCCCGAGTCTTACGTTTCAACTACCGGAATATGTTTCAGATTGAGTCACGCGTGCATTAGCGATGAGCACAACAAAGAAAAAGCTAAAGAGAAAGGTCGGTATGTGTTGGAGATATGCCCTGAAGTCAATCTTTGGAAGAAACGTTTCGGGACGATTATGCATGTGTATGGATAACCACTAAATACGGCCAAAAGGGCAAAGTCACTTATTAGGACTATCTAGGTGTCGATATATGTCCGTGGTAGATCCATGGACAATGGATTGATGGAAGAAGTAATCTAATGATGTTAGGCTATGAGACCTTCTTACTCATAACCATGATGTTCAAAATGTTCCTGGTCATAGGATTGTCAAGGGGATCTTTGACAATCGCGTGAACCCGATGCGATGTATGTGACGAATGGGAAGGATGGAAAGTCTCAGCCATTGTGTAGTGACACTATGACAAGTATGTGGGTGCTCATTAAGGGAATGAGTTCACTTCAATTTGTCGAAGAGGTACTTGCATGGAGTTCTACTCACATGTCAAGCAAGTAACTCTCTTGCAGTTTGGAATAATGTAAGTAATCATTTGAGCCTAAGACATCATGGTTATCTTTAAGGGATCGTTGTTGATCATTTGATAATGAGACATGGCCACATCTCATCTTGGATATGTTCTATGCATTGTTGGGGGTCAATGATTTATTCTCGGGAGGCATGTGAATGATCAGCAAGGGATCTCTAATCGTTGCGAGAAGGAAGAATACTACAGATATGATTCGGGAATCTTCGGGCGAAGTATAGAGGCGTAATGATGGAAAGTGTTCTACTCGACTCGAATTGAATCATATAACTTGATATAATCACATTGGGAGTTTGACATTAAGTATCCATACCTAGTAATGTGATTGTGAGTATTCATTAGAGAAGGATCGAATTACATTTGTAATTTCCAGCTGAATAGTTCTCACAGAACAAATTACGTTAGCTTGGGTAGTATGATATATATGTTTAGATGTCACTCATGGCTTGTGAGTTCTTTTAGATGATTAAATATGTAGTCGTCAAAGAAGAAAATTAAAAATAGTTTTAATTCACTATAAATGATTGGATTAAAACAAAATCAATTGGATTGATACCAATCACCCTCAGCACACTTATTACTAATTAGAACCTAAAATGATTGTCTGTGGAAATACACTCTTGTGGTGGGACAACTAATGAATGATGGAATTAATTGGTGGATTAATTGAAGTGTTGCGATTAATTAGATAGTACGAGAAATCATAGAAGCGATGAAAGATCGTTTGGAAACTGAAAAGTTCGGGTTTATTGGTACGTGGGGCCAAACCCATTGGCTTTTATTGGCGTTAGATGACTTGAAATATTACAAAAGCCCAAAAGCTAATCAACACAAGGGCCGGCCAAAGAGAAAAGAGAGTGAGAGAAGAAGTCGAATGTTAAGCTCAACTGCTTTCCTTTATAAAGGAAGTTTAATGAAAAGGTTTCATTAAGGCTTTTGTCGTGAGTTTTCAACAAGAAAAAGGAAAAACTCTCTCCCTTTTTCACACAACACAGCCGGCCACCAAGGGAAAATTAGCTAATCATCTCTCTCCTTCTTTTGGTCATTCCATCATCCATTACTCGTTTGTGGGTGTGGATCTTTAGAGATCTTCTACTTTGGAGACTAGAAGGGGAGAATCAAACAAGTTCAAATGCATCGATGTGGAGGAAAGCGAGAAGGAGGGAGGCTAGGCTCAAGAAGTTCCGAGAAGAAAAAAGGCAGGTGGTCGTCCTTGGTCTAAGTCTAGATCAAGAGGTATAAAAAACTATACCTTCACTTTGTTCTTCAATTTTGAGTAGATGCGTAAATATGAACCTATGCTTCTTGAAGGGGATTTGCATGACTATGGCTTTGTTAATTATGCTTCCGTTGCTCTTGCTTATAAATTAAAATTGTATATGCATGCTAGTCATTTGAAATCCCACAAAATCTCATATTTTCCCTTGAAATTATGTGTCCGACCACGAAGGTCAAGAAAAGTCAACTATTGCTTATACAAGAGGACATTTGGTCAATTCACACCTTCAAAAAGAAGCAAACACTATAAATTCCAAACTGTAATAATAATTATATTGGTAGGTCAACAGGTTTATGCATTGATCACTTTTTCGGATGGTAATCTGGTTGCTTTTGTACAATTGTTTGTGTATCCTCGATATGTTTGAACTTGTGCCTTCTTCTCTACTGATGGACTTGAATTCTATGAGCCATGGTTGTGGCCATATGAAACACTATCTGGAAACGAATATGGTGATACGACACAACACAACGATACGAAAAATCTCTCTAAAAACTAGGATACAATAGATGAATATGACAATAAAACTATATAATTTGAACATTTTAACATGAAAATATCCAAATTCAACTTCATTTTGATTTGTTGAAGAAGCAAGTTGGAAATTTAATATTGTTTATATACAAAGAAGATGTGAGAGTTATGCTTAACAATTAGAGCAAGCTCTTGCTTGCATTCAAATTTCAACTAAAGCTTTGTTTCCTATTAAATTTCTCCTCTTAATGTCTCATCTAAAAGTGTAAATGTATCCTAAAGTTTAGATACTTGTACCCCCAAATGTAGGATGTGCATATCCATCAAGTCAAAGCCCTATCCCGGTTGACCATGATACCTATTAGAAGCCCAGTATCCAAGAGTATCGTATGGGATGAAGGATCGATTCTGAAATCGTAGCCATTAAATCCAAATCAAGTCAAAGCCCTATCAGTTGACCGCATGATACCTATTCGGCGAAAGTATTCAAGAGTATCGTATCCGATGAAGGATGCGGTTCACGAAATATGTGACCAAACTAAATCCAAATCCGTGCTTTATAGCTAGCGAAGCCTTGAGACACCCACAACTCTCCCACCTCCATGCGGAGACGAATGTGACTCATCATCTGTAACAATTTGTAAACTACAAGACTAAATTGTGAAATTTAAATAGTCGTACTACAATCAAAGTAGCAAAAAAATACAGTTGGCCTACTATATAATGGAGATTGGAGACCTCAAAAAACAGGCCTTTGTTTCGAAATCATTCCTTAGACAAATTGCATACACAAACTCGATTTTGGTACCATTTCATTCGACACGAATGGCTACAATTAAGTGACGAGCCGGGCTACCAGGCGTTACCGATCTAGCTGAATTAACAACTCGTTACAAGATAGCATTCTGTTCTTATTGTGCAATCTGGAATTCCATTGAGCTCTACTTTTAAGGCGATATGCTCTGCCAAACTAAGTCTTGACATGCTTTTTCTTCCTCCCAACTCATGCGGGACGGGTCCAAATACTCTAGTCCCGATCGGCTGCCCTGCTTGTCAACAAGCACCACAGCATTGTCATCAAACTTGACTTCACTCCCATCTGACGGCCTCGCTGCATGGCAGCACGAACAACCACACCATACACACCCTTTCCTTTCTTCACTTTCCGTTGGGATGGGCCTCCTTTACTGATGCAACAATGGTGTCTCCCAATCTTGCTCCCTTCTTGTTTGCCTTCAAGCTTGTATGCACATCACCTTCTTCGCCCCTGAGTTGTCCACGACTTTAAGGAACAGTCCTCATCTGTATGAGTCCTTTGCTGCTGTCGCTGCGTGCCCAAGCGGCAAACTTAATCCAGGAAAATCAGAAGTGCGCCACTGCAATATAGCAATATTCGAAGACATCAATTTACAACTCGCATAGAGCGACAACCAGCTGAACAATGAAAGAACCACATCTTGAAGTGTATCTTTAGATCCACACTCAACTATTTTACATTTGTTACACCATGCAAAGGTGAAAGCAGTTAATGACAGAAAAACTCTTGATTCTTGAAAATATAAGTTCTTTAACTTTCTGACACAAATTCAAGGATTTAAAGATCTAACATTTGAACAGAGAAATGACACAAATGGCTAGGGAAACAGATTACTAGACAAATCACGTACCCCGTGAACACTTTGGAAGCTAAACCTGCAGCCATTCCTTAACAGTAACTTTTACTTTCAACCAAATTGAAAAAATCTTCTTTTGTGCGCATTCCAGAAAATGTTGTTAGAGAGAAAATTCATAAAAGAGAAAAAGAACTCTCATCATAGATTTAGAAATTTAATTTAATTTGTTTTACCGGGCCAGTTTCTTAAAAGTAAAAATGAAAGGAACAAGAAAAGAAAGGGGCATGGAAGAAGAAATACACGCACACACACCTCACGATTTCGGTCTATCGATTCACTGAGCAGACACTAAATTTAAGGCTTCCAATGATCAAAGCAGAAATGAATACCCGTAAAGAAATAACCTTAATTATAATCATCCAAAAACCCACGAAATCTAATATTGTTCTAACACACACACATTTTAAGATGGGAAAGATTATAACTATTACCATTACAAATAGGCAAAATTTATCAAAAGCTGATGCAACAAAACCATTTAATTTCTCGAAAAGTCACAATTCATTCAAATACAACGCCGATCAAATTGACATTTGTAATCACGGCGGTGAAGGAATTAGAAAATTATAATAACAAGTGAAACCCAGAATTAAATTATCAAGATTGAATTATGAATAACGGTTACCATAACTAACAAACAAATGGTGTTAAAATTAGAAACGAATACAGAAGGATGAAACGCCAGAAACAACTGACAGACAGAGAGAGGTTGATCTGTAGCTAACTGTGAGCATTAGGTTGCAGAGTGCGGTAGTGTGGTCCGGAGCTTCAAACGATGCTAAAACCCTCGACGGCTAACCCCCGAGATGTTAATCGAAGTAAGGTTCCAACTCAATCATTTTAGTTCAGGTTGTTAAGAGTATGTTGGGTATTAAAAGTAATTTCGTTTTCGAATACACTGATATGATGTTACACTGGAGAATGAAATTTAGACTACATCGCACAATTTATAATAATTTAATAAATAAAAATTCATGCCTTCAATTTAGTTCAGAATATAATAAATAAAAAACACATCTATCCAACGGCACATAATGTTACACTCCGATCCCGGAAAGATCCTACGGCCCTGTAGATCATCTGTATTCCTTTCGTAAAACAATAAAAACGGTGTCTAGTATACATCCCGAGCTACATTTTCAAACACTGCCCAACAAAGATCTAAACATACAACTCCTGCTCTAACGCAATACCGTTACGATCCTGATTGCGAAAAACAAAAAGAAAAAAAGGTAATGAAAGAAACAAGAAAAAGTTCATGTGCCTGTTCATCTGACTTCAGTTGGAAGCAATGACACCGCTCAGGATCAGATTTTCCAACTTGCCTCTCAAACTAGAAACAGTATTGTTCAATGTTTCCGGTGAATGTGTCTCGTCATGCGGGTCATGTGGTACACGGAGCTGCACCTCCAGAAACCGACTGAGGCTCGCCTCTGCAACATTGACAAGACCAAGCGATACATTTATTGTGCATAAAATTTCGTCACAATGAGTCCTGCTAGAAGGTGCTGATCTGCCTTCACAAGCTCTGATATAAAACAGGGAAGAGTATTCTTTAAAGCAACATCCATCTCGTTTTGCATGAGCTGCTTGAAACTTGTGGGATATGTTCCCGACCAGATAGCAGATATAGAAAGTGTTTCCGTCACGAAGAATTGGAGATGAGTGCGCAAAACTCCGGAGAATAGCACCAGCATTAATAACTCATGGTCACCGCCAATCAGTCAGAGATGCCTTCTTGCTTCAACTTGTCTTCAACAGCAGCCAAACAGTGCAGCTGTAGTGTTTCATAAGGCAGTAATAGCATAGCTGTAAAATATGAAACAATCTCTTTCAAGAACAATCTGGCTCAAGCTCCTCGCGCCATCTTCATCGAGCAATATCCCATTAGATTCGCTAAGGACTGATCAATCAGTCTTAGAACATCTTTAAATTGGGCGAGGTTTTACAAGTTTTGAAGACCTCCAACCAACATACATGCAAAGGGTGAACGGACACAGAAGTCTCTTTTTTTTCAACAGGCGGTTCTTCTTCCTGGAAACTCCAACCTTCATCCCAGTTATCATCCCAGTCGTTTCCAGCCTCAGGAGCTTCTACAGAGGCTTTGTTGTCATCCTCGCCGAGAAAAACCCTTCCCACTCTCCCAGCATGGCTAGCAAAAGATAACATGGGAATATGTTTGAGCAGCATCACACAGCTTCAGGAAGCAGGAAACAGCTGTCTCTTGATTTGAAAGATCATCGGGGGGAGTGCTTTACTTGGTGGGTAATATGGTTGCCACAAGCTGTGTTGATTTGAGGGGGCAACTAATGTACTTGTAAACCTGTTAGATGTACCATTATGATCTGCCGACCCCTGATTAGCAGTCTCCACTATTCTTACTTACCAAAAGTGCACCTCGTCCCATCCTTCCACGGTGTAGCAACATTGAATTGTATACTGGCAGACAAACCCTTGATATTTTTACCTGTGAGGTATTGCATAAGCTCTAAAGTATAAACTCGAACTGACCCCGGCAGCTGCAGGTTTTCAGAGAACTTAGCCATTCTTTTCCAAACTAAATGCCTGACCCTATCTAAATGCTAAATCACCTTCTAATTTATAAGGGGAGGATAATAACTGATATAAGTTCTCATATTCCCGGGATCCATAGGCAGCCACATCCTGCAAAACGTTCCAAAATATTTAAGTAGAGAAGGGGAAGTTCCTGGATTTCAGTGTCTCCGACCCAAGGAAGTGGAACCCGTTGGACCCCTAATACCGCTTGGGAAAATACTTCCAGCACAGCTCCAAACCCACAGCAGAAAAATCACGGCTCTACAGAACATATAAGGTTCAGAAGCAGAGTCGCAATTAAACCATGGTTGACAAAGTTGACAATTGTAGCCCAGCATTGACTCAGGTGAAACAGTATCTTCTATTACCAGCCTCATAGAAAACCTTTAGACAAGCTAAGCAATCTAGATTGAGCCTGAGATTTTCTCCGACTTCCTCATAGGATGCAATTTCCTTCATCTCCTCAATCAATCTTATCCAAAAGTTCAAGAGAATTATTAGACATTCTTGCCATGCTGAGTTATCTGGTAGAGAGTCCCATAAGAACCCAAGAGGTATGATTATTGTGAAATACCGCTTCATAGTATTCAAGAATCTAAATGTGCCAAGAGTCTAATATACTTTCTGCAATGATATAGCTCTGCTCAAGTTGACATACTAAAATTTGAAGATTTTCCCAGTGCTTTTGACGTCGAATCGATTCCAGCTTTGGTTTCCCAAAGATTTGTAACACCTCAAAATATGATGTTTGTAGACATCCTGCCATGTTAGCCAGACCCTCCGGCAATGGGTGGAATATATACCTAGCAAGTGTCTCCTACCATCTTTGCCAAAACCAAACTACTATCATATACGTGCATGTACTTAACTGGCTTAAGCACTTAAGTTCAAACCACCTAATCCAGCAATATTTTTGAAGTTAAGGTTCGCAGAAAAGGACACTCTTCTGCACTCTTGTTCCATTAACTTGTAGAGGCGAGATAATCCAAAACCAGATAATTGCGCTTGATCAAGGGTGTATAATTGGTAATTCTTTTCTGGTCTCTTCCAGTTGCAGTAGCAGTCAGAAAGAAGACCAAAAGATGTAAGCAAACGCACCTTTTGGCATCCATCAATTGCGGGGTATACAATAGACGAAACAACTTTGATGGTTTCCCACAGCATAGCCAGCTATTTTCCTCTAAATTCTGAAATTTCAAGGTAATATCATCATTTGTCACACCTCAGAAACAAGGACAAGAACTCAGATAACGTACAAAGACCTGCAAGGAAACAACTGATCACTATCACTCAATGGGAAAAAAGTTATCACTATTTAAAGAATTCAGATGTGTATGCCTACAAAGGCCTTACTGCATAATGACGGTTCGAAGCGTATTCATCAGCTAACGTTAATACATCCTTCAAAATGTGCTTCTTCTCAGCTTGACTGAATCAATCAAAGGAAGCTTGCCTCTCTCTATTTAAATCAAAACTCCAAATACTATATCAACGCCAAATTAGCCCTCTCTAATGCTCTACAAGCGATCTGCAACTTGCTTTTGGTCCTCTAATTTCAATTTTCATTCCTCAAAGGTAGACTGTACCTTGTCAAATTTGTCTATTTCACCTGAAACCAATAAAACAACATAAGAAACCATAGACTCCTTATCATCGTAAAAATGTAAGTGCATCAATAATATCCAGACTCTATTTTCTAAGTTTTTTTCTTGGAGCTTTAAGATGATAGCATAGAAAATTTAGCAATTAAGTATAGCAGATTACCAGTGTGTTTTTCTTTAAATTCCCTTAGTAGCAGCTCCCTCCTTTGCGTAGGATCTTCACACTCAGTTGCTGAACTATACAACAAGCTATATGTCATCCCCACATTCATGATGCTAGAAATTTCTTGGTAATCCTTCCTTGTTCTAGCTGCTCCTCCCTATCACTTAACCCCATTAACGGCATCCCACAGATTCAACAGAAAGGAGCAACCCACTATGTCTTCCTCTTCAGTAACAGGTGGTTCAATAATTGATTTTGCCAGAGAGGCAACCACATTGTCAGTAGGGAGCAAAACCATTTCTCACCAACCAGGACAGAATGGTCACTAGGGCCTGTGTTTCTTACACTGACCATATTTCTTTCAGGAATCAAGTTACCAAGTGACTTCTTGCTGTGTTCTCTATTCCTACTTAGTTCAAAAGCCATGGAAGTTGCAGAGCAGCAAGAGTCAAAAAAATTTTCCATTTTCTCTCAAAACAGATTCCCAGTTGGTTCCATTTCTCAACAGGCAAATTTTTAGCAACAGCAGAAGTACACTTTTTATGTTACCAGATGAACTTCTTGATGCGTCACAACTAGCTCCCTCAACCATTTCTAAGCAACCTTTTAGGTTGATTATATCTTGAATACCATGGACTGGACCTGTAATAACCGAGGAGCCTTGAATTGAAATCTGGACACTTTGTCCCTGACAACACCATTAATGTATCTCACATTGACCTTGCAAATCAAGATCCTTCCATGCATGGAGCAACTCACTCACAGATTCCTCATCACCAATTGCTCAAGCAAACCCATTAGCTGCTTTCGAGAATTCATATCATGTTTTCAAGTGCAGGACCCCCTTGCTATTGCCTTTGCAAGTCCCAAATGTGACCATGCCCTTTCTTAGCCAAAACAAGACATAGGTCCAGGGCCAATTGGAGATCACCAGCAACACGCCTTCTCCTGGCAATAGCTTCCTGAACAGAAGATATGTGGTCTGGAGAGCTCAATCCAAGAGAGATTCGCAATCTCCAATGAGTTCATCAACGTGTAAATATGCACCACTTTGGCATGTGATTGCCATTTTGATTACCTCTCCATTGGATCTTTTGTTGCCTGAATTGCATGGGTAAGAGAGTCACTCAAGGCTGGGAAGTCTAACTAGCAAGTGCATCAATAATATCAGACTCTATTCTGACATTTCCACTGCTTGAAATAAATTGGGGGCATTCTTAGCCTTCCAGATCTGAAAAAGTTGTACACTGATTAATTAATACAATATTAAGTATTGATGTGCTACCGCATCAAAATGTTTAAATGTATCATTTCGTTGCTTGAATATCATAAATCATCAGCAAACATTAGCATCTTTAGACTTACTTCAGGACAAGAAAGACTTGAAGCTGAGAAGAAATGCTCCCTTGCGAAAGCAGCCTTGACCGATTTTCGGCCTTCTCTGATGCTAAAGCAACTGAACTTGTACCCTTTGAATGAATTCCTAGCAGAGAAAAACTTCCCGCTTTCAGCAGTCCTCGGCAAAATTCCATCAACATATACTCCAAGTCCAGAAAAGTATTTCTCCCTAATGCATTTGCATATCCGCCACATGCTTGCCCAATCAGTATCTGATCGACCAGGCTGTCGACGTATAAATTTTGAAGAGGATAAGACGAAGAATTTGCTACACCTTTTCCATCTTCATGAGACTCTGAAAAAGTTCAGGGCTTTGGCACCTGAAAACACATGAGAAAATTGATTAGATGCAAAACATCAATACCCGACTACCAAGAAAAACGCTTCCCTTTCAGAAAAGAATACAGACCTGATAGAATGCCGGGGAGCACTCCCTACTTCAATGTGGCCTTCTGCAATTTCAATCTTCTCTCAAGTCCATCAATATGTATTTCACTACCTGTTCAGTCAGAAAGATAAAAGGTAAACATTCTTAAACAAAAGCAAAAACATATCTAATTGACTATCACACAAACCATAATTCTAAACTAAGCCAATTACCTTGCATTTTGGAGAGCTTTGATAATATAAACATAAAATTGTGCTCCACTATCAGTAGTGTGCACAAATAAATGCGCTGCAGGCACAGTCTATGGCTTCAACCTCTGTCTTGAATAAGCTGTTTACTCTGAAAATCACTGCACCCTTCCTCTATTACGAGCAGCAGATGTCCAATTTGTTCTCAGGAAACAGTTTATTCAGCCATCTAACCAGAAATGATTCAGCCTTGTTATGCTTTGTCGTAGGATGGTTATCTGCCACCGGATCCTGTGACCTCTCTTGCATAAATGGAACATGCCATATTATGTAGTCTTGCAATCATATTTTCTTCTTCAACTCCTTTAAGCATCAATCTAGACTTCTCATAGTCAGAGAACTGTTCCCACATGACAAGACTGAGGCTGGAGATTTATTTCAGGACTACTGTCATCAGAATAAATAAGTTGGTGCAAGTATGAGACATCCTCATGACACCCTCTGCAACTTCGTATAGACAGCTGCGATTAGCAAAATCAAGCAATAAATGCAATTATCTAGCTATCTGCAACTATCAATATCTCTAGCTCTCTTCTTGTACCACATTGAAAGTTCACTAGTTGATAGCCAAACTGATCCTAAGCACTGCTTCAATGTAGAGGTTCAGTCTGAATTTGGATGCCAATTTCATGGTCCTTGGTGATCTGTTAATAAAACTTATCATTTTCTTACATTCAACCCAATCTTCTTCCCTCACAGCTTCATTTGTGAGGGGAGACCTCCCTGGAAGAAGCTGCCATTGTGTTTTGTACAGGAACTGTTTTCCAGGGATAGCAGCTAAAATCTCCAAAACACAAAAGCCAGTGAATAAGGATGAGCGGCTTGAACAGGAGATTTAAGGCCCCAATCTTCCCTTTCAACAGCGTAACAGCTGCTTCACTTATAGAGCCTTAGCTGAAATTTGCCTATATTCCTGCACAGAAAACCTGCATAAAACTATGTCATTCAACTGTAGGATAATGTTTCGCTAACATGAAAACAACCGGATTATGATACCTGCCCATGTTTATCCCAGAAAGGTCTCAACCGGTCTCTGGTGTAATAACTGAAGTCTAGCGACAAATCCCCAAATTTGGCTAGATTCATCATTTCTGATTCAGAAAACCATACTGGTTAGTTAGGTTCAGCCCTTATGCAAGCAAGGCCCTCACAGCATCTTCTGTAGGTCCAACTTTGTGTACATTCAGAAGTACAAAAATTTTTGTCCTTAATTGTTGATAAATAGGTACTTATTTCCTTTGTTCCTTGGCTTGACTGTAACCACTGTGACTTTACAACTTCATCTTTATCCAACCCATGACAATCAGCAAAATCCAAGGCTGCTTGATACTTTCATTTCTAATCAAATATTATACATCTCCATGATGGATCTTTCAGAAAATGATACAAGGCTCAATTCAATGAGAAAATGTCAATTTGGTCCAGGCTGTCCACTACAATATGCTCCATACTATGTGAATCATTAGTTTCCTTAGAGTCAGATCTCTCTTCAGATGATACAGTCTCCAAAAAACAGTTCCTTGAAACAGATTTATTCTGTCTATAACCCGGCTTAGAAGTATACAGTTCCATTTTCCTGAACTTTCAAGCCCACTAAGGATATCAACCATGGTAACAACACCACACCTTTTTGCAAAAGTAAGGATGTGGTCAGACCACCAAGTAAAATACAATGTCACTTAAATATTCCCCCTCTCCACTTGACAAATTATTGAGTCACCTGTGACTCGCACCTCTCTCTGCATGTAAAATTGGAAAGTGAAAAGCATTCTTTATCAGCTTAAGTAAGTTAAGCATCCTGTGACATCTAAAGTAGCAACAAATTTGGCTTGTGGAGAAGTGCTTTTGGATATACTAGCTGACTTCCTTTTGGTATCGTATAAAAACCCTCAAACTGAATGGTAACAAGCTGCTCCAGATCAATGGTCCTACTTCTACGCTGAGAGAAAGATAACGAATCCTGGAAGAAAATAATTTTAAATAATAAGTAATCTAGCTCATATATTACATCATTTTTCAATTGTTTTCTATGACATAATGTCAATATCTTTTTTTTGCATAGAAATAAAATTAACAGATCCAAGTCTGAAGGCAACAACATGAAATTTTCTTTATGGCCAATGAACACAGTGATAGCAACCAATACAGAGAAAGTGCGCGCAAAGAAGAAGCATGATAAGCAAATGTTAGCCCACAACAACACCTAAAGTGCTCACCATTCTTCAACAATTACCATTAGAAATAAGGCCACCAACAAAGTTACCCAATTCTAATCTAAAACTTGTCATATACGTGTCACGAGAAATGATATCAACCACATAAAGGCCTGCATAAATGAATATCTTCATGTATAACCATGGAAAAGCTAAATGGAAAGTAGAAGCAGAGAATCATGAGAGAGTTACAACCTGAGGTTAGTACGACACCAGCAAGCAAAGAGAAGCTCTGGGTGGTAGTCAACGCAGAAAACAATACAAGATAAGCTGCCTTGCAGTTAACCCATTATGTGGTGCGTGCAGAATATAGAGGAACTTGGATCTTGACTGATTTCAATATGCTGAAGGAACCATCAGATGTGACCACAATAAAGCTACACCTGAAAAAATTTCATTAACTTCCAACAAGTGAACGCCTCAAACCAGATAATCAAGACATGTTCTTGTAAGTGTCATTTTGCGGGTTATTGGCAGAAAAAAATATACTTACAGACAAAGATTTCTCTTACATCAGAATCGTCTGCACAATCAGGCTAATTACTGGTAAAGATACTTTAAATTCCTCCTTGCAATCCTTGTTATCTCTTCACGTTTGCTTTGATAAAATATAGTGTATCATTTTGTCATCAGCAACTCCAAGAACATCATGACTTTCTAGGCCAAGTTCCTATTGTAAATGAAGTAAGGCTTCCACCTGATGGATAGAACACAAACTATCTTAATGAAAACAGAACTAATTGTAACAAACAAATTTGGATATGAAAGAAAAAATAAAGGGAAAATCCAGAATTTCTAAGCACTTTGCATATCTCAAAACATCTGTGAAGAACCAGTAGGAATCCAACACATTATGTGTATCCACAAAGTATTCCAACTTCAAATCTCATTGGCCAGTATTAAGATCGTAATCCTACAAACTCCTCTTGTCGTGATTTTTCTGAAACTTAAACTATGTTTCTAATTAATTGTCTTTGGACCTAATTTCAGACTCACTGTATACGATCGACTACTATGGTTAGAGGTCTCATGGTCTACAGCTGAACTACAATGCTTGTGTATGGCCTATTCACAATGAATGTACAATTAAGTGTTCATTAAAGAAAGACCATAGTACATACCTCTAATTGGTATTAATATTTCAAATATATCAGCTGATCATTACAGGGTACATTGGAAAAAGGGCATATCAACCAAATATAATGCAGGGGAATCAACTTTGCAGGGCATAGCAACTAAATACTGAAAATTTTATGCCCCGTAATACTAGGTACCGTTAAGGCTGTAAGTTTAGTTTAGGCACTTAAAAATATGACGCAGCAAGATAACAGAAGCTGGCCAGTGATTCCGAAAATGTAAGGTCAGCGAAATCAGTAAATACAACTTATCTTACATGTAAAGTGCCGCAAGGCTTCGAATATTGTCACTCCTTCTGCAAAATCGTTATCTGATTTCCGGAAGCCACAACAACGCGCTCGCCTCTCGGAGAAATAAACAAAGATGCCAGCTTATGAATTTTTTCTTGGCTGTTTGTATTCGCTCCATTTATCCCTGAGTTGGCTCCACCTTCATGGATCAAGAGAAAACTACAAAATTCCAATCAATTCGGGTTCGGCGACATGATCACCCTCTTAAACACCATAATTCATCCAAAAACCAATAAAATATAAAAATTGGAAAAGAAAAAAGAAAAAGAACCTGGAAGGGGAAAGCAATGATCGAAATCTCCCTCTGCTGCCATTATTTGCCTAAACTCCGTGAATTAATAGGAAACGAAAGAAAAATTAAGAACTCGATTATTTGAGTGATTAAGCAAGCATGGAGTTGATTAACTTGAAAATTGAAGAAATTAAGAAAATTAAGAACCTGTTGAGGAGGGTAATTGGGAGTGTAGGGCCTGGCCTCGTAATGTGACGTCGCGTCTCGTAAAACACCGTGGGAGTTGCTTCGTCCATGGCTAATGATTCGGTGTCGTTTTTTCCACCCTCCAAGATCCTCAAACCCTAGACCTCAAAAACCACGCCCGCATCTCAAATTCCACTTTTTACAGAGCACAGAGAGAGAGAGTAGACAAACGCACCACCATTTTTCTTTTCTTTTTTTTTTGGGGTTGCAAACGGCTACGGACTCAAATATGTCGAGCCTGGGCTATAATGTAAGCAGGCCGAAAGAATAATTGGGCTTAATGCAGACTTTAACCTGGCCCAATATCATGAGGCTTTGATTTTTTGGGAACTGTTAGGTATCCTGGATGGGTATATAAGCATCAGGCCGTCATTGCGGTCCGTTTTGAATGAGAACCCAAAAGGATGGGGCATGAAGTCGTTCCATTGGATCGATCCATTTTTCTTCATGAAACGATATTAGGGTGAGGATTTGTAAGAGGTTCACATCTTATGGAGTCGTCGCGTCAATTTAGTATTGGACTCGTTATTTAAGCCATGCATTCCAAATCCACATAGGTCCATCTCCAATAGACATCATAAGGGCTCGAATGCAAGGGCCTCTTTGTGTTTCTTTGGCCCGTACGGACGGCGTGGCACGGAAGTTACTATCCAAAAATTTCTCTTATGTGTATGTTTGAGAATTCCAAATAGCCACACACACGCGATATGGATGATAATGATGGTGGAGGGAATAATATTCTCATTACAACACAGATTACAGTAGTTTTATTACAGAATTATTCTGCTAGGATAAGAGTTGTACAAGCCAACTTTCCCGATCAATTTTTTGAGGATAATTTCACCAATCTTTATAAGTATTTAAATGTTCTGCAAATTTTAACCATTAAGCTTTGTCAAGCACGAATCTAACCATTAATAGTTAGATACATGTAAGTATTTTATACTTGTAAACATTGTAGCCGGATCTCAATTTCTTGAAGTCAAAAGAACTAGTTCATCATGCATGCATGCAATGCAATGGAAGATTGATTCTCTTACAAGAAGTACCATATATACGCAATGAACTAGTCAACTCAACTAGCTATATATATATTCTTCAACACTGATTTCAAATCTTATTGATAGAATTGGTGGAATATTTTGTGAGTCTATAATTACATGATATATATTCTTTCATTTGGATATAATAATCCGAATCATATCACGCACGGCAAAAACCACAGTTTCAGTTTCAGAATTTAGGGTTGCTTTCTTTCCTGCAACCTAATATCAAGTTAAGAAGCTAATGCTAAAAATGATCTTAACTGTAAAATTACCAAGATAGATATTAGAGAACTCTATGTGGAAAATATCATGACCACTCCTTTTATATTTATATAATTGTACTTTTTCGGAATACAGATGTTGCATATTAATATATAGATGTTCAAACAAAGACTATCCAAAACCCTAGCTACATGAATATCATGCACAAAAATAAACTGCATTTTAGGGGAAACTTAAGACACAGGTAGCGTCTTTCTCCACTCTACCAAAATTTAAAGCAATTGTAATTGTTTACACTCAAAGTGTCATGTTTACACCTATTTTGGTTTTTAAAATAGTATGGCATTATGTGGGAGTTATTGTGAGTGGGCCAAACTTACCAAGATATTTGTAGGTATCTACAAAGTTGACTATTTTGGAGGCATCTACAAGTTGACATATTTTGGGCAGCAAGGATGACACTATTTCTTGTAAGCAAGAGGTGTGTCTGCCAGTGGATAGTTAATTAATGTTATCTATCTTTGAAGTGGAATTGATTGAGGTGCGTGCATCAGAAGTTGGGTTGCTTTCACATTGGTTTTGTTCTCTATATATTAGAAGCGGGCGGAAGGAAGGCGGAGACACTCAATCAGCAAAATTGAGAACATACATGTTCTAGGAAATGCCAACCTTTCAAACACCAAGAGAAAACCTCTCTTGAAAGCCAGAAGTGGCATTCATCAGTTCATACAATCGGTAACAAGCTTTCATAAGCCTACATAAGGCTTTAGCAACCATTCACAAGCTTCGACAACTTGTGTTAAAGCTTTAGATCGTCCCCAGATCTTAGAATTAGCTACCACTTCTCTTTGTGGTATAAATTAAACTGAGAAAAGAAGAATCTCATTTAGGCTATTCTCTTCTTCCCAAAGTGGAAGTGAGCATAAAAAGCCAATTCGATGGCTTTGTCTCCAATCCGATGGGCATAAAGCCAATCCGATGGCTTTATCAATGGCTTTGTCTCAATCAGATGGGCATAAAGAAAGCCATTGATGACTTTGTCGATGACTTGTCTCAATCAGATGGGCATAAAAGCCAAGCTCCAGGTGGCTTTATGTGCAATCCAACCCACACTTTGGTTAGTGCTTACGGCTTATTTACTTACGCATTTACTTATTCGTAAACTTTCAATTGAGTTTATATATATTTACTTTGATGTGGCTTGTATTTTACATTTTCCTTATCTTTCTTCTTGAAGCATTTTAAATTAAATATAACTTGATTTATATTCAAATCTATATATTCTAACCATATTGGCATTGTTATATATACAATTAAAGTTCTTAACGAGCAAGGCAAATAAAGAACATAAGTTGAGCCTCTCGCCAAAGGCACAATCTTTTGGTTATAAGTTAAATAGCGTATTTCCAAATCACACACGTGCACGATCACGCTGGTGATGCCTGGTAGTGGCCGCTCGCAATCTCCCAATCGAGTGTTCATATAAATCACTAGGCTCTGTTAGCGAGTAGTTATTGTCGAGCAGTAATAGTCATAGAAAGATAAAGCTATACATATAGTACACTAATGTGATGGGATCAATAAAAAATCCAAGAATATTATGAAGTGGAAAAAGTTCGATATAAAAGAAGAGAGTGCTGCATATACTGCAATTACAACTCAAATCAAGAAAACAATTACCCCCAGACTCTCCTTATCAACACGCCTCCTACACAAAATAAAATCTAAATACACCATAGCATACGTTTTAAAATAAAGAATTAATCAAAGAAAATAATTTATGCACTTACTTTCTTCTTTTGCACACATTCCTATTTCTTTTTTTCTCTTTAATTATTCTTCGCTTTATTTAATCTCAATGTTAGAAATAATAGAGGTTGCATGGAAACAAAATAAAAGTTGTGTGTCAATCATCCCCATTATCGATTAAACATGTGCTATGAAAATTAAGGACCACTCCTATAAAGTAATTATAAACATATTAGGACCGTACGAATAAATCTAGAGCTCCTACAGTACAGACTTCGGCTGACTAATGCAGCTGCTTAAACTATCTTAATTTTGTAGCAAACACGTAGAGAAAAACACCCATTAAATTAGCTAGCTGGGCAAAAGTTTAGTTCTCTATCTCTCAACTATTCTGTTGGGAAGACTTTTCCTGGTATATTTCAAAGATATGGGGACCCTCATACTAAGCATGCATGTTTAATTAATAATAAGTCCTCTTTTTTGACCAAAATGAAGGATTTTCATGGTTTTGAATTCAAAACTAGCAAGAGATTTCCAAATTCGTTCCTTTCTTGGAAAAAAAACTATTATCTCTCTTCTTTTTTAGCTTTAGATTTCATGGCTTAGATTGGCCTCAACGTTCCATCAGGGAATTAAGAAGGGTAAGTGCGCACTGAATCTGGAATGAATGGTTTATTATTCTGAGATAGTCGTCGTCTGAGATAGAGGCCTAAGTCAAAAATTAAAATGAGGCCTTATTATTATTATTTTTATTATTACTATTACTACTCCTACTACTACTATCATTATTATTATTTTTTATATGTAGGGCAAACATTGCTCTTGCAGCCTTGCAACAAAAATAAAGGCCTCACGTGAGAAACTCTTGCGACAAAATTTTTGTTTTATATGTTGTATAATAAACACTTATTAAAATTTGAGGCCTTACTCCAAGATGTGGCCCAGGCTTGAGCCTTGCTGCTTGGAGTGCAGGCGACAAGCGATTCTGAGACATGCACGAGTCTGATCTTCACACAACACATGCGTTTTAGATAATAAATGTGATGAAATTTTATGGATAATGAAAACATAAGTCGCATGTTTTGACAAAAAAAAACACGAGGATTCTTTGTGATGCATAAAGAATTTTAGTTGCTATAAATTATAATAAGGAGTGGATGAAATGATTGATATATCGGAGAAATTTTCAAAGTTCTCGATTTTCAACCGGTAACTCCATATGTCATAATATAAGTGAGGACATGAAAAAAAAAAATATTATTTTCTCTACTTGTATTATGACATGTAGTATTACGAAAACCAAGTACTTAAAAAATCTCTCGATATATAGGACTAAAATATATATATCAATAAAATAAATAAATTCATATGTTATAAAATACTAACTAAATTTACGTGTCCGTATTTCGTATACTTAATTACTCCACCACCATGACATCCAGTCGAACGACATTGATAAGCGTAGCATATGTGGCAATCTTGATTAATCACGTACCTGGGTATATTTATACTTTAAATGCTAATAATGGGGTTTATTAACTCAAAAAAGTTCATGAGAGGATGAAAGGAGGATTAGTAGTGGGATTTACAAATCTGATGTTTATGAAAAATGTTCCTTCCTTATCTTGTCCTCCTTACAGGAACCATCTGTAATAAATTATCTAAATAATTAAGACGGCTAGCAAGCTAAAGCTCCTACTTCCTCCTATATATAGAGGTGGAAGCTCCAATTCAATATATTAAAAGCGTTTTCTGCACAAGTAGACATGGTGTGATATTGGTCGCTCATATTTTCGGATAACTAGCTATCTTTGATCATGAATCTTCACGATTCACAACGAAGACTAAATCTACTCTTTATGTGAGCTTGAACCATTATCACTCTTGTATCTTCTTTGCATATATATATATCTTTGCCTACCGAGTACTAGCGTGGTGCGTTCGAGTTTATATTTTCTGATATATATCGTGTGTGTGTGTTATTTCCCCAACTACATTCTTTTTCCATTAATTTCAAACAAAACAGTTTCTGCGTATATGGCGGCGGTAATGAATTTGGCACCAACCTACCTAGCTGATGAATGATGATGAGTCGATGATGTTGATGATCGATGTTCTTCGCTACTAAACTATGAATTAGGGTATTTAACTATTTATTTATTTATTTTATAAGCATCACCATGATATCATGATCATATCATATATTATATCATTGGTTTCAGAAGTACTGGCTTTGTAATGATTAGTTATTGTTTTTTATTTTAAAAGTTACCGCACATTTAATTTTATTAATTGGTTCAAAAACACCCACCTCTTCCACTCTTAATTTTCCTGATTATCTAAAGTTAAATTTCACCATATTGGAAAGAGTTGTTGATATGCATTATGCTAGTTTTAATTTGCAGTAGCAGTACTTCTTTCTAACACTCAATTGCAGTAAACACACAGAGGGTGCTAATGCTGATCAGCTGTATTTTTCAAATTAGGTAAATGTATATTTTTACAGTTTTTACTGTGAAGTAAACTCATAAACTTATTTCTATAGAATATTTATAAACTTGCCCAACTTTTAGTTTTCAAAATTGAAAATTAAAAATCAAAATCAAGTCAGATTTTGAAAATTCATAAAAGTAACTTTTCAGTTTTTAGAAACTAAAAACATTTATCAAACAAGAAGTTATGAAAAAAAAAATAAAAAAAATGAAAGCGAAATGATTATTAAATAATCATTTTCTTTGATTAAATAACCTTGTGCAGAAAAATATAATTAAGCTTTCTGTCATACCAAAAAAATATATAAGCTTTCTAAAATGGTCAATATATAGCGCGTATGAAGTGGGTGATCCTTTGATATACGATTAATATATATGTATCCAATTAAAAATTTATAATCTTAGCCATTCTAGGACCTAAACAAACGGATAAAACAAGTAGAAATGTTGCATGCATGTTAGTTTACTCATAAAACATTTCAATATACCCATCCAACTATATAGTATATAGTAAATATGTCCCATAATAATTAAGCCCTCCCACTTGCTTTGGTTAGTACTTGTCACCACTGTAATAAACTTTGGGTTGCTTCTTTCCATTAAAATTGCTAATTAAGTGGCTTTTGATGTTATAAATTGCTTAAATTTTTGGGTTTTTGTTTGGAAGTGTTTTTTCAAAATATTTGAAAACATTTTAGTAGAGAGTGTTTTGGAACCAATTCTTAGTAAAATGAAAGTGAATCTTGAAGCGCTTAAGTGCTTCATGTAAGAATCACATAACTAGTGTTTTACATGAGAAAACACTTAAAGTGTTTTAAAACCCTAAAAATAATTTTACAAAGCGTTTTACATTACATCCCGTCCCCTAATTATATTGTATTTTATTCCCGATGTTGTAAATTGATGAAATACCCCTTGTGGAGCTAAGTGAGTCTTACGTGGACATTGATTCTCTTGTCATAATTTAGTACCTTCCTTGTGATTTATATTTAGTACTCTTCCTACGAACTTTGTAGGCACAAGCGGGGCGTCATTGACTTAGCTTGGACAAGTTATGAATGAGGCATTTTGGTAATTGCACTTTTCTGTCACGGTGAACTACGTGGATTGTTTCAGTGGTTTTCTCATAAACCAGGTGCCACACACCCTCTGGCTTCGGTTGCAAAGGTTTCAATGCCTTGTTGCATGTAATTGTTTTGAATTCTTATGCCGCTTAGAATTGCATTTAGTGTGGCATTCTGTTACACCACAATGACTAACACAATATTTCCTTATGCATACTTTGTTCCTTTACCTTCACTTGCAATTACTCTGTACCACTATGACAGAAATCACACATGCCAAACTCACCCACACCCAAGCTTGGTCGAGACCATCATCACATTCTCGGGGAAATTTTTCTTGAGTAATGCAACCCACGATCCTGGCTCGCGGCCGACGAGCCAAGCCCAGGCTTTCCGGACTCAAAACCAGACCTGGTATTTCGAGCGCGTGAAGCTTCACAATTTTCCTCGGCTGAAATTCAGCCGATTTGGACCTCGTCCAGACCCAATCTCATCTTGAGACAACTCGCGCCAAGCGGATCACATCTGAGGGCGCACGCATGCACGGTGCTGTGGAATGCGTCGATGTTCAGAATTGTGGAACTTTCGAGGCTATTCGACCACCTTTTAAGGGGTACCACTAGATAAATTAGCGAGTTCCCCTCTTCCTGGCTTGTTTTGGTACCTTTGTGTGAAAAAATGGTGTTAATTGAAAAATTACAATTTTACAGAAATTAAAGTGAAACTCTTATCGGTGAGCGGCGGGAGGAAAGTGCGAAGGTAGCCGGCAGGCGCGTCAGCAAGCCGGTTACGATGCCGGCCAACTTCCGGTCGTGACGTGTGGAGTCAGAGTTCGAGCCAGAAGTCGAGCCAGGAGAGAATATTTACGAGGTATATTAAAGTTTCAAACACGGCCTTGAAGTGATGGAATATTACTAACGTGTGAGAATATTAAAATGCTTAGTTACAGAATATTAGTTAAAAGGATTAACGACACGTCGTTAGCACGGTAGTGTTGACTCCCAGGCCGTGGGCGTGTAGTGCCGTGGGAGGCGCGTGCGAGGTGCGTGTGAAGTGCATGAGCCACGTGAGGCGCATGGCGCGTGGCGGCGTGTGCGACCTTGTGGCGGCAACGTGAGCCACTTTTAAGCGATTTAAAGTCGACGAGGCAAACAAAGGAGATTTAGTCTTTTTCCTTACTATAATTTGGATTTGACTTGTATAATGATTAGTATAGTAATTTCCCATATAGGTGAGACTATCTGAGGAGCTTGAGGCCAAGCTAGGTACGGCGGCTATGATCGACTGACATACCCGGTGAGTGGGCACGTTTCTTTATAAAATATTATTATATTGTAATTTTCAAATGGTATTTATGACTAGTATAGCATGCCATGATTTGTTGAACTTAGAAATGTTTTGGTTAAATATCTTTATTTGAATTTTGAAAACTTAATGTGGGCATGACTATACGCTTGTGATTTTGTTACTTATCATGCATACTTGCCGCAGGTGTTAGTATTATCCCGGGCCGAGGACGCTACGTGTATGTTCACATTGCCAGAGCACGCTCACTTTAGATTCATCGTAGGTGCCAGGCTTTGTTCTAGTTGCCTTGGCGGTAGAGACTCGTTGTGATGCGCCTAGCGCCCATTCCAGGTGTATGTGAAATGCTGAGCGTAATCGTGGCTCGTGTCTTGTATTTATTTTGATATTAAACATTTTTCATGTCTGTTTGTTGTTGATTATTTGACCACCCGTATCCTTTTTAGGCGTTGTTCCCGATACTTGATTTATTTATATACTTATTGGTATTAAAGTTATATATTGAAAATTACTACGGGTTTTATAAGCGAGGGTTACTATTTTTACGAAACTCAAGGAAAAGTTTTATTAAACTTTACTTTTGGCCCTCACCCTTCTTGTTTTGCCCCCCCAGGACTTAGGGATTGAATTTGGGGCGACGAGAACACATGGCCATTCTTGACATATCTTTAATGTATGGTTAACCTTCTTGTGTGTGTTCATATCCATCCTTCGGGATGAATATTGTCCCTTTCTTGCATTCCTTGCTCGATATTAGTTGTATCAAGGGTTAAACCCCCACCTTTGCGCCACTCTCTTTAAACTGCGATTTTGTTAATTATTTCCCTAAATTCCAACTTTATTTCATTCTTGTTATTTCACGTCATGACTTCGTCACTCCTTCGGAGTGATGAGTAGACGCGTCTCAGGTATCCGGTGTCCCCTGGATATTAGAATTGAGTGTGTCATTTTTGATCGTTTAAAGAAGCATTTCCAAAGCGAACCTTTATTTGTTAAGTTTATATCATAAGAGGGTTATTTGCATAAATATATAATTAGAACATATATCTTTCTCTGTATTTACGGACTCGAGTCATGTTTGTTGAAATGTCACGTGCTTTATTTTTTGTATTAGTAAGGCTTGAAGCCACCAGTTTAATTAGGCCCTGATTTATATAGTTGACTTGTGTAATCAGGTTTTAACATTTTTTATTGTACGCACAATTGCATTCTGTTTATACCTCCTTAAGGTGAAGAACAAGATACATAATCTTATCCAGCATAATTATACTCACCCGGTTTTTAGTATATATAATTAAGCACCAATTTATGGAGTTATAAGAAATTCACATCTAAGAGAGCATAGTGTGTTTCTACTTCCAGTCTGCTTGTGCAAGATCAAAAGAAGTTTGATGATCGTAATCCTTTTTTTTTGTCTTTTTCTTAAGTCGTGTCTTTACTTCTCTCACTATCACCCCCTCCCCTTTTTCCCATCGGATAATACATAGTGCTGTTGGTAGTCACGCCGTATACTAAACTTTAATAATTTGGCGCGATAATATTTTAGCAACGTACTTTATTGTTTAAAAAATAAAATATATGCTATTTAATTTTCTTGGGCTTATGCTTATAAAGAACACGTATAGTCTTTTAGTTGGATAGAATCAAAAGTGAGTATATAAGTGCCTACGTAGTGGGTACCCAAGTATTGTCCTTTTCCTCGCCCCTCCCTTTTACATTTTTGTATGCTCTTTCCTAGTCTTTCTTGATTTAAGGGTTTTACAGCAGTTTATAGTCAACGAGGGCGTACAAGATTTTGGGAATCAGTGTGTGAGAAATTTAATCGAGACTGCTGCAGAAAAAAATCATTATAAATTAAACTTACAAATTGATTTTAAATTTATATAAATTTAATTCTGCGACAATATATTAAATACAATCAGTTGAGTTGAAAATAAATTTTTACTTCTCCAAAAGGTCTTAGGTTCAAATAGCTTTGATGTTGTTTTTAAATTTTTTTTCTTTTTCTAAATTTGCAAGAAAACAAAATGAAATGCAAACCTGAGGTTTGAAACCACGACATAAATAAAAGTTGTTCACAAAAACATCTGTGGCAATAAATTCATTAATTGTTGCACAAAATATGTAGCAACATAGCACATATATATTAAATACGCATTAAAATTTCGGGGCCGCTTCAAAATCGGGGAGATCCCACTGTGTGGTGTAGCAAACTCCCATAGAGGCAGCTCCCAGATAGTCAACAAGAGTTTGTTGGTTTTATTTGTTTATTTTTGTTGGTTTATAGTTTTTATTTTGTTTGTATTTATTTTGTCTATTTGATTTTCCTCTTAGTGACACGTGTTTTGTCTTGTTTTGTCGATGGTGGCAGCGATGTTGGATTGCTTATAACGATTATCGATTCTTGGCAGGAATGTTGAGCGGGATTTGTTGTTAGTTACCTTCATTAGCGATTCTTAATTATTTAAAACACTTTTCTCTCCTTGATAGGGCAATTATGAATTAGTTTGCCAGTTGGTTTACAAATTTTCTTGTAAATTTTGTTTGTTTTGCCTATGTTAATCTCTTATTGAGCGTGATATCTTTTGTTTTGCCACTGTAATGTGATTCTGCGGGGAATGTTGAAGCAAGGATTTATTTATTGGATTACCTTCATTAGCAGGTTGCTGAGTCCATTTAAAACTAACACCTATCTGTGGCTGCTAAGGGCAATTCTCTATGATTAGTTTGCCAGGGTTGGTTTTGATTTTTCCTTGTAGTTTTGTTTTTGCTTTTTTGCTTTGTAATATCTTATTCGGCGTGTCTTTAGACGAAAGCGGCTTTTTATTCCATGATAATCGTTTGGGTTCTAGATAGTTTTTTTTAGCTATCATATGTACTCTCTATCGGTGTTTTTAAACACCTTTTCCAACCAAAAGGAAAGAAAAAAGTCTATAGCATTTATTTACACGGCGGCAAAGGATAATCTTTACGATCTACGCTCACTAGTGAAGTCATATATACTTCACTTTAATAATTTGGCCCAATGATATTTTAACACATATTTTATTGTTTTAAAAAATAAAACATATGCTATTTAATTTTCTTGGGCTTTTAAATAAGGAACATAATAAATACTTTGATTGGGCAAATCAGAAAGTGAGTATATAGGGTCTTCAGTGGTGATGAAATATATCAAAATACGAATCCGCAGCATGAGGACTAATACTTGGGTACTGAGTAGTCAGTACCCAATTTGCTGACTTATCAATGTGGCCAATCAATTACTTAACACCTGTCAAATAAAGGTCACTCACACAAACTTCTACTATGTTAACTATTAAAACACACCAATTCTATCTCTCATCATCCCAAACATCCATCTTCTCTCTCCCTCAAAAATACAGATGCCCATACCTCCCACCAGCCACCTCCTCTACATCCTCCTTAAGTCCTTGGTAGCTCCATGGCCCCCAACTTTGCCCCCTGCTCCAGAAGCCATGACAGCTTCCCCCTTCACCTTTTCCCCGAAAACATCACAATTCTGCCCCTCTAGTTTCATTAGACCATGGCAGTTCTGCCCCCTTCCCCTTCTTCCTGGAAGCCATCGCAGATCATTCTCCACCTCTCATCCGCCTCTAGTCTTCCTTTTCTGGGTACAGTAGCTCAGCCTCAGACCCACCATGGGTTTTCCACGAGATTTAGATTTGCAGGTGAGGAAAGACAGAAAGGGGGTGCACTGGTGCAGCCACTGCCCGGCTGTGCCGGGGAGGGAAGGTAGTGAAACAATGGAGGTTATGTTTGAGGGAGAGAAGATGGGCGTTTGGGTATTGGTATAAGAGAATGATATTGGTGTTTGGTTAGGAAATTAGTGGATGTTTGGTTGTTTATTCAGAAGTTTATAGTGCCACACGTTTTAATCTTATTTGCTCCACATATTGTCCCAACGTAAGGCGGCAAAGGTGAAGTTAAAGCTTTGTCTCGATGACGTGGCAAAATCTGGCTGGCTCTCTTAGGAATCGACGATTGACCACACTAGGAATACCGAGCCACTGTGATTGACCAGGTCGTCGCTCGTCTGTTACCATGTCCCGCTCGACGTAGTCTGTGGAAAAAAACACAAAAATTAAAAACTAAAAAAATTCTAACTGGTTAAACAAGTTATTCTTTCATTTCTGGATTCAGAAGGACTCATAGTAAAGGAAAATACTTCTGAACAAGTTCTTTAAGCTGTGTGGTTTTTGGGTTTTCAATGAAACTTGCATGTTTGATGAAGATATTTGTTGACTTCTAATGTCAGGTCAGCTACTCTCCTCTCTCTCTCTCTCTCTGATTGAGCACATTATTTATATATTTCTGTTTGGTAGCTGAGAAAGTAGAGGAAGTAGAAAAGAAATGGAATTCTGCATAAAGGAGTAGTATATTTTCTCCATCATATACTTATTAGAGCATAATAGCATGAATTGAGCGAAATTAATTTAGTTTAAATTCATTATATATTTGTTTCCACTTGTTCTAGTTTGAATACTTGAGTTATTGGAGTTCATAAGATGTAAGAAAAAGAGATGCAGTAATGAAAGTTAATTGGTTTCATGTAGAAGCAACTTAGGAGGGGATAAATTAATGAAGCCCAAACAGAAACTAGTTGATTCCCAGTTCGTTTTAGTTTTTAGGCTTTTAGCTTTAAGCTTTTCTTGGTAAGTTTACTTATAAGAAGGATTTCTGAAGTATACCCCAAGTTTGCATTCCTAGTGCTTGAATTCCAAATTGGACTCGTGTTGCACTACTGGTTCTTTCCGTCAACCCTACGTTGCGGTTGAAGAAGGCCAATGTTGTGGCGCTTCAATGTGTTTGCTGCTGGTGCAGGCTTGCATTTGCCAGCAAAGAGAAGCGGCTGACTTCTTGTATCTTTCATGATTGAAATTTGATTCGGACAGAGCTGGTCTATATCCATATAGATTTTTGGAGCACAAAAAATGGCGAATGATATTGTTATCAGTGCCTCATTCGTTCAAGTGTCTGAATTACTCTGCGACTGTGCATGTAGCAAAGGAAGTCCTCATTCAGAGAAAAATTCAAAGTACTGTCAACGTACTTGGAGATTACCTCTTCTATTCTGAAAGAGTTGTCTAAGCAAAACATCGAGAGTGTTTCAGCTTAGCTAATGCTTTGAAGATTCTGAATCGAGAGGGTGAAGTCGCGAGAAAGCGGTGGCTCCTAGATTGCAGCAAAAGGAAACAGGTGTATCTCTTAATCAATTGCCGGAATATTGTTAAGGCCCTGAGAGAAGCACAAAAAGAGATTGGTAGAGCACTTCGTCTAATCCCATTGGCGTCGTTGGATGTTTCATCTGGTATAAAAGTCAGATTAATGAAAGCTGTGCAGAACATGTGTTGGATGTTGTTGAGTATCCGAGCGGCTGTGGCAGAGGAAGAGATTGTGGGCAAAAGTGAGCTAGGAATACAAAAACAGAGTGCTGATGGTCCTCGCGAAGGACTTGCTTGTTCGTATTGTTGAGGCTCTTGGGATCTCCGATGATCAGTCTGCATTGGAAAATGAACTCGAGGAGTTCAAACGCGAATTGGATGATACAAATAGAAAAGACCTGGAAGAAGGTTTGCCAATAGAACAGATCATTGCATATTTGCTTGAGACGGCTAATGCTACTACCTCTGCTGGTGACCAGAGAAGGAGTATTTTTGAAAAGAGAAATTCTTTGAGAAAGCAACCATTGGAACCTCTTCCAGAAGTTTGAATGTCCGTTGTGAGTCGTGATATCATGGAGGATCCTGTGGAAACCTCCTCTCGTCACACGTTTGAGAGATGCGAGAAGATAGAGAAGTGGTTGGCAGAAGGTAACACTAACTGTCCTTTGGCCGGTATTCCTTGGACACTTCAGTTCTACAGCCCAACAAAGCGCTAAAACGATCAATTGAAGAATGGAAGGAAGATACCATCTTTGCAATCGCCTCTATTAAACCGAAACTCCAGTCAAGTGAAGCAAGAGCAAGAAAATGCTTCAATCCTTAGACAGTCTGCAGAACATATGCATGGAAAGGGGTTGCACCATGAATGGGTGACTATTGAGGACTACATTCCTGTCCTCGTTAGACTTCTTGGTTGAAAAGTCGAGAAATAAGAAAGCGTGCTCTTGCCATCATGACCAGTCCTTACCAAAAAGATGATGAAGAAAAACCAAAATTTTATGGTGTCATGTTGTATTTTATGATACAGTTTCTTGGTAGAGGCAAGAATTAGCGTTTGCAATTGCGTGTATGTAGTCAGTTCATTATGTTTTTAACGGGGAGAATCATAAAAATGGATAATGCACTCCGATCAATAATCACGCTCGCTTGCGTCGAAATGAGAAAGCAAGAAGTTAGCATCGCAGTTGTTACTCGTACTATCTACAACTGGGCTGCATATGATTTAATAGGAAATGTTCAGGGCTGCATACTTCTCTAGTAGCAATGCTAAGCGTGAAGATAGTCAAGTCATCAGCGATGTAAACGAGCTTCTAGAAAATCTGTCTTTCGTTAGTCAGAACAATTATACAGATGGCGGCAAATTATTTTAAACCTTTGTTGAAGCTTCTTTCTTCAGGTATGCTTAAGAGTGAGGTTTGTGATAGTTTGGAGAGAATGTTACAAAATTGTGTAATGTAACAACTCAAATTTGATGCAGGACGGGAAGGCGTTAAAATGCTCATGGCTAGAACTTTGTCGGAAATTGAATTGACAGATCGCTCAAACTGTCCATAAAGGCGAGGAGCACTGGGGCGAAGCCACTTCTTGAACTCCTTTCACGCAGGAGTGATATAGAAAAGAAAAGTAGAAGCGTCAAGCTCTTCAGCACTTTCTCAACTTACCCACAAAATGGCCTGCAGATGATTAAGAGAAGGTGCAGCTGGACCGCTGTTTGAACTTCTGTATTGTCACAGCTTATTATCGCCAACCTTGGGGCAGGCAACCGAGACATTATGCACCTTGCCATATCAACCGCCACTCAAGAAGCTGCACAGGAGCAGGTATCGTTGTTAAGCTCCGAAGAAGAAATCTTTAAACTCTTTTCGTTAATATCTTTAACCAGACCTGACCACAAACAAAGCATTCTCCCGACCTTCCATGCAATGTGCCAATCTGCTTCTGGTTTCGAGCATCAGACTAGTTGAGACAGGTAACACAATTACTTCTCGCTCAAGGGTTTTGATCTGCAGCATGTGATTCTGTGCATACTAACAGCCAGCTACTGATGTTCATCTGATTCACAGCTCTCTGCTGTCCAGAAGTATTAGTTCAAATTATGCGAAGCTGATAAGCTTCCGTGAGGGCCAAATGCCATGAATCTGTTCTTTTCCTTGACAGAAGAGCGAGCGTGGCACATTCTTGGAGCACGTAAGTCAAAGGTGCATCGAGACCTTGTTAAAGTTATAAAAGTTCTAATGATGTGGAGGAGATAGCTGCTGCAATAGGGGATCATTGCTAATCTTCCAAAGAGACGACGCAGATGGCGCGGTGGCTTCTACTAGATGCTGAGGCAGTTGAAATCATCTGCAATTGTCTAACAGTGAGAACAATGACAATTACTTGCCTCTTATAGAAGGCGGGTAACAGAGAATGCTGTTAGGAGCTCTTTGCCATTTCACAGTTCCGACAAATCAGGAATGGCAGAAAAGTAGCTGAAGCCAGTATTATACCAGTGCTGGTGCAGCTACTAACTTCTGGAACTTCTTTGACTAAACAATACGCGCCGCCATTTCAGCAAACAGCTATCAAGCTCCAAAAGCAGGCAAGCTGATCAAGAAGCGCGCGATTTTCCTGTGCTGCTTGTCTGCACCGGAACCTGGCCCTGCACACCAAGGCATCTGTACAGTTGAATCTTCATTCTGCATAGTAAAGGCCAATGCTGTGGAACCCCTTGTGAGATTGCTTGGGCAGGAAGATTTCAGAGTTTGGCCAAACTTCTCTCGACGCGCTTTTGACATTGCTTGATGTCCAAGGAATAGAGCATGGTTGCAAAGTGCTTTCCGATGAAGCGAAAGCCATCGCTCCGATTATAAAATTACTGAGTTCACAAGTTTCCCAGTTTGCAAGAGAAAAAATCTCTCAAGGCTTTGGAAATGATCTTTCAGGTGAATGAATTGAATCTAGTATGGAACTTCAACATGGCAGTAGTGGAAGCTCAGAAAAATAGTGATATGAAATCTCTGGCTGCCCAGGTGCTTGCTCAAATGGGTATGATTGGCAAACAATCTTCATATTTTTGATTGATTTATATTATTTATGGTACTTTATTCGTTAATGAATTTCTGTGACGTCGCATTCTGATTTTGAGATTAGATATGAAGTCCGTTCATGTGTCGCATTTGATAACCATTTCAATTTCAGTTTTCAGTTTTCAGTTTCGGTTTCAACGGTACGTGCGCTAGAAATAAAGGGAATTAAAGTAAAAAGATCTCTGCAAACGCTAGAGAATAGTTATCTGAACTATTAAATCAGAATGAAATGTTCATCAACATGTTGTTTTATGTTGTCAACGTTGTTGGTTATCATATCGAAATAAAGCAGAAAAACTAAAAAGAATCCCTGATAAAATATTTACAGATCATCAGAAAGATATAATTTTAATGTCAGAGAACAGGGCGGCATCAACTACAATCCTTTAGCAGTAGGGCAAGTAGCCAACAGGCAGCCTCGCCATTGTTCCCCACCATTTAAGTTCAATGCCCCGGGTCTGCAACGTAATGAACATCAATATGGTAACAAAGGCAGTTCCGGCATCAACCACCAGACAGGACATAGTTATCGCGCGACCCTGCGCGTCTGGCCTATACCTGTAGACAACAAACCCGAAAAGAAATGCCACAATGATCCAACTGGTAAAGTTTACAGCCGGGGCATCATGGATGTGGCACCCAGCAAGACCATGTTGATGAGGCGAATCCAATTATGTTTGGGGAAGCCATGTGTGCAAGCTTGACAAGCACAGGGGCAATGGCCCCACCAAGGAAGAACCAATTGTCGTTCATGTATTCACCGGGGTTTCCAAAAAGATTCTGCGGGGCCAACGAGCCCCCAGATAACTGATGCATCAAAACACGCGGTCCATTGGACAAGTCCACTGGCTATCCTTTGGCAGCTTGGAGGTATCACAAGGTTCCCGGAATGTCTCCCATCAGCCACCATCCCGTTACCAGGTATACTATCACTGCTACAATCGTTCCTGCCACCTGTAATTCCCACAGGGTTAGCTTCTGAAGATTTCAAACCAAAATGCAACACAAGATTGATAAGTTCGGAAAAGCGAAACTGACCTGTGCTATGAACATTGATCTTGGCGGAATCTTCATGTAGTGACCAAGCTTAAAATCAGCCAGGAAAGTTAAAGCTTGAGTCATACTGATGTAGCCGTACTTTGAAGCACATATTCGCTACAGAGATTACTCCGGGTATAAATTACCCGATCACATATTCATTGATAATGTTCAAACCCGGTTGCTGTTACGAAAAAAAGAAAACGGAAAAAAGTTTCAAACCTTTATCTAGCATGAACTTGAACAAGCGGTTGTAAACAGCGAACAGCATTAGCTTACAAGCATAAGTTCTAATTTCATTACCTGGTTTGTTGTGGCTGTGATGATACAATCGAACTGTGTGCAAAATGGCGATGGCACAACGAAGCAGTACACCCCACCAAGGCAATTGAAGAGAGACTCGTTGTAATACTGGCAAGCAAGAGGATAAGAACGATGTTACCACAAGGATGACGAGGAACCACCATGTTGGCACTGATTTGTACTTTTTCATAAGCCTTGCATGGATATCCAACTTCTTTCGTTGTCGAAATCATTTCCAATGTCCTGAAGGTAAGATGAAATTAAGCTTCCAATTACAAACAGCAGATCTCTAGTTTTAACTCATGCTTACATTTTGTAAAAACAGAACGTTCAATGATTCAAACGTAAATTACCTTGCATTAAAGAGCAGAACATGCACAAACGTGTAGCAGGAGCGTGGCAAACCGAGACCATAAGTCATAGCGAAGAGGTGCTCAAATTTACAGGCCCGGTCTTTGCATCATTAGGGCGGTCAAGTTCAAACTTGGAATCCCAATGATGCTCCAGAACATCATACGTGGTACCATTAGGCGTGAAAAGGTCACTAGAATATATCGGGAACTTCTGGCATTGTAGAAATCAAAAGAAGTACGTGGTAGGCGTCATCACATACATGACAAGAAAAATCAATGGCAATATTGGCAGTGGCAAACCATGGGCCTAGCTAACGGAGTGCTTAAGTACGATGAAATAGCCGCAGTCAATCGCAAAAGAACCAATACCGAGGCCAGACAAGCCCAGAACCCAGTTGTTGGACAAGAATAGACTTAGGAGCAAGCCAACAGGGCAAGAGAAAGATGTTATGATGTAAAACAGATAGCCAGGAAAGATATAGTAACAGAAACTGCAGATCATCACTACCGGAAAGAGGGTGGGAGCAGGAGTCATTCCACCTTTCGGCCTTTTGTCCTTCTCATGCAGAGCTCTGCAGCATTAGGAACTTACTATGAGTACTTGTTAAACAGGTTGTGAAATCAATGATGAGTGATTATTACTGAACGAATATGTTTACCTGAAGAGTGAAACCTGAACCAGATTAGAAGGCCACCACATTTTGTTCAGGATCAGCAAAATTCTTGAAAAAATTCAGCCAGCAAATCTAACACCTAAGTTGAAACAAGATCAACAGAAACTACAGGGTCAGACACTAAATTAGTAATTTCCGTATGAAACGAACAGTTCATTGTGTTACTATTGTACAGAAATTCAGCAGATTTGGTAGATTTTGATATAAACAATACTGAACATTATTAACACATTTGTTTCGATGATAGAAAGCAGCATGTGCAAATATTGCTCCAAAAGAATGTAATCGCTATAAAATCAAATGCAATTCCAATAATACGGAGAGAAGAGGAAGAAAAATGAAATCATCAAAATCCAAAGAAGAAGGAGAAAAGAAAGAAAACCTAGGTAGGTAACATAACAAGCAGGGCAGGAATAAGTGAGCTTCCTCTTATGCAAGAGCTTCAGCAGACAAGATATGAGTAGCGTAAACACTTTGGCTGGCCCGAGTTTGCAGATATGGTGATCAAAAACATGTTCCTTGATATTAAAGGCCCCGGATTCATAGTGAAGACTCGAACCACGTCCCCTTGAAAAAGGGGACGTAGGCGGCGCGTCCTTGCCATGAGATGCCCGATGGGCACAACGGCAATCACGGGCCGAAATCGAAGTGATGGACAAAGGGTTTTCCTGTACAGAAGAACTGGTTGACAAGGGAGCAAGATGCATGAAGACAAACCAGAACCCACATTCTGAACGTGAGCACCGCACCGGCATGGTAGGGTCATCGGTTTTTTGGCACCGTCAACTCAGCCTGCTTGATGAACGTCGTTGACTTCCTCCTCCTCCTCCGCCGCGGAGGCATCGACTTTGCAGTGTCTATCTCAGCCATGAACACAGCTTGTAGCTGTTCCCTGAAAGTGGAAAAACAAGCAATGTACGAAATATATATATTAAATATGCATTCAATATATATGTATATATATATATATATAGTTGTATACTCGGCTCTGTGAAGTGCGTGTAAAAACACACACAACACCCAGAGAGGAGAGAGAATAGGTTGGATTTGGAGTATAGAATATTATATATGTGTGTATATGTGTGTATATATAATATAAGGTAAGGAGTGAGGTAGGGACTAGGAGAGTAGCTAGGGTTTGTTTGAATACTTAAGAATCCTAACGGGAAAGTGTATCTGTAGAATATACATTGTAGTAATTGAATATAAATACTAGAAAGACTAGGGATCTTCTAGTCCTCCGGGGTTTTTGACGTTAGTTCTTTATCAAGAATCAATGACCAAAATCTAATGGTGAAAAAGATTCTAGTGAATAAGATATAGCGGAACCACCATCAAAATTTTAGTGAGGAGGTTAAGTAGGAGTTTAATAGAAGAAAGATTCGAAATGCATGTGAAAAGTCTAAGGCCGCCAAACTTGAGGGATTTTCAAAAGTGTGAATAAGCGAAGGCGTGTCAGGTTATTTATTTATTTATTTATTTTAGGCTTTTAGCAAATTTCATTGCGCTCAATATGACATCCACGTAGCGAGGAAGAAAAACAAGAAAGAAAAATAAATATTTGTTGTAAAAAATTTAATTTTATGAGTTTCTATCACTATCACTATCACTATTAGTAAGGGTTAATAATTATTTTATTGATTAATGTGTTGGTTAATGGGTAGGGTTCGATATCACTTTCTGGATAATTCGAACTGCAGAGATAAAGGATGAGATAGAAAGATAATCACAATAAATGTTTTGTATTTCTTTTTCTTGTTTTTGGTTTTTATACAAGCATATTGAAAATAGGTAAACTCGGATCTAGGTCTCCGATGTGAAAAAAACAATGTCCTTAACCAACTGAAACTACAAACACACCTAATTTCATTAAAATTCATTCGATCTAAAGCGATTTAGATTAATTTATTGTTATTTTTATATTTGTCGAGGAGTATCTTTTTTTTTTTTTGTCAAATTTTTTGGTCATTTGATTATGTAAAGTGGCGTGGTCCATAAAACGGCGCACCTGCGCTTTGTTTAAGACAGATCAACTAATAAGCCCTTATCTTTTCAAGATCAATATTTTTATTTTTTAACATCTATCGATCAATATTTTATTAGATATACTTGTGGAAGATAGAACATTTTAGTTTAAAAAAAAAAAAATTAATCGTGCTTTACCTTTTAATTAATCAAGTAATATTTTGTAAGTTTTGTTTATACAAATGCATCATCTTACGTAACTTCCAAAAGTCACCATCTTGCTTCCATTTCAATTGATAATTGGTGGTTTTATTGAAAAATAAAGTTGGAAAGTTTGACTGCGACAGTGAGACTAAATGATTCAAATTTCAAAAGGCTCTTTTGAGCAATTAAGTTTGACTAAAGACACTTCAACTTCTAGAAGATAGAGACCCACCCATGCATTGCATTGCGATTTTCTCAGTACCCACAGATCTAACACATTTAACGATTAGATCTGATCAATAACAAACTGGTGACAAAGAACAGTTCAGATTTTCTCGGTCAAATTTGTCAATGTCAGCATTGAGTGCAGGTAAGTATTCAAGAAAAATTGCATGTATTGTATGTGTGAACCCATACAGATTTAACGTTGGGCTTGGGAAATTGGAAATCAAAATATCATGTCTGATATAAGCTTGATGAAGACACCATTACCACAACCGACCCTTTCGAGCAGAGTCACCCATGATCCCCGCTTCCCTCAGCGGTGAAAAAGTCGTTCTTTTCTTCGTCTTCGACATTTATAAAATTATAGCTGGCGACAAGGTGGGACCTTGGGGGCAGGGCAATGACACATTTATGGTTTACGTGAGGACTAAATGCAGAAAATATGAAACCATTAATTTCCTACTGGATAGTGTCTACCCGTCTACTCTACGATGAAAGCGTGCTGCCATGCCATTGAGTCATTGACTCTCACTCTACGGAGTTGCCCGACACCGAGTTCGAACCCCCTCCGTAGATTATTTAGAATATCTCCCAGTGAAGAAAGAAGGGGGAGTATGAAGTTGGTAAAAGAATCAAGCCTACTATGCTCCTAATGAAATTCAGTACAAGTGCAGAACCTTAGCCAGACAGATTCCCCAACAGTCTGGGAAGGTGAAATCCAAAAACATCCTTACGACAAATCTTCTGATATCATATTAATTTTTCAATGCCAGGGTAAACTCTAGTAAGATCACGATTCAACCCAAACCCAGTCAAAAAGACTCGAAAATCAAAAGCACGCATGCTTCCACACAGTAATAATTTGAGTACATAGTGACAACTATGACCGAACAAAATTCATGACATCTTCGAAAAAAATGAGCAATGACACAGAAAAAAGCCAGTTATTTCCAATATAAAATGTGACCTACAACAGTTACCACGCTTCATCACCGAATAAATATCAAATCTAGACCTAATCCCAGAGCATATGCAAATGCAATGAGACTACAACGTGTTTAACTTCAATTAAGTTTACATTTTCATAACCAAACGCATATGGCGATATAGTCTGTAAGTAATCATACTGGAACCAAAACGGAACAGTTCGAATTAAAATAAACTGGAAATTGAGTCTCCGGTTGTCTAAACGAAAAGCACTCTAGAAATTGCCCGCAATTATCGGAACCACCAAGCGAGTTGGTCCTAACTATGCGCCTTTAATTCTCTCAAAAACTGCAAGTTTGTTGCATCGCCCCTCACATTATCACAACCTCCCAAATCAAGCAAGTCTCCTACAGAGAAAAGTCGTTAGAGCGGTTTAGGCGTGATTTTTAAGTTTTTACTCAGCACCTAACAGCCATGAATAATAAAGGGTTGTACGGATCGAAGAATTGTGTTAATCACCTGAAAAACTGCATAATTCAACGCTTCCCTCGGTGCCCACCACCTGACCTCGCACCAGGATGGCGGTGCAGCCTTAAATTGATTAGTCACGGTCATGCTCATCGAATTTATAATACCGTCGAGCTCGACCATTGCAACAATAACAACTGGAGTGCGTTTTCAGCATTTGAATGAGGCATCAGCAGATAGATGATATAAAGGCGTTAAGCCGCTATCTTAAATATTTAACACCTATGATTTTTCAACACACGTAAGCAGCAAACCTGGGATCGCCACACATGTCCTATATTGACAAGAAAAGGGGTAAATGGTCTCCCTCATTCCAAAAATGAAGGTCTACTTCCTCTCTTGACATAAAGTATACAGTATCACTAGATAAACCTCCTCAGAGCGAGATTTCATCTTGCAGGAACAAAAAGACGAGTGTAGGCTACAAAACATGAGATAACTATACTGAGAGCACCACTGTCCCCCAAGCAGCATTCTTAGACTGGATTACAAGTGTGGCCAAGCTAAAATTATGTGGCTTCTCTCCACCAGTCTCACTGCGAAAAATCAAGGCCCCAAGGAAACCAACCAGATCAAGCATTCATAGAATCTTGGAGAGGATAAAAATGAACCATGAGAGGCAATCCCTTCCATTGTTTGGAAGATTTTACAAAGTTTGGCTTGTGGTATGCTAGTGTTGGATGACTTTGACCATGCAACCCTATAGCTTAAAGTAGAATTGGAAACCAAGACCTATAGGCAGCGGTAATCTATGTTCACCTAAATCAATAGAAAGTGGCCCAATGAATCCGTCATTCTTAAGCAGTCCATGTGAATAGTGAGTTATCTCACTTTAAACGGAAAATAAATGCCACAAAACCAAGGGTTTGAAATGCTGATAGTTGAAAATGTCAGGTAACTTTGGAAGTTAAAGGGGTTTAAAATTAAATTACAAATCTTGTGTACAAAGTTTCCATATGAATTGTATCAAGCAATCTTGTCTGCCCATTCTACTATCCATTGTAAAATTTGATAGCAATGTTAGTCTTTCCTTTATTTTCTTTTACCGTTAATTACATAGAACTGCCAAAAACAATCCAAACTATTGATGCAATTCCTTTTTTTTTGGTTTCCATTTTCATGAATCATTTGTGATCCATTTTCTTTTGAAGTGAACAAATTTTTAGGAAATGCAACTCCTCAAACAATGGCATAAGAAAGCGTGAAACTATGGTGCTATGACTTGAACAAATTAAATAAAATGTAAAATTACCTTTTGTGTCCATAGCAGTTGCTGCATGGGCGGACTCACAAATCAACAAAACAAAGTACCAGCGGATCTCCTCCAGGCTGCACAGGTTAATTATTGTGAATCCATCAATCACTAACTTATTAAATCTATCACTTGGGAAAGATAAACTTACATGTCTCGATTCCTTGCTCACAGTCTCGCTTCCTTGTATAACGAAGAAAGGCGAAAATATCTTTGAAACCACGTGAAGGGAAAACTCTAGACAGGTAAGTACAAATAATGACACAAGAAATAAAACTATAACCCTAGAAATTTAAAGGATAAACTACTTAGCGTCTTGTACAGTTAAGGAGGCAATCCCTCCACAAATAAGCGTACTGAGAAGCCCAGCACCAGGAGAAGAAGGAGCGTCAGGCCGTCCACTTCCCATTCCTAAGACCCTATCTTTTGCAGGTGCCCCTGGGTCAACACCCCCAATTCCCATCATGCGTGGATCCTCAACAGCACGACCAGGTGGTCCACTCCCACTCATGTTTCTAGCAGACTGTCCCGCTATATGATGAGGGAATTTGCTGAAACATAACTTGTAACATTAGCCCCGAAACTTCAAACGTGTGGTGAAAAATGTGAGACTTCCAAGAAAGAATTAAAAGTAAGTACCTTTGCGCAGTGGCGATCATACGGCGCATTTATGGAGTCGGTATCTCTAATTCTCGCATAGAACCTCTATCATCTTCATGGGGATATTAATAATAGTTAGGGAAATTCGTGACCACCGTGGGCATCTAAAAGATTAAGAATGTACTTCAGGATACCAAAGAAAATAAAGAAACAATATTTGAAGGCATATGATTATAAATGCAGGCGGTGGCATAAAAATATGACAAGAGAATATTAAAGTTAAACTGGTGACAACCCGCAAAATCAAATTCCTATAATCACTAACAACTGCATCAGTCTCGCAATCAGGTAATTAGAAAGTTGTTCACGATGCCTATGAGAGTGCCAAACACCTCAATATATTACATATGCTAACACGACCACTTGAATTTTCCTTTAAGCATTTGATGCTGTAGCTTAGTAGTTTATATAGCAACTGTAGTGATCCTACATAGTAGCATATCTTCAAATAACTTCAATTAAAAAACTCATGTATAATACAATCTGTACACTGATCAAGGTTTACAGAACTCGGGATAAAGAGGCTGATCCTTGCATCAAACAGGGCATTTATTAAAGATGAATAAGTATTAACAGCCTCAGGGATGCTGACATAACATAAATTGATAATGAAGATGATCTAGGAGAGACGGGACCAGGCAGCCGTAGCCTGCTCAAAATATGACACTGGTCATATTACCAACAAGTGGGTGTCCAAAAATATATAGACTGCCACTCTGATGAATGCAGTACAACAGATTAAAACATCTTCACAAATGTGCATAGCAGCGATTAGTAATACTCATTTCAACTCTCATATGCCTGCTTTGAACCGGAGTTTATATAAAAAATCGCGTAAACAACACCAAATGAAGCACAGAAAACTAACAAGAGAATCACATAATCTAGGCAATTATATCTCCAGAAATAACCATGGAAGCACCAATTATACATATCCCAAAGCCGTAAAAATGCCTTAATAAGCCTATCCACACACACTTCAAACAGTGATTAAACCACATACAACATAGATCAAAGTTCCCAAATTTCAATTCCTCAGCCCAGTGAAAACCTAGTTCAGTACTCGGAAGTCAGCTGAAATCTCCATTTTTGTTCACATTTCTAAGCGCAGCTTTTGAATTTTGTATTTGTGCTTCAGCGCAATTCTGCTTCCAGAGCAGCCAGGACTAGACTAAATCCCCTAAAATCCCCAAGAACCTAATTTAGTAAGCCCCAAACAAACGCAAGAAGAGGAAAACTAAAAAAAGGGAAATTCGAGAATTTAACATACCGTAATCAGGCGAGGACGCTTTCCGACGACTGAATTCATCGCCGAGGAGCGGCGGTTGTCGACCGTCTGTACCTCAGTACGCGTCCGCCATGTTTGAGGCTTGTCGACCAAATCACCCTACCTGCTTGGTTTGTGGACTCCCACGGCGAGAGCTATGGAGAGTGGAGAAGAAAGGAAGAAACAGAGGAGGATGAAAAGATTCTGGTTTTTTTTTTGCAGTAGAGAAAGGGGAGAGAGAGTGAGGAGATGGGAAATGAGAGGAGAGGGGAGGAGGAGGAGGCGCAGAGCAGGCAAAACCTTTTGCAGTTACTTCTTTCTCCTCGATTCCCCTCTTAGTCTTTTTCCTTCTTTTTTTATTATTTTCTTTTTATTCTAAAAATATTTTTTTAATACATTGGTTTATAATGGACTAATTATAATAATTTGATTGGAAATTTGTTTTGACGATGTCGAGCACCAAAGCTACCGACATAAATAGAAATATCATTAGACGTGCTTTTCAATTGACATTCTAAAAATGTTAAAATTGGGTTATTAAAGGGTAGGCAAACTTTATTTGATGGGAGCAACTTGGGCAAAACATTGTTCTAATAGTTTAAGAGCAATTTAATGCAGAAGGCAATATTGTGGAAAATTCTTGTTTGATGAAATGCGTACCATTCAATGAATGCGGCCATTGAAATGGTCACGATTAATTTCGGTGAGTCCTAAGCCGTCTTCGTCGTTAAGCGATGCAAATGCGAATTAAGGATTTGACCCAATATTGTCTACTTAAACTATTCTATGTGTTTCTCAATTAAATGTTACCGTTTGAACTAATTTTTTCCATGTGACAAATGAGTAAGCAACAAATCGTGTAAGCATGTGTAATACAATTTTGCCTATTTTAATAGTGCTCCATGTGAAAGTAATAGTGCTTATTTTTGTTTTGGATTTGTTTCTTTGTCTCTCAATGACTAGGACTTAACACCAACACAAATATTGTTTGGTATTAGCTATGAAGGATATTAAGGAGTCCATGTAGTTTACTAGTTTTTTATACGATTGCATTGTTTGCAGATTTCAATTTAATTTGAATTTTCTATGCATTGTTGCCGACATTGCTAGATAATATCTTTTATAGATTTGGAAACATGTTTGTGTTCCGTCATATTTAGAAGATGAAGCCTATCAACCTATTTACTGTTCTTTTGTTGCTCTCGATAATGTTATTTAGACGACAATACTGACACACTTGTTAGGCACTCTTTAATAGTGGTCATTGATACTACTGCACGTGAAATCCAGTTGTATTTGTCAATTTTGTGTTTCTAAATAGTATTACTCTTGCTATATATTACTCTTGGTTACTGCTTATTCTGGTTTTGCTAATTTCCAATGTTCGTTTGGTGTAGTTATGTTTTGGTATTTTGATTGATTCTGTTTTTGCCTTTATATAGCAATCAAACCAATCCTTATCAGTAAGAGTCAGTAGCATCATACCGATCGTCCCATTTTTCAAATTTTTTTTTTGTGGGCATTTTGGGTTTTTGGTTTTTGTTTTATTTTTCTTTCCCTTGCCATAACACTAAATTATTGTCTTCATTTTTCTACAAAATGTATTTTTTGGTGAAAAATCTCTTATAGTTGATGTTTAAACACTAAAAAAACAGCAATATAAAACCTAAATCTAAAGAATTTTGAATCTAAACAAATGAGTTCAAAAAATACTTGTAGACCCTAATCAATATTATGAATAGTGCAATTTGAAGTTGACAGAAAATAAAAACAATTGTCTCAATTACCATGAATGTGTTTGCAATTTTTAATTAAAAAAACTTGTCTCATACCATATACCAAGAAAAAAAATGAAAACCAGACAAACTTAAATAAAGTAACGTAGGAAGGAAAAAAAAATACCAATAAAAAAAAGATAAAATGAAAAAAAAAATTGGAATAGGGGACGATCGGTATGATATTACCGATCCTTTCCTCAAAGGGTCGGGCCCAAACAACCAATCCTTACCCGGAAGAGTCAGTAGCATCATACCGATCGTCCCATTTATCAAAATTTTTTTGTGTCGGCATTTTGGGTTTTTGGTTTTTGGTTTTTGTTTTATTTTTCTTTCCCTTGCCATAACACTAAATTATTGTCTTCATTTTTCTACAAAATGTAATTTTTGGTGAAAAATCTCTTATACTTGATTTTTAAACAATAAAAAACCAGCAATATAAAACCTAAATTTAAAGAATTTTGAATCTAAACAAATGAGTTCAAAAAATACTTGTAGATGCTAATCAATATTATGAATAGTGCAATTTGAAGTTGAAAGAAAATAAAAACAATTGTCTCAATTACCATGAATGTGTTTGCAATTTTTAATTAAAAAAACTTATCTCATACCGCATACCAAGAAAAAAACAAAAACCAGACAAACTTAAATAAAGTAACGTAGGAAGGGAAAAAATTACCAATAGAAAAGAGATCAAACGAAAAAAAAAATTGGAATAGGGGACGATCGGTATGATATTACCGATCCTTTCCTCAAAGGGTCCGGCCCAAACAACCAATCTTTACCAGGAAGAGTCAGTAGCATCATACCGATCGTCCCATTTATCAAATTTTTTTGTTTGGGTATTTTGGGTTTTTGGTTTTTTTTTTTATTTTTCTTTCCCTTCCCATAACACCAAATTATTGTCTTCATATTCTACAAAATGTATTTTTTGGTGAAAAATCTCTTATAGTTCATGTTTAAACACTAAAAAAACAACAATATAAAACCTAAATCTAAAGAATTTTGAATCTAAACAAAGGAGTTCAAAAAATACTTGTAGATGCTAATCAATATTATGAATAGTGCAATTTGAAGTTGAAAGAAAATAAAAACAATTGTCTCAATTACCATGAATGTGTTTGCAATTTTTAATTAAAAAAACTTATCTCATACCGTATACCAAGAAAAAAATGAAAACCAGACAAACTTAAATAATGTAACGTAGGAAGGAAAAAAAAAATACCGATAGAAAAAAGATAAAACGAAAAAAAAATTGGAATAGGGGACGATCAATACGATGCTACCGATCGTTTCCTTAGAGAGTCAGGCACAACCAACTGATCCTTACCCACAAGAGTCAGTAGCAACATACTGATCCTCCCATTTTTCAAATTTTTTTTGTGTGGGTATTTTGGGTTTTTGGTTTTTGTTTTATTTTTCTTTCCCTTGCCATAACACCAAATTATTGTCTTCATATTCTACAAAATGTATTTTTTGGTGAAAAATCTCTTATAGTTCATGTTTAAACACTAAAAAAACAGTAATATAAAACCTAAATCTAAAGAATTTTGAATCTAAACAAAGGAGTTCAAAAAATACTTTTAGATGCTCATCAATATTATGAATAGTGCAATTTGAAGTTGAAAGATAATAAAAACAATTGTCTCAACTACCATGAAAGTGTTTGTAACATCCCGTTCAAAATTTAACTTATTTTATTCCCGAAAGTGGGAAATGACGTTTTTACCCCTTGGTTGACTTTTCTTTTTGACCCACTCACCGTTTTATGTTTTGCGCCCCTCCAGGTTAGTTGGCTAGGAGCTTGTGACGTCGAGGCGCGGTGGTATGACAATGTAGGGTTGTTTCTACGTTGTATTTAATTTGTATCCCTTACTCTACTCACACTGTGTATTCTAACAATTCTTCCGCACTCTGTTCTTACTATTCATTCTTAAAATTTCTTTTTGGCTTTCGTCACGCTAACGCGTGTCGGCCATCACCTTCCGACACCTGGCTCGTCCGGGATCGGGATGTGACAGATTGGTATCAGAGCATGGTTTTTCGTAACCTAGGCTCTTCTTTCAGTACTCCGTACTTGTCTGTGGTATCAGACTTCGAATTTCGTGAATCCTTTCTTGATTCTTACCCTTGGAATCGAGAATTTTCTGAACTTTACACCTTTGGCGTATTGTTTTCCTTGGGTTAATTCTAAGTTCTTCTTAGTGTCATACCACCTCAACGTCAGGTATTGCGTAGTTTCAGGCAGTTTTTCCCGATTTTGACAGTTTTGTCGTTATTCTTCGGTACGCGTAGAAATTTTTGTACTTGACTCGTGCAACCTTGAGCTTGGTTCACGAGGAACTTGGGTGTCACGTGTGACACTTGACGTTTTCTTTATTGACTTCCGATGGAATCGCACTGAATTGGGAAACTGGTTCAGTTGTCGTATTTCATATTTTCGGGTGTGGTGTCAGTTTGACACAACGGATGATTTTTCATCAAGTACTTTCCCCTTGGGACAACGCTAGGCGTTGATGTTGGCGGAACCTGTTGACTAATTTTTCTTGTCCAACAAGTTCCAGTGGACTAAATTCGTGTGACCTAGTTTCACAAACCCTCGCACTGCTAGTGTTTTACACTGTAACCAATGACTTTAACCTTCGGGTAACGCGTGAACTTTTGGCGTTGCTTGTCTGGACGCGTTTTCAACTTCTTGTGGTTGTTTTGGCCATTGCTGAGTACGTCAGCAGATGCTCAACTTGTTTGTTGTTTGGAGACGGATTTTCCTCTCAAATTGTTTCAACCACTTTCCATTTTCCTTCGGAATTGGAAAAGTATCATCGTGAAGTTCTTGTACCTTACTTTCTGCACGTGACGACTGCAATGACCTTTTCGATGATCGTAAACCGAGCCTGTCGGTCGACTTTTCTCGAACAATTCATGACTACTACTTTTCGGTAGTTTTGGACAATATCCATCTTCGTGGTGTTGTTTAACTGTGTGGAGTCTTTACGACTGTTTTGTTTGTCGTGACTCATTTTCCTTCGAACGTGGTGAACTTTTTCGTGCTTCTGGAGTCGACATTTTCCTTCCACTTGTGACTTTTGTCATTCAAATCGATCATTTTCCCACTTGTGCAGGTGCGGCTATCTTGACTAATCGCTTTGGCGACGGTATGGATTGCATATCCACGAGTGACGGTGATTGACAATAACTTCAGTTTTGACTCTTGCTGCGGCGTATCCACTGTCTGAGTACAGTTTGACTTTTTATCGAATCTTCGTATTCGAACGCCGACGAGGACTTTTCACCGTGACTGGTTCACTTGGCTAATCAAGTTGCCATCTTTGTCTCTCTCTGGTTTCTGCAAACCAAAATCTACTCTAGGCACCCGAACTCTCTTTATGCTCTCTATGAGCCATTCCTTTGGCTATGGGAGATCACTGGCCTTACCACCATCTTTGCCGATCTCAATTTGTTGATCCTGGACTACTCGTTCCCAGGTAACCTTTGAAACCTAGTTTTGGAAATTTTCCCGGTGAGGTTCGATTTCGAACTTCGGCCATTTCTTAGTGAAACCAACTCTTAAGTACCTTAAACTAATCACCAGTTAACTCCTGGAAGCCCATGAACCTTGCTTTGGCCATTTCTTGGTGGTGTTTGGCCGAGGAACACTAAAACCCGAATCGACAATTTGCACCCAGTAGTTGGGTATCGGGCAGTTATTCTTTCGGTCTCCGAAAGAATCTGTCTTTCAACGTGGAAGTCCAGCTCTGAATCATCCAGTAGTGGGTCAACTTCATCTTAAATGTGGTGAGTGATTCACTAGTGGATTCCGTTTTCGTTTACTGGGTAACTCCACCCAGTCTGTCGCTCAGTTCTGTTATCGTTGCGACACTTGTCATTTTGGTGAGTGTAAGCAAGAAACTCAAGTGTGCCATGGCTGTGGACGATTGGGACACAGAGCTAACCAGTGTCCGCAGTACCGGCAAGAAAACCTACCTTTGGTCTGTTTCGATCCAGTAAGTTTGACGAACAGTTTGCTTTCAACAATCTACTTTCGGTGGAGACGGACATTGTCAAGGCAATGTCATTCCATACTCTGGAACCTTCTCCTAAATCTTGGTTACGTTACTCTGTATCCTGGTGGTGCCTAGCCGTTCCAGTGTGGAGCGTTGCTGGCTTTTGGGCGAGTTGTACTTTCGACCAGTAGGATACACTGAACGATTCCGATCTTGTTTCGGAAACGTTAAACTTTCTTTGGGCTTTTACTTGAGATCCAAACGGATCCAAGTCTTACCTACTCAGCTATTTCGCCCTTGTTTACTTGAACTACTCGACCACATTGTACTCCTTCCGGGTACAATATGGAATCCCTATGCCGTAAGGCAAAGTTTATCTTGTTCTTTGGGATTGTCGGAATGGATTGTTACCCCAATTTCGGGCCAGTGTGGATTGTCGGCGGAGGTTACCTTCTTGCCACCTGGCATACCGACTGTGACGTTTACGGGCGAGTACCGGAAAAAAAAAAATCAACTTGTAGGCTGACTTTCAGCTACGAGTGCAGCGAAACTGTTGAGTTCTGGTGGTAGTGGTTGTACCACATGGGTAATGTTGGAAATCAAAATTTCTCTTTGTGTTGACAAGGTACCGTTGTCAACAAAAATCTCTTGGGATCTTTCCTAGCGATCTACCTGGATTATCGCCTGATCGAGAAGTGGTTTTCACCATCGATCTTTCCAGGTATTGACCGTATCTCTCTTTCTCTTACCTTTTATCTTTTGACTCCACGTGAGTGGTGGGAGTTGAAGATTTTTAATTTCAGGCACTTTTGCCAAGGAATTCTTTCTGCCTTGCACTTCACCCTGTGGAGCTCTAGTCTTGTTTGTTCGTTTGAAGTTTCGGTACTTTAAGGCTCTACATCGATTATAGGCAATTGACTCGGACGACGATTAAAACCGTTATCCCCTGCCTAGAATCGGTGATCTCCTTGACCAGCTCCGAAGTGCACTTGTTTCCTTTTAAGATCGATCTGTGGACTGATTACTGTCAGCTATAGATCAAGAACTTCGTCGTTACTTGACCACTTTCTGGACTCGTTACGAACCTTACGAGTTTTCTTGTCATACCTTTCGGGATGACAATCGCCCCAGTAACTTTCATGAACTTGATGACTCGAGTACTTCGCCCGTATCTCGACAAGTTCATGATAGTCTTCTTGGTTGACTTTTGGCTTATTCCAATTCTGGGGCCGATCATGCAAATAGTACTTGCGCATGATTCGTTGAAGTTTAAGGAGTTTTCAACTTTTGCCAGTTCTGGCCTAATCATGTGTCTTTCTTGGGACATGTGATTCCTGCGGATTGTTCTCTTGTCGATCCCTAGATGGCTACTGTGGCGGAGATCTGGGAGCGACCGCAGAAGTGTTATAAGATTTCGAAACTTTCTTGCCTTGCTTGGTTTTCTACCGACGTTTCGTGGAGGATTTCTCTTCTGTTGCTCTGCCTCTCACGAAACTTGCCAGGAAGAACGTTAACCTTCGTGTGGAACGACGACTACGAGCAAATCTTCCGACTGCTCAAGTTTGGTCTTACTCCTGTTCTTGTATTAGCACTTTCCAACGACGACGGTACTTTGTGTTCTACAGTGATGCGTCACTGAGCGGGTTGGTCTGCGTGCTAATACAGCATGGATGGATAATCGCTCATGCCTTCAGGCGACTGAAACCGCATGAGATGAATTATCATACCCATGATTTGAAGCTCGTTGCCAGTATCTTTGCTCCGAGATTCTGGCGACATTTTCTCTTTGGTGAGATGTGTCGACCGTTCTTTGACCACCAAAGTTGAGGCGTCTCATTTTCCTGGGAGACCTCAATCTCAATCAAAGGAGTTGGATGTAGCTGATGGGTGACTACGATTGCACTATCGATTACCACCTCCCGGTCGTGCAAACGTAGTAGCAGGTAAACTCTATCAGAAGTCCTTCGGACGACTGATTATTCTTCCGGCTAATCGTATCCCTCTTTTGATTAAACTTCGAAGCACTGGTGTCACCTTGAGTTGTGGTGACGTCGGAACACTGTTTGTCAGCTTTTGGTTCTGACAATTGTCTTCTTCTCCTGCATCCCTTTCGGGGGAACGGCTCAGAGGAGATGTATTGTGAACAGTTTAGTACTCTTATCTACCTCATTGTGCTTCTTATGGAAATTTCGGAGACGAAATTTTTATAAGGGGGTAGATTGTAACATCCCGTTCAAAATTTAACTTATTTTATTCTCGGAAGTGGGAAATGACGTTTTTACCCCTTGGTTGACTTTTTGGTTGACTTTTGTGTCGTAACTCGTACGACGCATCCACTTGTATTTTCTTGACGTGCTCGTCGATACGAACGCGTAGACGCGAGCGGGACGTCGTTCGGATTCCGAACGAATATTTTACGGGCGTTGGTTTTCGACGTTTCCCGTATTTTTATTTTGGATAGATTGGTAGATGGGCTGGGGCCCAAATGTCTGCAGGCCCATGTGGCCTTATCCCACAAAATCTGAGATTTTGCCCCTGTCTTTGACCCGTCTTCTTCCTCCCTTCTTCTCTGTGCAGACCAAACAAAACAAAGTTTCAAATTTGCTCAAGGCACCCTGTGCCTCTCCTCCCTTCCCTGGAGCCATTTTTCTTGGCCAAAGGAATTTGTAGACTTTCTTTATCACAAACCAAACCCTGCAATTCCAGGAAAAACCCAGAATCCAAAGTTTGTAAACCGTCGGTGAAACCCGACATTTTTCCCGTCGACTTTGCCGGTGATACCGAGCCCAAAACTTGTCAAACTCATCACTATTGAGTTCCTGGATGTCCATTGTACCTTGCTCGAGCCTTGGATGGCAGTGTTTGGCCAAGAATCGAAGAAACCAAGATCGGCCTTTTTGCACCGTGGCTTTCCCTCGAATTTCAGGCCAGTTTTTGGTCCCCAAAATGGTACAATCTTGTTCTCCTCATCTCTAGCTTCATTTTGGTACTTGAATCGTCCAATTTGGACTTAAAACGAAGAAGTTATGAAGCTTTGAAAATTTCCAGAAATTCCGGCCATTTTTCCAGAATCCGGCGACGGCGCCGGTGACCGGAATTCTGGCAGGGATGACCAGTGCTGACGTCATCGGACCGGGTTGGACCGGCCTTGCTGACGTCAGCATTAACCGAACCGAGTTGACCGGCTGACCGGCTCGCGTTGACCGGCTCGCGCGTGAGCCGCGCGTGGAGCCGAGCTCCCCACCTTCAAGCCGTGCGTGAGGGCGCGTGGGAGGTCCAAATTGAATTCTGTTTTCACGGGTCGACTCGTGACGACGTGTACTACCTCGGGGTAGTATGCATTTTAATTTTTGAGGTGTTTTGGACCACCAATTTGTACCGGTGATTTCTCATATAGGTGGGGCCTATCCAGAGGACTACCGAGGCTACCCAGGACGGGGTACTTCGACCCGGCTACCTACAGGTGAGTGAGTGGGTCTTTGTTTTGATAAATGTATATATACGTATGGTTTTCAATGCTTTCTTCAAACTGTTAGCATAGTTCATATCATATACGATTGTTGGAGGTAGAACATTCGTATTATATTGCCATACATGTTTTATACTGTTGCTCATCAGTAGATGTATACACCCCAGGTATTAGTACTCAGTCTTGTGGCCAGGACTAGCCTTGACGTTTGGAGTAGTCACTACCAGTACCGCTACGCAGCTTTGGATCCATTGTAGGTACTAGCCTGTCTTAGGTTGCACTAGGCAACTCGGACTTGTGTGACGCACTTTGTGCACAGCGCTTAGCATTAGACTCGCGTCATTGTAGTACTCTGCGTTTTACTTTTATACCTAACCTGTTCATTGTGGTTTAGCCACGTGGACTTGTGTGTTTACATATGGGTGAGCAAATGTCAGTAAAGTATTAGCGGGGAGTACCCGCATGTTTTCACGACAGTATTTTGAGGTTCATGCCTACGGGTATGACGTATTTTCTCAACTATACTTGTTTTCAAACGAGGGGTTACTAGACTTTTGAAAACAACGGTTTTATCAAACTTTTCTTTTTGACCCACTCACCGTTTTATGTTTTGCGCCCCTCCAGGTTAGTTGGCTGGGAGCTTGTGACGTCGAGGCGCGGTGGTATGACAATGTAGGGTTGTTTCTACGTTGTATTTAATTTGTATCCCTTACTCTACTCACACTGTGTATTCTAACAATTCTTCCGCACTCTGCTCTTACTATTCATTCTTAAAATTTCTTTTTGGCTTTCGTCACGCTAACGCGTGTCGGCCATCACCTTCCGACACCTGGCTCGTCCGGGATCGGGATGTGACAGTGTTTGCAATTTTTAATTAAAAAAACTTGTCTCATACCATATACCAAGAAAAAAACGAAAACCAGACAAACTTAAATAAAGTAACGTAGGAAGGAAAAAAAAATACCAATAGAAAAAAGATAAAACGAAAAAAAAATTGGATTAGGGGACGATCGGTAGGATACTACCGCTCGTTTCCTTAGAGAGTCGGGCCCAACCAACTGATCCTTACCCACAAGAGTCAGTAGCAACAAACCGATCCTCTCATTTTTCAAAATTTTTTTGTGTGGGTATTTTGGGTTTTTAGTTTTTGTTTTATTTTTCTTTCCTTTGCCATAACACCAAATTATTGTCTTCGTATTCTACAAAATGTATTTTGGGTGAAAAATCTCTTATAGTTCATGTTTAAACACTAAAAAAGCAACAATATAAACCTAAATCTAAAAAATTTTGAATCTAAAAAAGGAGTTCAAAAATACTTGTAGATGCTCATCAATATTATGAATAGTGCAATTTGAAGTAGAAACAAAATAAAAACAATTATGCGACTACCATGAATGTGTTTGCAATTTTTAATTAAAAACTTGTCATCACCATATACCAAGAAAAAACGAAAACCAGGCAAGCTTAAATAAGTAACGTAGGAAGGAAAAAAATAACCAAAAGAAAAGATAAAAGCAGAAAAAACATTGGATTAGGGGACGACGATCGGTAGGATACTAGCAGTCATGTCATTAGAGAGTTGGGCACAACCAGCGGTCACTTACCAACAAGAGTCAGTAGCAACCTCAGATCCTCCCATTTTCAAAATTTTTTTGTGTGGGTATTTTGGCTTTTTAGTTTTTGTTTTATTTTTCTTTCCTTTGCCATAACACCAAATTATTGTCTTCGTATTCTACAAAATGTATTTTTTGGTAGAAAAATCTCTTATAGTTCATGTTTTAAACACTAAAAAAACTGATAATATAAAACCTAAATCCAATTTTGAATCTAAAAAAAGGAGTTCAAAAAATACTTGTAGATGCTCATCAATATTATGAATAGTGCAATTTGAAGTTGGAAGAAAATAAAACAATTGTCGAACTACCATGAATGTGTTTGCAATTTTTAATTAAAAAACTTGTCTCATACCATGTACCAAGAAAAAAAGCGAAAACTAAACAAACTTAAATATAGTAACACAGGAAGGAAAAAAAAAATACCAATAGAAAAAGATAAAGCGAAAAAAAATTGGAATAGGGGACGATCGGTACGGATGATACCGATCGTTTCATTAGACAGTCAGGCACAACCAACTGATCCTTGCCCACAACAGTCAGTAGCAACATACCGATCCTGCGATTTTTCAAAATTTTTGTGTGGAGTATTTTTGGGTTTTTAGTTTTTGTTTTATTTTCTTTCCTTTGCCATAACACCAAATTATTGTCTTCGTATTCTACAAAATGTATTTGTTGGTGAAAAATCTCTTATAGTTCATGTTTAAACACTAAAAAAAAAACGGTAGTATAAAACCTAAATCTAAAAATTTTGAATCAAAACAAAGGAGTTCAAAAAATACTTGTAGATGCTCATCAATATTATGAATAGTGCAATTTGAAGTAGAAAGAAAATAAAAACAATTGTCTCAACTACCATGAATGTGTTTGCAATTTTTAATTAAAAAACTTGTCTCATACCATATACCAAAGAAAAAAGCGAACAGAGACAAACTTAAATAAAGTAACGTAGGAAGGAAGAAAAATACTAATGAAAAGAGAGATAAAAACAAAAAAAAAAAATTGGATTGGGGACGATCGGTAGGATATTACACGTGTTTCATTAGACGGTTGGGGCACAACCAAGCTGATCCTTACCCACGAGAGTCGATGTGCTTTATGCAGATCTTCCCATTTTTCAAAATTTTTTTGTGTGGGTATTCCCAGTTTTGGTTTTTGTTTTTATTTTTCTTTCCTTGCCATAACGCAAATTATTGTCTTCATATTCTACAAAATGTATTTTGGTGAAAAATCTCTTATATTTCATGTTTAAACACTAAAAAACGACAATATAAAACCTAAATCTAAAAAGAATTTTGAATCTAAACAAAGGAGTTCAAAAAATACTTTTAGATGCTCATCACTATTATGAATAGTGCAATTTGAAGTTGAAAATAAAAACAATTGTCTCAATTACCATGAAAGTGTTTGCAATTTTTAATTAAAAACTTGTCTCATACCATATACCAGAAAAAAACGAAAACTGGACAAACTTAAATAAAGTAACGTAGAAGGAAAAAAAATACAAATAGAAAAGATAAAACGAAAAAAAAAATTGGATTAGGGGACGATCGGTAGGATACTACCGAGTCTCGTTTCCCTTAGAGAGTCGGGCACAACCAGCGAGTCCTTACCCACAAGAGTTCGTAGCAACATGCCGATCCTCTCATTTTTCAAAATTTTTTGTGTGGAGTCTGACCCACCCCCAGGTTTTAGTTTTGTTTTATTTTCTTTCCTTTGCCATAACACCAAATTATTGTCTTCGTATTCTACAAAATGTATTTTTGGGTGAAAAATCTCTTATAGTTCATGTTTAAACACTAAAAAAAAAACAGCAATATAAAACCTAAATCTAAAGAATTTTAAATCTAAAGGAGTTAAAAAAAAAACTTGTAGATGCTCATCAATATTATGAATAGTACAATTTGAAGTTGGAAGAAAATAAAAACAATTGTCTCAACTACCATGAATGTGTTTGCAATTTTTAATTAAAAAAACTTGTGTCATACCATGTACCAAGAAAAAAACGAAAATAGACAAACTTAAATAAAGTAGCATTGGGAAGGAAAAAAAATACCAATAGAAAAAAGATAAAACGAAAAAAATTGGAATAGGGGTCGATCGGTGCGATGCTCACCCAGTCGTTCCTTAGAGAGTCGGGCACAACCAACTTATCTTGCCCACAAGAGTCGGTAGCAACATACCGATCCACCTTATTTTTCAAAATTTTTTTGTGTGGGTATTTTGGATTTTTAGTTTTTGTTTATTTTCTTTCCTTTGCCATAACACCAAATTATTGTCTTCGTATTCTACAAAATGTATTTTTTTTTGGTAGAAAAATCTTATAGTTCATGTTTAAACACTAAAAAAATAGCAATATAAAACCTAAATCTAAAGAATTTTGAATCTAAAAAAGGAGTTCAAAAAATACTTGTAGTGCTCGTAATATTATGAATAGTGCAATTTGAAGTAGAAAGAAAATAAAACAATTGTCTCAACTACCATGAATGTGTTTGCAATTTTTAATTAAAAAAACTTGTCTCATACCATATACCAAGAAAAAAACGAAAACCAGCCAAACTTAAATAAAGTAACGTAGGAAGGAAAAAAATAACCAATAGAAAAAGATAAAACAAAAAAAAATTGGATTAGGGACTATCGGTAGGATACTCTAGATCATGTCCTTAGAGAGTTAGGCACAACCAATGATCCTTACCAACAAGAGTCATTGGCAACATACCGATCCTCCCATTTTTCAAAATTTTTGTGTGTGGGTATTTTGGCTTTTTTAGTTTTTTGTTTTATTTTTCTTTCCTTTGCCATAACACCAAATTATTGTCTTCGTATTCACAAAATGTATTTTTGGTGAAAAATCTCTTATAGTTCATGTTTAAACACTAAAAAAATAGCAATATAAAACCTAAATCCTAAGAATTTTGAATCTAAAAAAGGAGTTCAACAAATACTAGATGCTCATCAATATTATGAATAGTGCAATTTTAAGTTGGAAGCAAATAAAAACAATTGTCTCAACTACCATGAATGTGTTTGCAATTTTAATTAAAACTTGTCTCATACCATGTACCAAAGAAAAAACGAAAACTAAACAAACTTAAATATAGTAACGCAGGAAGGAAAAAAAAAATACCAATAGAAAAAAGATAAAAACGAAAAATTGGAATAGGGGACGATCGGTACGATGATGCAGGTCGTTTCCTTAGAGAAATCGGGCACAACCAAGCGATCCTTGCCCACAAGGGCGGTAGCAACATACCGATCTGCGATTTTTCAAAAATTTTTCATTGTGGAGTATTTAGGTTTTTAGTTTTTGTTTTATTTTCTTTCCTTTGCCATAACACCAAATTATTGTCTTCGTATTCTACAAAATGTATTTTGGTGAAAAATCTCTTATAGTTCATGTTTAAACACTAAAAAAGCAGTGAAGTATAAAACCTAAAGTCTAAAAATTTTGAATCAAAACAAAGGAGTTCAAAAATACTTAGATGCTCATCAATATTATGAATAGTGCAATTTGAAGTAGAAGAAAATAAAACAATTGTCTCAACTTCACCATGAATGTGTTTGCAATTTTTAATTAAAAAAGCTTGTCTCATACCATATACCAAGAAAAAAGCGAAAAACGGACAAACTTAAATAAAGTAACGTAGGAAGGAAAAAAATGCCAATGAAAAAGATAAAACGAAAAAAGAATTGAATTAGGGGACGATCGGTAGGAAACTGCCGATTGTTTCCCTTAGAGGATTGGGCACAACCAAGCGATCCTTACCCACATAGTCGACAGCAACATGCCGATCCTCCCATTTTCAAATTTTTTGTGTGGGTATTTTGGAGTTTGTGGTTTTGTTTTATTTTCTTTCCCTTGCATAACACCAAATTATTGTCTTCATATTCTACAAAATGTATTTTTTGGTGAAAAATCCTCTTATATTTCATGTTTAAACACTAAAAAAATAGTAATATAAAACCTAAATCTAAGAATTTTGAATCTAAACAAAGGAGTTCAAAAAATACTTTTAGATGCTCATCAATATTATGAATAGTGCAATTTGAAGTTGAAAGAAAATAAAAACAATTGTCTCAACTACCATGAATGTGTTTGCAATTTTAATTAAAAAAAACTTGTGTCATACCATATACCAAGAAAAAAACGAAAAACAGACAAACTTAAATAAAGTAACGTAGGAAGGAAAAAAAAAAATACCAATAGAAAAGATAAAAACGAAAAAAATTGGATTAGGGGACGATCGGTAGGATGCTGCAGATCGTTTCCTTAGAGGATTGGGCACAACCAAGCAGTCCTTACCCACAAGAGTCGGTAGCAACATCACAGATCCTCCCATTTTTCCAAAATTTTTTTGTGTGGGTATTTTGGGTTTTGGTTTTTTGTTTATTTTCTTTCCCTTGCCATAACACCAAATTATTGTCTTCGTATTCTACAAATGTATTTTGGGTGAAAAATCTCTTATAGTTCATGTTTAAACACTAAAAAATAGCAATATAAAACCTAAATCCTAAAGAATTTTGAATCTAAAAAAAAGGAGTTCAAAAAATACTTGTAGATGCTCATCAATAATATGAATAGTGCAATTTAGTAGAAAGAAAATAAAACAATTGTCTCAACTACCATGAATGTGTTTGCAATTTTAATTAAAAACTTGTCTCATACCATATACCGGGAAAAAAAACGAAGCCGGGCAAACTTAAATAAAGTAGCATTAGGAAGGAAAAAAATAACCAATAGAAAAAAAGATAAAACAAAAAAAATTGGATTAGGGGACGATCGGTAGGATACTCTGGGTGTTTCCTTAGAGTTGGGCACAACCAGCGGTCCTTACCCACAAGTCGGTAGCAACATACGAGTCCTCCCATTTTTCAGAATTTTTTTTTGTGTGGGTATTTTGGCTTTTCCAGTTTTTGTTTTATTTTCTTTCCTTTGCCATAACACCAAATTATTGTCTTCGTATTCTACAAATGTATTTTTTTGGTGAAAAATCTCTTATAGTTCATGTTTAAACACTAAAAAAACAGCAATATAAAACCTAAATCTAAAGAATTTTGAATCTAAAAAAAGGAGTTCAAAAAATACTTGTTGATGCTCATCAATATTATGAATAGTGCAATTTGAAGTAGAAAGAAAATAAGAACAATTGTCTCAACTACCATGAATGTCTTTGCAATTTTTAATTAAAAAAACTTGTCTCATACCATATACCAAGAAAAAAACGAAAACCAGACAAACTTAAATAAAGTAAGCAGGAAGGAAAAAAAAATACCAATAGAAAAAAGATAAAACGAAAAAAAAATTGGAATAGAGGACGATCGGTATGATACTACCGATCCTTTCCTTAGAGAGTCGGGCCCAAACAACGGATCCTTACCCATAAGAGTCAGTAGCATCATACCGATCCTCCTATTTCTCAAAAAAAATTTGTGTGGGTATTTTGGGTTTTTGGTTTTTGTTTTATTTTTCTTTCCCTTGCCATAACACCAAATTATAGTCTTCATATTCTATAAAATGTATTTTTTGGTGAAAAATCTCTTATAGTTCATGTTTAAACACTAAAAAAACAACAATATAAAACCTAAATCTAAAGAATTTTGAATCTAAACAAAGGAGTTCAAAAAATACTTGTACATTAAACTCACCTCAAACTGTGATTCTAATGGAGACGACGCTCGCATGCGTGCAGTTGATGGCTAGGCAGAAGTTGGATGCACTCAAAAATCACCACATGCATACTTCTAAGTATTCCACCAAGATAATAAATTAGAATTTTGTTTTGAATTTATGCATTGGAAATTGGTTGACATCGAAAACCAGGGCTATGTTGAGATACATTCAATCATGAAAATCAATTCTCTTCGAAAATTAAATAGTGTTCAAGAAAATTTTGTTGTCTTTCTATAGGTTTTCACTAACTTGTGGCTCCATCGATTTGCGACCCTTATCAAAACGACCTTATCAAAAAACTTGTTTTCAACTAATTACCTTTGAATAAGATATATTCATCTACATCACAGTTTTGATATGTTTCAAGAGCCAAGGTCTAAAACTGAAATTTTAATTCGATCCTATTGGCGGTGCGTTTAGATAGTTTTGCTTTGGTTAATCATATGCAATGAGCCTTTTGATTGAAAATTCATCTAGTACCGCTATATAGGGACTTTTTCAAGTAATAGGGTACTACCTTCTTTTGTATGCATTGCTCATTCTTCATTCATAGCTCTAATGATTTTTTATTGCTCATAAAAAAAAAGTGCATAATTTGATGAAATTTTTTGTATTTGAGAAAGAAACCTAGAATCTTGAAGGGGGCTTATTTGAGAATGAAGCAGGATGACTGCTGAAAGGATTAAAAAATTTTATTTTTGTGATGTTGAGGTGCACTTACGTAAATTGAGCATGCAGTGATGAACCGCACAAGTTAAAAACCATCAAAGACATCTTCAAATAATTAAAAATTAAGTGTAGATTTATTAATATTGTCGACAAGTATCAAAGCTTACACTAGGTTGTAAATATTTGGTTGGGATCATACTACTTAGCAAATGAAATCTTTAGATTACAAGCGAGAGAATTAGGATTCCAAAGATTAGTTGAGTGCCCTTTGACCAAAGAATACATGATTTTGGGCTAGTTTGGTATTGCTGTGTTTTGAAAAAAATTTGCTGTGAGAATAAGCGGTTGTGCTGTGAAAATAAGCGGTTGTGTTGTGAAAATAAGCGGCTATGAAATAAAGCCAGCAAAGTGTTTGGTAAACTTTTTTGTAAAAGTACTTTTGGAAAAAAAAGCAGTATGATAGTGTTTGATAAATTTTTATGTAAAATAGCTGTGACTGTGTGTAATAACCAAAAAAAGTATAATACTAAATGTGCTATTAATTTAATTTTCTTAACAAATAAAGATGAATTACTAAATATACTTTATTTGTAAAAGAAAAATATTTATAAACTTTATCTTAAATATTAATTAGTATGACAAACTACTTCAATTGAAATATTTTAGATAAACTACTCGAGAAAATATTACATAATCCATGTGAAATCTCTAAAATTATTGAGTTCATTGGAAATATTTCAAACACAACCCCCTGGCATCAACCGAACAACAGAAATCAAAATCATAAACCAATGGCATTGCCAGAATTCAGATACAAAACTTCTACATCAAAATCATGAACTGGTGATGAGCTCAGACTTTTGCAAGCACTTTTCCGTCTTGTTGAAGCATGTACGCTCTCTTCATTTCCTCCAAGACATCATCGTTGATGCTGCAATATCAAAACAACGTCAGAATTCACTCCTTTTTGCACCTTGTGACTGCCATCATAACCCCAGCTCCCTTACAGTCTTTGTGTCTTACCCCCTACACACACATGTATTTCTCACTTTTCAAAAAACCGTGTGGGTCATCATATCCCATTTCTGCATGAAAAATCTACACTCAAACTAATTGTTATGTATATTTTCGGACTAATGATCATTTCGTCTAGTGCCACTTTATTTTTATTGGAGACGGTCCCAATATAAAAATTACAACTTAATGTATATTCAGATATCTTAAATTCAAATCTCATAACGTTGATGTTGAATAGAAACTAATTGGATTGTCTACGCCAAGAGTGCAACAAAAGATATCATTAAACATCAACAGTAACACAGAGACTCCAGCAGAACAACAAAGACGTCATAAAACAACAAAAGCACCAAGCACAATAACGCAATAAAAGCAACGAGCCCAAAGGGCAAAACTATAGTGGACAAAAGAGTAACAAAGTCCACATCACTAGAAGTAAGAATGATCTTTAATCACAATCCAAATACTTGTAAATACTAAGCCAAAATGAGTGTACTATCGTCACCACAACATGTAGCACCGTCATCAAACTTATTGCATCAAGCAAAGAAAAAAATTGTAGAACACAAAATAAATTTAAAAAATTTCAGTCTCAAGCGATCTAACTACGCATAAACCTGCACCCCACCAATGAATAACTCTTGTATGCTCTTTGTCCTTACCATGTGGTTTTATTTAATACCCTCACAAGTCCTACTACACAACTTAAAAGCCATACTCATGAAATTGTACTCATATGTTTTCTGAAAGTGGGAATGATAAATTAATCTTGAACATTGGAGAGCAATGCATAGTGAAAGAATTACAAGAAAAGTATATTAGGTGTTGACATGCATATATAAAATCCTGGGCAAATTTTCTATAGACAATCCAATTTCTATAGAACATTGCATAGTGAAAGAATTACAAGAAAAGTATATGCATGTGCACACGCACACGAAGACAGACCAGAAGAAAAGCAGCAATGGCACAATGCCTTGGAAAACAAAGCCTGCTACCAAAAGACAAAACACAAGTTTCTGCACACATGGATAGTTCATGCATGATTGCTTGACTATGGTGCTCATATGAAAACCCATCAATGCTTTATTTCATATAAAATTTTAAGTACTGAAGGTAATTACAAAAAGGGAATCGGGATATTGAATAAAGTAGGTCTTCTTTTAGGGTGCCATATATGAACCAAAGTACATTTTAAGACCTTTGGGACAGTTTATGAGAAACATCAATCCACTTTAAATGCATATATCACCAGCCTTACCATCACATTCATGCATCTTTCCCAACACAAAATCATATATCATATGGCATTCGTCTTACCTCTGACAAAATTCCAGGATTGGTGGCACCTCCAATATAGTTCAAGAGCAGAACCCTTCCAGGTGGTGCACGATTAGGAAAGAGTGATGAGCTGTATATAGTTCCTGCAAAACCCAAGAAAACCCATGGGAAAAATCAGCAAGAAATGGTGATCACTGATGTTAAGCATGAGTTATAGGCATAGATAATGAATTCCTAAA